>CM023456.1:128339291-128394291 GCA_013339765.2 Haemaphysalis longicornis
AAAAAAGTTCGTCACAATTTAGAAGTGGGTATTGTATAATTTAAGGCCAAATAATTTGTAGCTGTGGTCATTTACGAAAGAACAACGCTGTATATGTGCAGAAAACATACTACCTGTCATTCATCCAGTGCTGCATACTGATGTATATAGCGATATGCCGAGCGCCTCGGAATAGAGCCATCGTGCCTGCTGCGAAGATATGTTTTGTATCTTCCTTGTGCTTCCATCCTGCAAAAAATCAGTTTAGTGTCATTCAAACAGAACATATTATGCAATGGCAAATAAAGAGCATTAAGGGTATTTGTCTGATTGCTTTCACTTCACCCTCAAATTATGCACGCACACAGTCAGTTTGCATCGCCTTTTTTAAAAATTTTTAATGGACTAAGTAGACCCAAACACAAGCAGCCAAAGCTGACGCAATGGCACTGCTTTGCGAGTCTGTAGCCATGAGAATTGCATGTCATATTTTTAAGCCAATTATGAACAGTTAATTTTTTAGTCATTAGTTGTGTTTACATAAATGCAATATTGTGCATCATATTGGCTTTTTGGCTCACCACAGTCTTGTAAAGGAAACTGATGAGCTAGGAAGGCATATCCCACGAATGCGGCAAGGTGGAATTAGGATGGCTGCCTCATCGTAGGAGTAATTCATCGTGGTCAGTGCTCAGAGCAGGAGGCACACAGACATCGACTTTAATGGGAGCACGCAAGTGTTTCACTGTCTGATTGGAACAGTCTGTGCACTATATGTAAACGTTGACGCATTATGAGAAAGGATACTCTGGGAAATGCAATGCGGTACTACCGCATCCATGTAAGTACAGCTGAACAGGTAATAGACTGAGCCCATGCATTTCATCATGTACCCAAATGAGCAACTAATGATTCCTTTTAAAATTCTGAGCCACTCAGCAGCACTGCCTAGTCCTAGCACAAAAAACATTGGCACGACTTATTTTTTGAAAAAATATTTCCTGAGACGCCACACAGCCAAATGACAATAAAAATTCTTAGGCGATTTGATGCAGATATATTCAAAGGATACAAGCTTACCTAATTTTCTTCATTTGAGTTACAATGTGAGCCCAAATGTAAACTTTGGCGCATGTGTATCATATTCGGCATAAATTCATGCTTTTAGATGTCTTCTCGTTTTCTTTTGAAGCATGACGCCTCAGGACGACCTCCACACACTTCCTACCTCTTTTGGCCTGCACAGGCTAGCTTACGTCTCCTCTCTACTGTTTTCTTTCTGCACATATCGCCCTTTCTCCGTATCGGCGCAGCGCCTGGCAAATCGCAGAGTTGGTGCACATACATGCACACGAACACCTGAGCAACGCACCACACCGTCGCGCTTCCCCACCGCGCGGGCGCCTTGAGTGCTGATAACATACGTCCTCTTTTTTTTCTCGGTGTTGCCGTTCGTTGCCCCCGCCCCGGCGCTCCCGTTTATTATTGTTCCTTTCGCCATGGTCAACTCACTTCACTGCATGTGCAATGTCTTCAGACGCTTTTCAGGATTCACACATGTGCACAGATGTCTTGTGCACGAGTTATTTACATAGAAAATGTCTACGTTCTTCGCGGAGTGCAGAGCAGGAAATTATTGCACTCAGGTGCCAGTTGGCTTGGTAAGCACTGCCCCCCTCATTTGCATGCACCTCTTTTCTAGCCCCTCAAAGCATGGTCTATTTGCGCGTACATGAAAGTGCGTCGTAATGATACCACAAAGCACAATTCTTACAGTATCACAATTGGCGTGGCCTAACCGAACAAACATCTATAATTTGAACATGCTAGTCAAGGCTGACCAAATTTTATACCGGCAGATTTATAACGCCGAACAAACAATTCTGATCTTGCACATCAAACGATCTTTTTTTTTCCAAGTCAAATGTAGCGCTACACACAATGCTGACTTCACACTGAGCTTGAAGCCCACGCAGATGCATATGCAGGGCGACCATCTCACGGCCATGCTCACGTCAATCTGATAGCCGACAGAAATAAAATACAGCGTGCCGTTAAGTTAGCATTTGTATTCGCACGCCCCAGCCCACTCTAACTCTCTACATCCAGCAAAGGAAGCAGTATAGGAAACAGTCAGAAATACGGATACTCACGTTGAGATCGGCCGAGATCAATCGAGCCGTGGACGACCCCCAAACACTTGCTTTTCAAAAGGTTGCTTCAGACGTTACGTCCACAGCGCTTAACTTGAACATCACGCTCACGGTGTGCACATATGTCGGAACTAGAGTCACTAAACAAGGTCACCAAATAAATAAACAACAACAATTGACGTAAACAAGGTATGACCGAAGGAATGGAAGAGTGGGTGCACACTACAACAGGAATGGATGCGACCGGCAATGCACCTAAAGAACAAAAAACAGAAATTTTGAGATAATACTCGAGCAGAAAATGATGCAAAAAAGGAAAACAATTATTATAATATTTAAATGTGAAACTTGGGATTTCTGTAGGTACTCTACATAACTTTTTCATTTTTTTTTCATTTTTCCCACCGAGGTAAAATGGCTGCCTATTACGATGATTCCAGACACCACATATCACGTTGTCGGCTTGTTGACGGCAATAAAAATGCCTGTTGATCAAGTTGACAGGGATAACAAGCAATAAAAGCGCCATCGAAGCCGAATATGGTTGGTGCGAACTGGAAGTGGTGTGGTGTTACAATTATAATTCTTTATTCGGAAGGGGAGACTCTAGATAAAACCAATTATCTGCACTGATTATTTGATATTCCCTCTCCCTCCCTCCGCGCTGGAATATTTCGGTAGGAATGAGAGCAACTTCTGCTCCTCCTTCCAATCTTGAAAGAAATTCAGAAGGGGGGGGGGTTGACCTTGCCTATGCCAATGCGAAGAAAACATACCTTGCAAGGCTGACATCTGAAATACGTTTATCGGCTGTTTCGCACGCCCCGTAGCTAACGTACGAAAACTTCAAAAGGGTGTGTTTTCTAAAAAACAAGTAGCTGAAATCACACATTAGTGGGAAGCCCCATCAGTGAGCATCGAGTGCCTTTCGCGAACTTGGGCCAGAGGCGTCTAAAATAAAAACGTTGTATTTCCCTGCAATAAAGGAATTATTTTAATGCAGGTAGGTTTTGTGGACGTTCGCGGAGATGAGCACAATTTTATTACAAGCGGTAAAGCGTCGAAAATATTTATTTGTTTGCTTCAACGTTGAAAAATATTATATTCTATCGGTCTTTCTACGTCGTACATTTCTAGCGAAAAGGAAAACGTATCGATTTCCTTCCCAAAAAGTTATTTTGTAATAAATAATTTATTTCGTACAAGGGAAAGTTATATGGCCCACGCTTTCCTAATATGTTGTTCACACTACTTCTGGTTTGAATTCTTGTTCAAGAAAAGGGAACATGCATCCTTTACAACGACTAGGTTTAGTTCGTAGAATTACAAAGTTTGTGGAGGAAAAATACATCAGCTCCGAACTTAGCAAAATATATATCAATGTTTCCGACAGGAGGTATCTTATGATGCTTGTAGTGACTGCGGGAAACGTCGGAACAGCGCAACATTGCGGCGCATATCCTGATTAAGATAGCGAGCATCTTGGATGATGCGCACCGTCCGCAAAGTTCGGCGGGCGTTCTCTAAGAACCGAATAAATATTTTGCAGAAAAAAAAGGTTACTCCATAACTATTTCATTACAAAATTTCAAACGGATTTTGTTATTAAAGTTCATCCTATAGTTATATAAAGCAAGAAGGTATGCATGACAATGCTTTACACACTCAGATTTTTTTTTTCATAATTGGTTCAAGTTGTGCGGAGCTCTCTAAAAAACTCTAAATGTTGGTTCCGCATTAAAAAAACTGGGGTCATCAAACAGCTGCCTGGCACGCGTCTACGTCCCCTGTGCTAGTCAGCTGAACTCATGTTTCTACACGTGGTTGGATATGCCACCGAAATTTTGCGTGTTGATAATGTATGAATTTCTTGCAAGGAACGCTCAATCACCATTGTTTATAGAATTTGCGCCAAAACTTCGATACTTTTCAGTAGAAGCTGCGGTTTACGAGTGTCTGAGAAATAATTGCGACAGCGTCTTCCGCAAGAAGACTCCCATTAAATAATAAACCAGACATAATAAGCCATCTTCGAAGTCCCTTTGGCTCTATACGGGGCTTCTACAATGCGCCCTCATGCTGTTTACGCAGATCACTTGTATAGCGTTACGATAGAATACCTGTGTGAGATTGCGACCTGGAAGTGTTTGTTCACATGTTTTCTACCGGGTGTTATGATAACAACAAAAATGTACTCGGGAAACGTTTCGATACAACCAGCTTCAGTTTGACCGAACTAAATAAATATTATTGAATGAGCAGCATCTGATAATGCAGTATACACGAGGTTTGTATGAGCTGAAACGGAACACTGGAATATGGTCCTTCAGTTTTCTTTATTATAGATAAGTACACACAGTGCATTGAGTTTTTTCTTCGTCCATGCACATACAGCGTACTAGAATATTCCGGTACTACAACGACCACACAAATGGAGGAAAGAAAAACATGGACTACTTCAAGCACGGGCCACCATAGTGCGAGAAGCTCTATGCGGGACACCACCACTTCGCTGGCGGCCATGTTGGCCCTCCCCAGTAGGTCGCATACCAAGCTGGCTCGGCTGGCTCGTTTTCGCTGTGCCGTTGTGGTGTAATAACGCGGTATTTTTTATACCGCCGCTAGACAATATTACTTCTTTGTAACGCACTAATTTATAAGAAAAATTATTTTTTTGTTTAAATTGAGGAGGCCCACTGTGTCATTGGTGTCGCTAGTGTCGCGGTGTTCGCGGGATCGCGGGATGTTGAAACGAAAATGGCTGATCGCAGGAGCCGCGGGGGTATAAAAGGAAGCATCCCTCGGCGACCTTCTTCCGTCATCCTGCTGAGTTTAGGAGAGTTTTGTTTTGTATTTGTCGGGAACAAGAGCCAGCCATGAGCCACGTGTTGGTGAAGTGGTTGAAGACGGGTCGGGCACGCATTTTCGATGTGGTGTCGGTAAGAGATGTTGTCGACACGAAGGTGGGGGCCGCCATTCTCCAAAACCCGAAGGACGCTGGCGTCGTGGGCGCCGAGGTGTTGATTCGCTGGAGCGGCGAGAAACACCCGGCGCAAATCATCGCAGTGGGTGAGTTCGCTTTCATTATATCGAAAAAGCTGTTCGTTTACGGAAATCTGCCTTTGCGCATATGTCCGTTATGTTGAAAAAGCAGTTTTGTTTTGCGCTGAGGGAAATGTGCCTTTGCGCGTTCCTTACATTGTTTTCCCAACAGGTACCCTCCAGCAGATGGAGAAGCGCTGCAGGGTCGAGATCAAGCAAGGTGCTGGCGCTGCCACTGCTGGTCGCAGTGACGAGGTGAGTGTATGTACACATTTTTGAGGAAAATAGCACGTGCTTCTAAAGATTCCGCCGATTCGTCGCATGGAATTTCGTCTTAGGCTGGTTGGTACCGGCGGAACGTTCGTGATATGACTGTCCTCGCGGGGCTTCGACGCAAAGTAACTACTGTTCTCTTTTTTTGTGTAAGCAAAATGTAGTATAAATATTTAAAAAAACCGGAATTAATGCGAGAGCCATTACATAGAAGTGGGTGCCGACGTCTCGAAAACGCCCTGCGTCCCCATCAGTTCGTTTGTCTGAGCCGCACGCCATGGTTGGATAATAGGCTGTTAGATTATTCAGCAATTAGTGCACGTGCGAGTGGCCACAAAGGTCGCGTGATTGAGCCTGTTATGTATTTTTTTTACTCTGTCGCATCTGACAAACAGATAAATTACGAAGTAACAATTTTCCTCTTTTGCTCGTAGGAATTTTGGGGTTCGTTAGGCGTGACAGATGTCTGTGTATTACAGAAAATCATTTTTCTGTATTACCTTATTCCTAATTTTAGCGTAGCGTTAATAGCCACCACGGCAGTTAGGACTATGCTGTTGTGGGACAGATATTCCTGCATTTACATCGGGTTAATGGAACAGTGCTTTGGTATGCCTGCAACCAAAGGAGGTTTGCAAGACTGCAGCTTCAACTGTTGATAAACATCTTTTTTCAAGTGCAAGCATTTGCTATTCCACTTTGAATGGAGCTGGCGCTAACAAGACTGCAATAGCCATTATTAATGCAAAACGGGGCAATACATTGCCTCCAGCAGTTTGTTTTGCTTGCACTGTCTCCTGGCTAGCTGAATGTCCTTGATAACGTGTGATTGGTATTTATCCCTCTGAACGCTGGTCATTACCAGCCGTGCCAGTGTAGTGCAGAGGTTTAAACTCCCATGCAGATCGGAGTTTAAAGTGTCTAGATTCATCTAGAGAGCAGAAACTGTTCATATCTGCTGGGTGAACACCATCTAGCACTGGTATTTGGTGTTATGTCTCTACTTGCTAACGTTACTGTCCTAGGTTCTATAGCCTCCTCTGTACTTTTTTCCTCTGGCTCGCACTTCGAGACTCTCTGCACAACTTGCATTCAGAATACGCCGTTTTGACGTCTACCCAACGGGCTGAGCTGCTTACTGAAGCCATGGCAGACATAGCCGTCACTGGAATCATGTCCAGTCATCTGTAATATTAAATAGTAGTTAACACCTAAGCAACTTTGGTTAGCCAGTGAGCATTAGTGGTTTGGCTGAATAGTTGACAATCAAGAGTCTGATTTCACCATGAGTTGTGAAGCATACTGTCTGGATGGGTGAAAACCACCCATCTAGCCATGGCCTTTGTTGTGTGTGAGGTCACATTGTTCATTTTGGACTTTTTTTGTGTTGAATTTGGTTAGATTATTTAGATCTTGGCTTAATTCACATGGATAAAGCACGTACGAAAAATACAGCAGTGCACAACACAGTAAAACACTGACTGCTAGCAATGCATCCTAGTGAACTGAAGTCCCGGCACACTATCCACATCCTGCAAAGTATTTTTACTCAGCAACAGTGTTATTTGAGGGAAACTGTGTTGTAGCGTCGCTCACTGTGTCTACGGAAGCCCATATTATGGCTTCCGCAGAAAAAACAAATAACTAAATGTTTTCTCGGGCCTTAATGATGAACATTCAGTTACGAACTACCTGGTGACACTGGTGCCATGTCACAAAATGGCCTTTTATATCTGGCTGAGTCCATATGTTATGTGACGAATGGGGGGGGGAGGTGGCATCAAGCAGTGGGTTGTGGAATGTAGTTCTTTTTTTTCTGAGCGTAGGCTGTATTTTAACAGAAGTATTCGTTCGTGGGGAAAGCTGCCAGGTGTTATGGTGAACATGATACATTTAACCTGGTATTCTGAATCGAACCTACACTCTCGAGCCTCCAGTGAAGGAGATCCTTGAAATCGATTTCCCCATGCATAGGCATTGCGGAACCCTCCCCTCAGCCGAGTGGAGGGGGCATATGGAGTGGAGGAGGGACTCTGAATATGGCCCTTAGCTTCAATTGAAAATAGTGCTATTTTTTTTTATTCAGTAAGACAATGAGTGGATTATGCTGGAGAACATTTGATTAGCTCAGTCAAGCTTAAGTTAGCGTTTCTGAGTGTAAATTTTGTCACCTGAAGCAAGAACGGAACCCTTCGTGGAGTTGCTTGGGCAGTAATGCCTGATAGATATAATTGGTAATAGCTGAATGGAACATTCCTGTGAAACTACACCAGGATGGCCCAGAGTTAGTGTAACATGGCCGCTTCCCTGGGTGAATCATGTTATTGGAAAAGAAAAGTGTACTTTGAAATTACTGCCTTTCAAAATTGTCTTCGCGAATAGCGCCATCATGCAAAACAAACCGAAATGTAGAGGGGTAGGAAACTGCCACCTATTCAAGTGAAATGTTTATGGTGTCTTGAGGGTTCATTCAAAGGGACACTGAAGTGAATTTGTCAAGCTCCCGTTTTTGCTTGCACTGCGTAGACTCGCTCAAATTAACACACTTTTCATCGTTTATCCGGTTGACAAGTCGGTAATTATTTTTTAAAGCTCGAAAGAAGAAAAACTACCATGCGTGGTCTGCGGCTGCCTCACCAACTAAAGGCTGTGACGTCGGGAGGAGGTGCACCGTGATTGGACGATGTCCAAGGTTAACGTTCAAGGACGTTTTGGTTTCGGTTTTGTAAAACAACATGCTTGACATTCAATGTCGTTGGATGGGCGTTCTCGATATCTCAGTAATCGTCGTACCGCGCTTCTGCCGTGTTGACAACTGTAAACTGCCTAAGATAAGCCTCGCAGGATGGCTTGGAATCGTAGCAATCACTAGCCGAGGCCTACGCAGTGGATGAATGCCCTCTGCGTCCCCACAGATGCTCATATGCCATGCACTTTTCCTCCATCTTTGGAGCTTGCCTCACTCATGCCTGTATCGTAAAAAGCGTGTTTGCAGCAGGCCAAGGGTCTGCTATTCTGGCCTGTGCCCACTGCCCGCAAGCAGTCTCTGCTTATGGCAACAGCCCGCCAACAAGAACTCGCTAGCGCGTCAGTGTCAGTCTGCGCGCGTTCTGCGAACTTTCTCGTGGAGCAGTGAATGTTACGGCCCAAAAATGGTGAACTCAGTATAGAAAACATCGGCCGGAAATGAAAAAATCAACTTACAAAAAAATGTACCCTGGGGGATTCGAACTTGCGACTTGCAAAATGACATACCTAGCGCTCCAGACCACTCAGCGACGGGCCAGCGCTGCCGCTGTTGGAAATATAAGGTATATAATGTATAACCAGTGTACACTTTTATTTAGTTTTAGCATTTCAAGCAGCTTAGGTGACTATTTGTTCTATAGCGCTCGTGCTGTAAGCATCCCCCAAATTTCCACATTATATCATGTCTAGCAATTGTTTCTTAGACAGAAAAGCGTTCGCAGATGTGTGGTCGTGCTGCTGACCGCTGTGCTTGTTCCACCCAGCGCAAAAAAGTGCTTCCTGCTCCTTAGTTTTACGCTGTACGGTAAAAGTTTCAGTTGATTTTATTTCCTTAGTACCTATATTGACTTTGCTGAATCTTCTCCCGCCTTCAAGTGTCCTTAGATTTTCCTCCTAGCATACCAGTCAGCGAAGCGTCGCATGTGCACTTGCGTAGCGTTTGTGTGGAGCGACCTGGACTTGGAGCTTGATACAGTGTACAAACTAAAGAAACGCACATTCTTCCATTCACAAACGTGTCGTGGCTTAGTTTCAACTGAGTGAATGAATTTCGACTACCCGTCGGCGGCCAGCGGACTAAACGTTGGGCCGACTGACCCTGTCGGAAGGTCGGCGAGCCGTGCAGTAGCGCAGTCAAGCCAAGTCATTTCCTCCTGACGTCACATGAAAACACCCCAGAAAATGGGCGAGGATGCAGAGAGGAGGGCAGCATTTTTTAATTAATTTTTCTACAAAATAAATTCGCGTAACGCACTCAGAGTGGTCCAAACATGGCCTATGGACTGGACTACAATTTGTGCTAGTAATCCCGCAATGTTTACAAGTCACTTCAGTGTCCCTTTAAAGGATAGTTTGAAATGTCAAAGAGGCTGGCACTTGAATATTGCACTTGTTTATATTTCCCTTGGACGCACCATTTATGGGTACTTCTCTTGCTGTGTATACAGTTGGGCTTGGTGCATTGAATTATCGAAATATTCTGCAGTGTAGTTGCAACTGAGTTGCTACTGTAGCAGGATGTGTGTATATTGTGAAAAAATGATAAATACCGGCATCATTTTCCTGTCTCAGTCTTGTGACAAGTGCGAGGATTTATTGGAAGTCATCGCAAGCCTGAAACTGAAGGTTGCTGACCTGGAGGGAGAGAACGAGAAGCTTCAAGCGACAATCGAGTACATGACATCGTACAGAGACGGAGTTGATGGTAAGTTAAATTGCTGTGCTGCTCTTATGCTGAAGCGAAATACCTGTTACAGTTGAACCTTATTATAATGAACACCGATATAGGGAATTGTCGGCTGTAGTGATAACTAAATATGAAGTTTGGTTGGTCGCACTTCATTTCTGTGGCACCTATTCTTTTTAGGACGAAACCGAACCGCGAGAGCCGCTTGCAGTAACGGCTATAACAAAGAAGTTATTTGTTTGTGCAAGGCTCAAAACTTGAAAGCTAGCATTAAAAAGAGATGAAAAATTGAGATAACAGGCATTTTTTATTGTTTGAAAAAGTTTCAGAATTTTGTCCTCCGACGCAGTGCATTTGACTGGTTGCACAACCCTAAATACAAGTAAAAACTCCAGGCCTGTAATGTCCAACGGACTTTCTTCTGTTGTAATTTCTTCTTCTCATGTTCCGCTTCATTTAGTTTGAAATGCCACAAGGAGACATAAGGATTACCTCGTTTCTAGTGGGTTTGAAGGCCAGAATGTGTTTTTATAGTATTTTTGCGAGAGCCAGACTGCCGATTTGTTGAGCCGATTTTTATCTATACTGTTATATTGAATATCAGATAGAGTGAACTAATTTACGTCCGCGATACCACTTTGTTATAACGAGGTTCAACTGCACAGCTTTCAAGGACCAAAAGTTTAGGGCCCTCAGTTGTAAAAGATTGCACCAGTCAGAGGTGGCCTGTCCCACCAATGCTCAAGAACTGGTCTGTTTATGTGCAAGGATTTGTATCCTTTTTTAGCATCAACGATTTGCCAAAAAGTGGAAGCTTGCTACCATGCCAAGATGAAGATTATCTGAAGTTGGCACCAGTTTTTGGTATTCTGACTCTATATTTTCATTTTTTGTACACTGCAGGACTGCCATTCTCTGCATTGTGCAAACTGTTAAATAAATCCACCAGCAAGCTGTATTTTCTGTCTTAGGCGACCTTAATGCACTATTGTCAAACGTAGTTGCTTAGTGCACAAGACAACAGGGTGGACGAAGCACGCAAGATAACTATCAGGCATCAGCTAATTCATTCTTTACTGCACATGAAATAGTGCAATGAAAGTAGGAGTAATTGGGTGGTAATAGTTCAATTGATTGTCGGGTTTAACGCGCCGACGCAACGCAGGCGATGAGGCGCGCCGTAGTGGAGGGCTCCAAATTAATTTTGACCACCTGGGGGTCTTTAACGTGCGCCAAAATCTCGTACACACGGGCGTTTTTGCTTTTCGCCTCCTTCAGAAAAGTGGCCGCCGCGACCTCGTGCTCGGCAGCGAAACGCTTTAGCCACTGAGCCACCGCGGCGGGTGGTGGTGCTTAGCTTCACTAAATAAAGGCTTTTAGAGTATCGGAACTCTTTTCTGTCATTGTTGTGTGCTGCCAGGATTTTCATTGGTTGATATTTGTTTACATATGGGCGCAGCCATTTTGTTTCTGGGCGCCTCTCTCTCTCTCTCTCTGCTGCGCGGACGCCAGAGCGGCTAGTCACACCCTGCCCATCACAACCAGCGGCGGTTTCGTTGGGAGAGATGGCAACAGTGCAAGCCAGAAACAAAATGGCCCCCAGATGCTTCCTTATGCACGAAGTGGCGGTACTCTTAAGCGTAGCTTATTTAGTGACGCTAGTGGTGCTATTTCATCTGCAGGAAAAGATTAGTTGTTGCCGAGCTCTTCACCTGCGGGCTCCTCCAGGCCCATTCTGTTGTGTGTGCAGTAATTATGTTTAACAATTGCTGTGACCAACTAGCCCATATTGGTGCTCTGATAAATACGCTAAACCACCTTTTGTTATAGTAAAAGCAGAAATGGCGGAGAACGCTTTTTGACTTTCTTTAGAATCGCTGCTGTTCTTTTTAACAGCAGCGATTCTGAAAAAAGTGAAGTTGGCAAACAGCATTACATTGAGCATAGTCATTCGAAAATGGTATATAATACCGAAATTATGTCTGTCAACTCCCATTAAGACAAACTTCGTTATAACGAATTTCATGGTTAAAGTGAGTAGCCCTTCTGATTGCTTGTGGCATGCATCAGTACAAAACATCAGCTTAAGACGAACTTCTGATAATATGAACAAATTTTCATGGTCTCGTCGAATTTGCTGTATGAACACAAGTGCACAATTGTTTCATTTCTTTCTGTGAAGATCCAGTTAATGCATGACTCAATTACTATAATGTAGGGTGATAACATTTGAAATAAACTCGGATGGCACAACCATTTGAGCTCAAGGACACGAGTTCAATTCCTGCTGTAGTGGCTGCTTTTCTGATGGAGGCAAAAAGTGAAAATGCTTGTGTGTCTATACTTAGACTTTGTTAAAGATCCCCTAGAGAATTGGTTCTCAGCCATGACTGCCCCAGGGACCCCTTTTGGCCTTGCGAAAGTGATGGGTGACCCCAAGACAGAACATAAGTTGATCGGTGTTATAATAACTATTTGCATTTGCTGCTTGCGTCACCTACACACTTATCCACCCGCCTTGTCTGCGTGGCATTAATGATGATGCTCATCATAGTGTTAAACAATTTGCTGTTGAATCTAAAAGCCTTTTTAAACACCTGTTAGCTGCCTTCTCTGCGTCTGTTTTTTCTTCTCATAGCTGGCGTGTTGTGCACAAAGCAGATGTTAAAATATGTGCTACGTGAAGCAACTAAATGTGCACGTAATGTGGCGAAACCTTTTTTCATTGCAATCAAGTGCTGGCAAAATCAAGAAAAGAAGGGGGGGGGAGTTATGAGGGAGGCTTTGCAGACCCCTGAAGTGCCCCCATTTGAGAACCACTGCCCTAGAGGTCAAAATTGTTCTGGAGCCCTCTACTGCAGCATTCCTCATAGGCCAAATGTAGCTTCAACACATTAAACACCACAATCAATCGGTCACAACTATTTAATCCTGAAGAACCACTATGTCCCATTAGTGCATTCTAGTTCCTATTTTTGTTTTTGCTTTTAATTTTTTTAATGACTGTACATGTTTTTTTATAAGAACCCATGTTATAGCTTGAAAGGTAATTTATTGATCTTGTTTTCTAGACCTCGCAAGTGCCGTAAGAGACCTGCGAGTGGTGTGTGCGGAAATGGAGGCAAGGTCCGTTGCCTCCACTACCAACAGCCAGGCAAAGGTATGTACTTCAAACCAACGTACTCACGTTACCGAGTTTTAAAAATCCCCATGTGATGAGGATTAGTTCTGAGCACATGTTGCCTTTTCAGAAAACTATGGTGCCCCTTTTAGCCAAAGTGTAACTACCGCTCTTGAAACCCTCTGAATTTTAAGCTATGCTATTAAGAAAGCCGTCAGAAAGCTGCCTTGACAACTAAAATTCATCAAAGTAAACACTTCACATAGGTCCATCTGTCTTGAAGGTGTGGCCAAGAAAATAAAACTACAGCCAAAACTTTTTTAAAGCTATTTAATGTTCTTAGACTAGCAGTCATGTTATATAATAGGGGATGCATGCAGATTTGTACAGGTCATTTAGTGTATCTGGGTATGACCAATATAGATTACATATCGGTTCAGTCTATGGCTTGCATAACTATGGTGTTTCTACTTTAAATTTAGGCACATTACATAAATTTTCCTCATGATAGCCATCTGATGGCCAATGAACTAACATGGAAAGCAAAACACCTCTAGTAGTATAGCTTGCTGGGCCAGTTGGTACATTCTAATATGAAAAAAAAAGCCTCGGCATAAATCTACCAGAGATGCAAGTTGTGTTCTCCTTTCTTTGCCTCATGTCTTCGTTAAATTTTCGCTGTTTATTTTTCTCAAAACACCTGTTTTGCTGTAAATTTTGAGAGCCAATGCTTGTTTCCAAACTTGCATGTCATGATGCTGATGCTCCACATGCTACTGAGCTGGATGAATGGGGTGTAGTTGTGTTGTCAGTTTTAGAGCTACAGCAACAAAACGTTATGGCTGCAAACAGAATTTGTTGTGCGAGTGGGTTTGATGAGTGGGAAGTGTTTGAATGCTTGCAGTTGGGGTTAGCACTGCCTAATGAAGGGGAAATAAGGAAAAAGCATTAAGCTAAATTTTAATAATTTTTTTGTTCTCAGGGAGCGTGTGTTTAATATTTCAAATCAAATTTCCAACATTTATAGGAGCTATTTATGCATCTTGAACCCCAGGTGGTGGTCCCATGTGCTCCTTACCAGCATACTCGTGTACCATACAAGGGTTACGGGCATTGTGAAAAACAGCTGCCAGTTATACGCTTTTCATGGGAAGTTCCACTTGGCAATCTAGAGGTGTATTTTTTGGCGGCAGGTTATTTGCTGTACTGGTCTTTCCAAAGCAGCTCATCCCACTGCAGGTGGTCCATGTTTGGCTGTAATCAGTCGCCTGCTGCTGGTTCATTTGGATTTACTTGCTCTGTACTGAATTCTGTTAGTTTTGATGGAATTTAGCTGCCCCTCCAGATTGAAGAGTGAAATTCACTATTTGATTGCTTTTGGTTTGCTGCATAGCATCATGTTCTGTCACTTCTGTTGTAAGCATATGCAAGCAAGGCCATCTACAATACAGGGGAACAGGTTGACTTTCTTTTTTGCATTAAGGTTAGTGGAGTTAGCAAATTTTAAAACTATGTCAGGAAAGAAAGTGGAGAAAAACCCTCATCCAGAGTGGGGACTGAACCCCTGCATTGTGATGACATGTCGGATGCCTTACAGATTTGGCTCTAGGCGGCTATGTTCTTGGCCAGTTTCTGGAGTTGAATACATATCACCAGCAGAAATGAGGCATGGACGAGGAAAGATGCACACAGGACATTCACGACATGTAACGCATGGTGGTAGCATTATCAGGACGAGGCTAATAGATGGCACGCTCACACATATGCCTGCCTTCCTGTGAAAAGCCTTACAGATCTATGTTAGCTTGGTCATGCATGCCTTCTCAAACACGAGTGGCATCAAATGCTGCGGCGTGTACACATCGCTTGCCAAGTGGGCTCCCACTGCAAAGTGACGCCACTGCTGCTGGAAGCTCCCTTAGTCATTTATGCGCTGTCCCGTCTGATCTCGTAGCATTTGCCACAAAGGAATGCTCTTAACGATGACTCCTTTGCTCGGGATGAACCTGGTGGCATGTTTTTTTGAGCAATCTTGCCCGTTCTTCTCGCTGACAGCTGGGCACGCCTGCATCAGCTGGTGTACTTGCGGTACCGCTACCGGTCTTAACAGCCTTGGTAAGGCTTTCAGCGACAGACGCCACCAGTTCCTGAGGGAACCCAAAAGATGACAGGCGGGCCGCGTGGGCCCTGAGAGACACGACTTGACGAGGAAGCCACACAGACAGTTATCACTACACTGTGCTTGACCAGCTTTCAGCACACCAAATTGTAATTTTAAATTCTCTGTTCATACCTAGGTTGAAACGCTTAGCATACGCGCTCATGGCTTTCACCGCAGGTGCACACTTCACATCTATGATTCCATTCAATTGTACCTTATGAGTGAACTTTAGCCCTTGAAATAACTTCTGGATGTGGTACAAATAGTTTGAGATCATTTTGTCTGTGTGGCTTTCTGGAGGTTAAGAGGAGCAAGCTGATGTCCAGTGAAACACCATTTCCCACATCAAATGTGCAGACGGACCCCTGAAGTTTGGCCGTATCTCAGCAGTAATGCTTGGAATCCTGTCAATACCACACAGCAACATTGAATGCGAAAGGCAGTTCGGCGTAGTAAAGAAAAATCGCCCCCAGGTCCGGGCATCCATGTCTGACACAACCCTTGGCGACGTTGTTTTGGCGAAGTGTCACATGGGTGAACATTGTATATAGCCTGTTGGTAGTTTAAAGAAATGGTTCATTTCCTGCTATGTTGTAAGTAAACACAAAAATGTGTGTAAAATTACCCATTCTGTTGTTGCTACTACCCCCCCCTCCCCCCCGGTCAGATCTCCCTAATGCCATCCCGGCAAACCTGGCAGGTATGCATAAGTGTAATCCTCACGAAGTATTATCAAATTTTAAAATAATTTTCATATCAGGAATATGTAATTTTAAGCCAAATATTATTTGTGACATAACTAAATTTATTTTATTTGCAGGAACCTGAAGGCGACACGGACATTGGGGGCTTTTTTGTCCGGAAGCTCGCTCCTGAAGATGTTGGAGATCAGCCATTCGAAGAGCCCGACTATGTATGCGCGAGAACTGCTTCGGCAACTCTTCGAGCCAGGAGAGCTGGCCGGCACCTCTATAACGGGCAAACAGTCCAATGCCCATAGAGAAAAGGCGGCCAAACCGCAGCTGGACCCAATCAGGGTCAACGTCATCGTCAGTGAGTATATACTGTTTTCACATTGGGTTAGTAAAGAAGTGCATCTACTTGGTGTACTTAAGTCAGGAGCTACAATTGGTTTCCATCTTCACTGTAATTATCAAGGCCTTGAGAAGCTTGTATAATGTCTTTCCAATTAAAAAACTTTTTGGAATTGGTGCAGTAGGGGCCCAACCATTCGACCTGCTTTTTACGGCTGACCAGCGCACTCCTGCCCCACTGGTCATGAAAGCTTTTAAAGTTTGCATGGGAACACATGTGCTGATGGATACAACAGCTTGCATGGAACTGGAAATTCTCAGTGGAGTAGGAAAAACCAGTACTGGTTTCCTCCCTCCACTAATACTGCACTCTTTATGGCCTCATCCAGTCATTCATTTTTGCGTCTTTGGTTTGCGTTCGTTTTCTTTGGTGTATCTCGGGCAAGTCAATCTGAAGAGACTCAAGTGAGCATGTGCCTGCTTGCTCGGCTGTGAGCTTGCTTTGTGTGGTTTTTATGTGGCCACGTGTACTTTGTGTTTGTTAGCTGTGATTCCAGTTAGTGCACATAGGTAAAGTTCTACCTTTTGGTGCGTGGTGCCTAGGCTCTGCCATGCCTTGAAAACAAGCTATATGCTAACTTGTACGTACAAGCCTGAATGTGAGAAGTGCATTTGGATGCCATGTGAGGCAGCAGTATAGCACATTTTATTTTAGAGTGGGCATAGTTGCGTAATAGCGGCCAATAACAAGAAAAAGGAAAATCAAATAACGGTTACAAATTGCAAATTAAACAACCAAATTGATTCAAGATATATAAGATCCTATCAGTGCATTGTTCATGGTCCCCACATGAATCCGAAATTGCGAGGAAGCGGGGTGTCAGTAGATATTATTTAGTTGAAACTGTATTTGGAGCATTCATTTTCGCTTGAAAGTGGCTCGTGTAAAGCTTCCACAATGCTATTGAGGATGGCAGTGAATTTTTTGTTGTAAAAATTTGCACTTTTGTTTGTTTAAACAAATTTAGGTTGGTGTGTAAGAACATTAGTAAGAAGTTGCTGCAAGGACACCTGGCATCAAAATTAACCGGGGTGCGCTAGTGGGTAGCAAAGCACATCACCACACCATCCGATGCACTTCTGGGGTCCAGACGTCTCTGTGCGCTTTTGCGTCCTGCCATGCTCAATACGCTGCCTTTTTTTTCTGTCTTGAAGCAGCAAAGTGGATTGCATGTAGCTTTGGCACTAGGTGGTGACATTTATTTACCTAACACGCATGTACTGCGGCAACAGACGGGAGTGTGCGCTGCTCTCTCTACCCTACTTAGACAAAACGACTCATTGCAGTGAGATTTTGGTATCTTAGTTTTAAAGATGAGTCTTTCTTGGACTATCGGAATGCAAAAATTTTGGTCTGTCTGCCTGTCTGTGTGTGTCAACAATTCTGCTGCCCGGCTAAAAACAGTTGAAAAAAAAATCAGTGCTTGAAAAAGACATTGTATGTAGAGGAAAAATCATTTCAAATAAACCTACACATGCCGAAGTACTTGGTGCAAAGGAAACCTCGGGCATATTTGAGCCCAAACATAAGCGTGTAATCATGCTAGAAGACCGGAGTTGAGTACAAATTGAATTGGTTTTGATGACTGCAAATAAACAAACGATGCATTAAAACTAGTGTCGGAGAGGTGAGACAAAAACAAACATTAAAACAAAAACTTGGTTGAGCTACTCCAAGCAGAAAAAAACTAGATACAGCAATAGGCAGGCACTCTCCACAAATGGCAAGCGAGCGGTGTGAAATGGGGAACAACTTACTTGAATTGAGTAAAACCCCTCCGTTTTCGGGAGAGGAGCAAGAGGGAAGGGAAAGAGCATGATTAGTAGTAGGGCATAAAGAAGAGAATTGTTACGGGGGTGGAGACTCATCTTTCAAGGAAGCAGAAATGCTGCCAATTTTTTGGTCTATTGTTGTTCTCTGCTGCCACGTGGCCATGCTACGCAAGCAGATTGCTCTGAACGATCATGATCAGATGTTGCATTTGAGTTGATCTGGTCTCAAGGCAAATTTTTCATGGCAACAGATCAGAGGCACCAAATGGAGCACTAATTTAAAAAGGCTGGCATGAACAGTTCTGCGTAGGCTTGGCCTGTTGTACTTTGTACCGGTCAGTTGCCTCTTGCACCTCCTTTACCACGATTAGCCATTTGAAGCAATTAAATAAAAGCTGTAAAAGTTAGAATGATTGGTTTCAAAAGTGATTCACCTCTCATTATCAGGGATTTCCAGGTTTATTGCACAAATGTGCGTACATTTCTTAGACCCCAAAACAAGTTACGGCATCTTAACTCGGAGAAATATTTTTTAATTTTAACTTAGCTCTGCCCATGATGGACAGGCAAATTTTAGTGATTGGTCTTCTTTTATTTTTCAGAGTACACATGCAAGAAGTTTGGCTTGCTGAAAGAGGGACCAGTGCGGGCGTCCCTGTCATCCATGTTGAACAAGGAGAAGGCGGCTCCTCCCATGGACAAGTAAAGTGTCCCTGTCATCAATCTTGAACAAGGAGAAGGCGGCTCCTCCTATGGACAAGTAAAGTGAAAAAAGAAAAACCTTGCTAAATTGAGCATCAATAAACAGTAGCTCTTGCTTTTGTTTAAGATCTGTCTTGCTCGGAATGGTCAACTGTACTCCTTTTCTAAAGGAACAGTAGGCTACTCCTTAGTTATACCCTGTAGTGCAATGCAGCAGAGTTCTCAATGGTGAAATATGCGTTAGGTGCACTTTTTAAGGAATACCATGCATTGAGAAGCCTTTGGAGATGTGATGGCAGTTACAGATCACTTGTGCATATGGAGCTGTGCATGGCTATTGCATGAAGGCCACGCATTTTCAGGGTAGGTGTGTTAATCAGATTTTAGGCCTATGGTTAGTTAAAACAGCCGAGAAGCAAGGCATGGCAAAAAGCATACTACACAGTTTAGCCTAGGCAGCTGGGCAGGAGACAACAAAATATCAGTAACAACCAAAAAAAATATCCCAAAAGAACTGCCTCTACTGAACTGATATTTTGTTATGTCACCATTTGGGCAGAAAAAAAGCAACGAAAGCTGGACACACATTTTACTCTAAAGAAAACAGTTGTGGTGGGATAAGCTTTCGAGAAGTCTCTAGCTGTCCCTAAGTTCAGAGGGGACATATGAAACCAGGAGAAATGTTTTAGGCAGCTGTGGCATACGTGCTGCTTAAGAGCACCGCAGAAGAAATCATGAGGTTGTATTTTGAAAACCATACAAAAGACTAAGGCAGCTGAAAGGCGGCGTAAGGGTGGTCGCGAAGGTGTCTTTACAAAACTGTGCAAAACACTGTAGGCAGCTAAAGCACTTGAAATTAAAACCTATACGTGGAGCTACAGCATTTAGGCTAAAGTTGTCAATAGGATAAACCATAGAGAGATCAGCAGTAGTCTACAGGCTTCTTTAGAAAATGCTATGTTTGGCTATAGCTTCCTAGCTAAAGAAAATCGTGGCATAAGTGATACAGATACCAATAGGTGGGGCTATAGAATTCAGGCTAAAGGTGTCTATAGGATAAGCCATAGAGAAGACATCAGTAGTCTACAGGCTTCTTTATAAATGCTATGGTTGCCTATAGCTTCGCGGCTAAAGAAAATCGTGGCATAAGTGATACAGGTACCAATAGGTGGGGCTATAGCATTTAGGCTAAACGTGTCGATAGGATAAGCCATAGAGAAATCAGCAGTAGTCTACAGGCTTCTTTAGGAAATGCTATGGTTGGCTATAGCTCCTAGCTCTAAAGAAAATCGTGGCATAAGTGACACAGATACCAATAGGTGGGGCTATAGCATTCAGGCTAAAGGTGTAGATAGGATAAGCCATAGAGAAGTCGGCAGTAGTCTACAGGCTTCTTTAGAAAATGCTATGGCTTGCTATAGCTTCCTGGTTAAAGAAAATTCTGGCATATGTGAAAAAGATGTCAATAGAAAGCCATAGAAAAACCTTTAGACGTCTAAAGAAACCGTATGCAGGACCTATTTGAAGGGGCTATAGCACATTGTCTAAAGAAGGATATACAACATACCATAAAAATGTCTTTAGCAAACCATAGAAAAAGCTAAAGAATTCTGTGGGTGACTGTTCATAGGACCATAGAGAAGGCTAAAGACACCCGCAGAAATTTCGATAAAAAATTCTAAAGACAGCCGTAGAAATGGCTAAAGATAATCGGGCCAAATAGCTAAAGCCGACCGTAAAAAGGATTTTCTATAGCCGACCATACAAAATTTTTGTATGGGCCTCCCGGTACGCACCGTCATGGGGCACTGTGCACCGCGCCGGTTTTGGGGGCAACACCGGTGCGTGTTTATCGAGGACGCTATCAAAATCCCACTGTTCATAATCCCTGCCTCTCTTCCCCCGTGTTGCGCCTCCCCGGGCCGCGAAAGCCCTCTTCCTGAGCTGGAGAGGGGAGCGAGCAGGGGAGCCCCGCCTGGCATTGTGCGAGCTCTGTACGCCTGGGGGGGCAAAGACGGTCGTGCCTCCCTGCCTGCAAGTAAAGAAAAAAGAACTGCAGCAGAAGAAAAAGTGTCTGTCCTTTTTGGCGAAATTTTAAATGCTTCAGTCCCGCCGGTTCGTCAGTGTTAGGCCCCGTAAAGAGAAGGGATACTTAGGAAGGAAGTAAAGAAGTATGTAGAAGGAAGGCAGGAAAGTTAACGCGGCTAGAGTCTAGTGCGTTAGGTTTTCTATAACAGCAAGGAGGCGAAAAGCAGAATCGCCCGTGTGTACGAGATTTCGGCGCACGTTAAAGGTGCCCAAGTGGTCAAAATCAATCCGGAGCCCTCTACTACGGTGTGCCTCAGCATATGCGTTGCGTAGGCGCGTTAAACACTACAGTCGAGCATGGAACCTACACGTTGATGACCCGTACTAAATTCGGGCTCATTGCTAGGTCCTGAGGCACATGTGGCCGCATGGCAAGCCAGTTACTCTCCAACATGCCTAGAAAAAAAAACTGTCCTGAGAGTCATAAGCAACTGCATTTCTATGGATTAACTGAGGAGAACACGGAAGCAAGCAACACAGTAGTTCCGGAAGTAGAACGAACGCCCACCCATCGTAACAAAAAGTTCCCCAAGACGCGCATGCCAGAAGTTGTGGAAAATCTCATTTTTAACAATTTGTAAACTCTTTCTGTATATAAGCCCGTCTGCGCGCTCACTTCAGTAAAAAAAAAAAAATCGAAACTCTTATTGTGTACTTCGTTAATTATTACCCTGTTCTTTCCCCCGTTAACTTGCAAATATGTTTACAAATATATTTTCAGAAAGGCCCGTTCTTCCTCCACGAGAATAATCTAGACATGTGTGTAAAAACAAAAAGCTGGAGGGAACCGTGTTCGCTAATTCTTTTTAGCATGACAGCCCAGCCTACGTAATACCAGAGTCCCCGTAATGCACTTCATAAGATTTGCTGCATTTTGGGGGGCTACCGTATGCTTGTTATGTTTTGGATATTGAGAGTGTGCATGTAATTTATGTAATTTTTATTGTATGTAACTTTAAAAAAATACATAAAGAAGGCGTTAGACCATCGTAAACACCAGTCAATTGTCTTATCTGATTTGCATGCCACCAAAAAGGGCGAATATAAATTAACAACCTTCCGTAAATGAAAACAAAAAACGTGTGCTAAAGAATTCAATCAGTTGGCTGTATACCAGGTATATACAGATAATAGGTATAACATAGTAGGTAGATAATAGGTACAGATAATAGGTATAATAGGTATATACAGATATTAAACAAAAATATATAAATATTCAATTTTTAAAAATACCTGGCAAAGATCAAACATGGCATCACTCAAAAAAATAAAAGTACTGCTCCAGATTGTTGTCTACACCCATGTTAAGCAGAAATAAAAATATAACGGCTGTCTGAAATAAGGAAGCACCGGATATATCGGTCGCCTAAAAGTTTGCGCACCGAAATGTCCGTACACCGAACTGTCCGTACACCGAAACGCCCGCTCACCGAAATGTCCGCTCCTAAACGTCCTTTACCGAAATGTCCTGCACCAAAATGTCCTACACCCTTCTTCGTCAGCCTTCCTCTAATGATTTGAAGCTGTTTAACGAGAACTGCCATTCTAAGTCACCTGAAAAAGTCAGGTTATTCGAGCTTAAATACCTTTACTCTCTTCGTAGTATTAAATAACTTCGTCTTTGTTGAATGTGTCCTCGATCTATTCTGAAATGTAAGGACGTTACGCTCGGAAACAGTTCCTCGTCGAAGTACGGATTAACTTAAAGGAGTACTGACACTAAATTTTGACGCCTAAAAAATGATATAATTGGCTTCAGTAGTTTCCACAGATGCCTCACAGAAATTTTTGCAGCGATCCGAGGCCGGAATCACATCGAAAATCGATTTTGATTGTCCCGGCCGCGAGCTTCCACAAATCGGCAGCACTAGCGAAATCGCTTTCGGCGTGAGGAAACATTGGCCTGCGTGTCTGGCCGAATCAGGGTGACGTCATATAGTCGTTTTCGGAAGCGGAAACGATATCCTGCGCTGCGCGCTGCTGTTGTCGGTGGTATTCGTTTGAGCAGGAGACGTACGGGTGTAGCTGTGAGAGCAATGCTTGTAAACTTAGCGCACTTTGCGTGTTCGACGTCTTTGCTCTTCAGTTCGTGGCCGGCGCATGGTGTTCGCTTGCACCGGTGCTGAAAACCGTGTGCGCGATGTCGACGCGCGACGCCCACCGCGGCGACGCGGCGGTGCGCGACGCCGAGCTCGACCAAGTTGTGCTATGGTGAGCTCGCGGTATGCGAAGTAATGCTCGTGGAAGCCTGTCCGAGCAAATCGACGACGACGCCAAGATGCATTATTTTCCACGCGACGACCTGCAACGCTAAACGTGGACTGAGTTCGTGCGCGGCGGCGGCCGCAAGAGATCGGTGACCAAGACATCTGCCGTGGCCTGTTTTGATTCTAGCGCGCAGGTGGCGCCATCTTTCGGCCGCTCGCCGCACCGCGGTGCCGGCAGTGCTGGGTCGGAGCGCCGTATCTCAGCTGCCGGTCAGCGTAGGCTTACCATCGCGGCAAATATCTGAACGCCGCTTTAAAAATTCAGGAACCCCTAGCACAATTTTTCAACACACTAACATCTACTTTCTCGCATGTGGGACTTCTTTTTCGAGATAAGATTGATTAGAAGAGTGGTGACAAGCTGTTGCTGTCACTGTCTGCGCCGGTTCGAGCCGCAGTGATATTAAAAAACGGACGACGGGGAAGACATCGCCGGCCTCATCGCCGGGCCAAATAAAGTTGTTCTGTCTGTCGGGTGGCAGCGACTCATCCGAGTCTGACGATTCAGACGACATGTCGACTGCGCGGGCGAGTGCGGACCATTTGCAATCGTAGCAGACGATGCGGCGAACGTCCCTGACGTCACGGGTGAGACCATGACGTAAGGCTGGCCCGCTTGCAGGCTGGCCTTCGAGCGGCCATTTTCCCGCGCGGCGACCAAATTTGAAACTGGTAGCAATAAACGTGCTATAATTATTTCTGTGTTGGCGGCTGACGGCTTTCGGTTCGATTTTCGTATTACTGGGCCAATAGGTATTCTTCACAGTATAAAAACTGAAAGCGAGAAATTTCGTGTCAGTACTCCTTTAAAGGCTGGGGCTAGCGTTCCGTCCAGACGGAACGATATACAAGTGCTAAAGTCCTGTCCAGACGGAACGGAGCGCTGCGGATTATCCTTCCGTCCAGACGGAATACAACTGAGAGTTTAGAGTTCCGTCCAGACGAAGCCGGAGTGAAATTTGTACAGTTCCCTCCAGACGAAAGCAAAACCGGCTGATTAGCGCCATGTTTCAGTCTTCAGATTTGGTGTAGAGGTTGCGCCTCGCATAATGGCGCTGTTGTACCGTGTTCGGTTCCCCCCGGAACACTTTTTTTGCGTGGTTGTGCCAGCGTTTTGTAACAGGTAACTTCGCGCCCACTTTACAATAGACGCGGTGAGAGCAGTAGGCCTTGATTTTGCACTCAACCGGCCGCTCCCCTACCGCTCACTAGACCTAAGGCCGACGTATCTACCGCCAGAGTTCCGATCATCTCTAGTTCGCATTAGGGATCACTAATTAACAGTTATTCTGGCTAGTCAATGAGTGTAAGTGGTTTACACGGGCAAAGATTACCGCGGGTAAGCGAACCACGGTTAGACAAAACCGCAGTTTGCTGCGTTACACGACAGACGAAACTGCGGTTACCCGCTAACCGTGGTTAATGCACACTGAGCTTGGCCACCTCAGTTCGGTCACACTAAGCGCAGTTCCCGCAGCCTCAGTGATCAAAATCACACAAGTCACTTTGGACGCAAGTGGCGGCGCAACAGCGGAGGCGAAAAAAAAAATTCACCTGGCGTACTAACTCCCGACGGCGATACCCGCCCCCCCACCCTTCCCTCACCGCCCAACAGGCCTACATCCTCCGCCGACTACAGACCGAAACCTACTTTAACCACATCATTCTATACCACATTTCCCCTTCTCTCTTTCCACCAGACTGCCCACATTGTCACATCCCTCTCAACACCTACCACCTCGTCTTCTCCTGCCCCCAACACCCACATCCCCACCCCTCCCCTTCCCCTGAGCAGTGGGAGTCCGAGCTGACCAGCTCCGCACCGGAGCGCCAGGTCGCCCTGGTGCGGCGCGCACTGGAGGCAGCCCAGACAAGAGGCCTCCTTGACTTAGGAGGCTAAAACCACGCCCTTATACCCCTTCCCTTTAAGCTCAATAAACGTTTTGCCACCACCTGGCGTACGGAGGAGACAAATGCTCTCAAATATACCGGGGGCCCCAAAGCTGCCCCCAAGGGGCGCTTGCGTTCTTCGCGTCTCTCTCGCAGTCAGCGCGACTGCCCGTCAGCAGCGGCTCGTTTCCCGATCCACCCGATCAACTACGACAAAAGCCGTGC
Source organism: Haemaphysalis longicornis (assembly GCA_013339765.2). Lineage (NCBI taxonomy): Eukaryota > Metazoa > Arthropoda > Arachnida > Ixodida > Ixodidae > Haemaphysalis > Haemaphysalis longicornis. The sequence continues at coordinate 128,364,495 of CM023456.1, forward strand.
TAAATTTGTAAATTGCGCGCGTCGTTCGCCAAAGCAGGCAATCACGGTGCGTTTTCAGCACTTGGAAACGATCGGCGCGCCCGTCGGCCATGCCTGCAAATATTCGGGCGCGCCTGCCCGCACAGCACAGGAAGCACCTCGAACCGGCCCAGACCACGGCAGCAAATGCTTATCGCCTCTCTTCGAAATCAATCTGATCGCGGAAAAGAACTTCCACATGCGAGAAAGTGAATGTTAGTGTGGTGAAAAATTGTGCTATGGATTGCAATTCGCAGTTGTGATTCGCAAGGCGCACAGACGGTGGCGCCGCGCGGTGGCAGGAGGAGAAATCACTCCATGGAGGATCGGCGAGCGACGGAAACGTCGGAGCCCGCACGCCCGCACGTTGGCCCGCAGCTTATTATGACGTGGGCTTTGACGCCGTTTCACGTGATAACAAGCACAGCATTCACCGGATGCATGTTATGTTTTAAAAGGTCTCGTGCTTGACACGCCGCGTGCAAGAGATTGCGACGCGCTGCGCGAGAACTAGGAACCGAAACACGAACCGAACACAGTGCGCTTGTTGTGTATTGTGATGTTTTAGTGCCTCGTCTTCGTGCAATGCTTTTAAATCCTTGCAATTATGTACCAAATCGTCTAAGCAACAACTCTGCTGTTACAGGGCGGACGCCTTTAGTTTCCGTCGCCCTTACTTGACGTTTGTATGCAGATGACGAGTTCGATCCAGGTCGCTGATATGTCCGTCGCCCTAATCGTGCAAAGCATGATAACAATTCGTTGCTATAATTTTATTAAAGACGATAGTCTTTCTTGGGCTACTTAAACCCAGAAATTTTGGTCTGTCTGTATGTCTGTCCGTCTGTCTGTCTGTGACCCGATTCAGCCACCCGGCCAAAGCAAAACAATGCCTGCGCAATAGTCTTATATAGTCACAGCTAAATCTACCCGTCTATGTCCGGTGGAATGGTCATAATTGTCAACATTGTTGAAGAAGAACAAGACATTACGCAAATATTAGACAACAAATCGATACAGAAGTGATATTTGCAGTGTTCCTTTATAAAAAAATCAAACATGCTTGAATTTGCGAAATTAAAATACTTTATCAACTGCAGAAAAAGAATTCACTCCGCCGTCGCCTGCTGTCGCCCGCGCCACTATAGCTTCTGGGGCCATTTTAAGAAATCAACCGGCAACAGTTACGCAAGGTTCCACTTGGTAGGTTCCACGTCCTGCTTGCAACGCACGTGGAGTAGGGAAACGCGGTTCTATAAACGCTGAAGTAGGGCGCCTCGATTAACGCGCGTATTCGCCGTACGGCAGCGTTCGCATCGAGTCACCCGGTTTGGAGCAGTGGAACGCGGGAAATTTAAAATGATTTAAGTAAATCTTTGGCGTCTTTACCTTTGGAGGAGCGCGACGCAAGAGGAACAACATCAGAGGTGAGCGGGAAAGCGAAGGGAGGCATTTACTTCGCAAAAGCCGATAAAGACTATCGTTTTTTGACGGCATTTGCAACGAAAGGAGCAGATACGCGGCCAATTTTTTTCTTCGTGCTCATGTTCTTACATAGAAAAGCAAGGGTGTGAGAGCGCAGGCATGACACATTATACTAGTGAAATGTTACGTTGAACCATAATCTGTTTTCAAAACCAACGGCTGTTGACCGTTTCTTTGCTTTGCGCATCGTGCGTTGTCCGGACGCGCTTTCAGATATAGGCTCATATTAACAAAGCTGTTTGCACGTACGACACCGCGAGGGCAGTTTTTAATTTGGGGACAGCTTGGCCATCCCCTCACGTTTCACAGACAACAGGCTTGCCCAGGCGCGCTAGTTTAGAACCAGCATATTACAATTAATGATTTACGTGCGAAGAGCTTTGTGTTTCTTCCTTGGTTGTCCTTGTTTCAGGGAGCCGCTTCTAGCAATGCAGAAAACGTAAGGTGATAGTAAGAAAGCAGCTCAAGCTGGTTTGCAGGTTAACATTCTGCATAGAAGCTTCAAGCATTTAATCAGCTCCAATCTGGAGCCACAAAATTGTTTGGCTGGTTTGGGTGTGTATTTTTTTTGTAAGCCCCATCCAACGCTCTACTAATAGTGCCTCTTATCAAATTATTGGTTTTAGTAGGGAGCAATGCGACTAAGACTGCCACGGTGTCGACCGCTCGGTATTGTTTTAAACAAAAAGAAAATGTTACGTTTAGGTAGTTTGATTGGAAACGTTTATATCCTTGCCTTCGCTGGTGGTAAAACAGACCTAGTGGGAAACTATTACTATTCACGCTGGCCAGGCCACTGTCTTGCGTGTTCTGCACGGAGCGACACAACGTACTTCCGAGCGGTATACTATGAAAATGCCTTACACAGGCAGGATTTGTCAAGTAATTAAGCGCGCGTACTCTGATAAGTCTGAACCGCTGATGAGCGAACTCTACTAATTGTGTGGTGGCTAGTGAACCAGCGATATTTGCAGGAAGAAACTCAACTTTGTAGCGTCACAGATCTAGCGCTGGCAGCCCTACCACCGCAGCAAGCGACGTGAGCGGCTTTTGCCGTATCTCTTCACCTTGGCTTGTGGGGCGAAATGTTCGTCTTTAGTTCTCATGGGCGCCTAATATCTTAGTTAAAGGCCAACTGCACTCAAAATTTCGACCGCGCGAAATCACTGTTCCTGCATAGTATGACTAAAAAGACCGCGATGTACGAAGTGTGACGCCTAAAATGTGCGTAATTAAGCCGCAAGCGACCAGCGAAAATCGACGATTTTGAAAACAAAACTGGGCAAAACGCGGCCATTACGGGCCGGCGGAAGTGACGGAAGTATCAGCCGTCGGCGCGAGCGGCCAGACGGCCTGGCCTGACGGCGCGAGCTGTGCGGACCGGCCGACGCGGCAGGCTCGGCCAGCCAGGAGGAGAGTGTGAGCGCGCGCGTGCGGGGGTGTGGGAGGCGTGCGGAAAAGAAAAGCGAGCGCTTGTCCCGCAAGCACGACACTATTCGTGCGCTCCGACAGCAGCACACTGTGCAGGCATGATGTCGCGACGACACTCGAAAAGGAGAGAAGCGTACGGTTAACGAAGTCTCTTCGGAGCCATGAAGGCCAGGCGTACCGCCGGCGCGAAATGCGAGTTTCCTGGATTCTCACGCTGCGAGGCAGGCCGATCGGCCTGGACGGCAGACATGTCACTTCCGCTAAATGGCTGTTTGCGCGACACGCCGGCAGGTGCTTTGTCGTCTGCAAGGGCGTTATTTTGAGTGCCTGAAACTGAATAACCACGCATTGCACACAGCTACCGTTCGCGTCGCAGTAGTTCTCATGGTACCTACTACACATTTCGAAGGCATTTAGCCAGGGTGAAATTTGAGTGCAGTTGGCCTTTAAGGACATCCATTAAAATCTGGCGTCACCGCCACCTAACGACGTTTAAAAGTAGAGCTAACCCCTTTGATTTCAACGCGCACACAAGCGGCGGCCCGTAGAGGGAACACCCGATCTTCCTTAGGACAGCCATCTTGGATCGCTTTGAGCGCCTCCTATAGGGCGTGCCCCTTGCGAATAGCAGCGGTCAAATATCCACCGCGACGCTAAGCCTAAAGTTCCCAACACCGAGCAGACGCGAGAAAACCAAGCCGGTTGGGAGCTGTTGTGGAAGCCCCTCACCTAAATCTCGCCCCGCGCGAGTGCGTTGCGTTTGGCTCTGAAGCGACTGTTTTAACGATATTTGTTTGTTTGTTTGTTTGTCTTTATTCGCATCTTGCACAACGTACATGACGCTGGGAGCGAGCAGTAAAAGCTGTCAAAAATCGACAGCTTGACAGAGCTGCAAGCCCCCAAGCACTGGGCAGCGTAACGGCAACATCAAATACAACTTGTATATTGAAAAGAAAAGAACAGCAAAAGAGAGAGAGTAAAAAAAATAAAGAAAATGGACCAAAAAATTAACTGCCAACACAGTAAATACGCAGAAGCCGTAGTGTGGTACTACACGTAATTCGGCATTACACAAACTGCACATGCTATCAGGTATTATACAAAGAATAACAAAGAATATAATATCATGTATCATACAAAGAATATAATATCATTTATTATACAAAGAATAACACAGTCAAAGACACTGGAAAAAAAGAAAGAAAAAAATGAAAATAAAAACAATACAACTTTGTAGGGACATCAATACAAGCGAGGGAAGATGCGCAACAAACAATCCGATGCGCAACAAACAATCAGTACATTCAACATTTTTTAAAATAATCTCGTAGTCCTCGGAAAGTCGTTTCGGGGAGTCTAATGTCCTGGCGGTTTAGTTCATTTAATAGTATGGGAAGTTTGTTTTGTAGGGTTTGCAGTCCATATGTAGTTTTGTACGTTTGACACAGAACGGTTCAACATGTCTTGTTCGGTATGTTTTGGTGCTCCTCTGAAGTTTTGCTAACTTAGAAAAAAAGGGGAGTTGTTAAGCGTAGCCTGCTTTACAGCTTTACACAGTAGGTAATCGAACGTTTTTGCAATAGGCATTATATTATATTTCGGAAATAAATGTTGCGTAGGTGAACGCGTAGGAAGGTTTTCGAGAACTCTAATAAACTTTTTTTGTAATCTGTGTATACTCTGTAGATTCGTTTGCGTAGTTGATGCCCATACTAAGTGGCAATAATTAATTCTGGATAAAAATAAAGTATTATATACTAACAACATAATGTTACGTGGTAATATGTGCTGGTGGCGGTACAGAAAGCCAACTACCTGCGATAACTTCACGATTAGGGATTTCCTTTTCCTTTGTCACGATTTCCTTTTGTCTACACTGCTTCTCTTTTGTTTTTTATCGTGAAGTTAAAAGTGTGTTAATTTATTTTTGTTACGCTCACAACCCAGTGACCGCGGTCACCACACTTAAAATTTCGCCACAGCCAAAACCGCAGGTTGCGATAACCGCGGTTAAAGTTTAGTAACCACGGTTAAACTTAACTACGGCTACTTCCGCCGAGTACTAACTTCAACAAATCAACTCTAACTCCGTCAAACGGAACTCCAAGCCGCTACCTCGACCACGTACGCCCGCTTCACAACAAGCAGCGAGAGCAGTCTTTCTTGATATTTACCCAACCGAAGGAACCGCTTCCGCTCATTGACTAGCCAGAATAACCTTTAATTAGTGATCACCATTACGAACTACAGATGATCGGAACTCTGGCGATGGATACGTCGGCCTTGGCTCTAGCAGGCGGTAGAGGAGCGGTCGGTTGATTGCAAAATCAAGGCCTACTGTTCTCACCGCTTCAATTGTAAAGTGGGCGCGAAGTTACCTGTTACAAAACGCTGGCGCGGGGGAATCGAACCCGGGGCGCAACCTCTGCACCAAATTTTTTTTTCTTTATTATCTACACCAAATCTGAATACTGAACATGGCGCCTAATCAGCCGGTTTTGCTTCCGTCTGGACGGAACTGTATAAATTTTCACGCCGGGTCCGTCTGGCCGGAACGCTAAGCTGTCAGTTGTATTCCGTCTGTACGGAAGGATAACCCGCAGCGCTCCGTTCCGTCTGGACGGAACTTTAGCACTTGTATATCATTCCGTCTGGACGGAACGCTAGCCACAGCCTAACTTAAAACCCCTAGGTAGTCCGGGCAGTTCATCGAAAGTCGTTTTATAGGAAAAGTTCAAAAGTGTCGCGAACTGGGCCAGTTGGTACAGATAAATAGTGGAGAAACAGCGCGCAAAAAGACAAGGACAAAAGGAAGAGGACAACAACACGAGCGCTGACTAACAACTGAAATATTTATTGCACCGTGAAAAAGTATACAAGAGTCCGTGATCATAACAATCTTGACGTATGTCTCACATGTGCACAGAACAGCCACTCATTCAACAACTGTCCAGATAGGCTACTTCGCAATCCAGTAGCGATATGGAGGGGCAACTAATACAATCATCTGAATTATTTTTTATATAAAAGGCTTCAGGTACCTCCCTTGTTCTCCTATCTTTGTGAGTCATTAAAGCAGTAGTAGCATTAAACAAGGGATAGCATCCGCAACTCTTACAATGCGATGATAAATGTGACGTGGGCGTGCTCTTGAGGGAGTTTCGATGTTCGCGGTCGTGTATTGCGTTTCTTTGAAGTTCAAAACAAAGTACATCGGGCGAACGGGGCGATGCCTCAATGAGCGCTTGCGCTCTCCCCACCGTACAGCACACGCCCTCCTGGCTCGAATAAAAACTTCAATCATTCAATAATGCTCATGGCGCCGGTGACAGTTTTAGAGCGAGTCCTTTCCCGTTTAAGTAATTCCTGTGGCTACCCCATATTACTGCTTCGCAAATTGTCCTTTGATTGATTTATTGATTGTAGGGCTTAACGCGCCGACGCAACGCAGGCGATGAGGCGGGCCGTACCGGGCTCCGGATTAATTTTGACCACTTGGGGATCTTTAACGTGCGCCGAAATCTCGTACACACGGGCGTTTTTGCTTTTCGCCTCCATCAGAAAAGCGGCCGCCACGGCCGGGAATCGAACCGGCGACCTGGCGAGCTCAGCAGCGCAACGCCTTAGCCACTGAGCCACCGCGGCGGGGTTCACAAATTATCCGCATACGGTCTATCCAGTGAGTTCTGTTATTGGTTCGGCAGTTATTTAAAAGGCAGGTACAATTGTGTCTGTTATGAAGGCGTAAGCTCCCGGCCTTTGGCCATGATATCAGCGGTACCTCAAGGTTCGACACTGGGCCCTCTTCTCTTTAACATTTTTGTTAATGACATCCACCCTGTTATTAGGCACTGTACGCTCTCTACAGTATGCCGCTGATATGAAACTCTATCGCACGGTTTCTTCACTGTACGATCACGTCCTGCTGCAAAATGACATCAACGCAGTTTAGGCATGGTGCGACCGGAACTATTTGAACCTCAATCTCTCCAAAACTATCTTGATAACATATACTCGCAAGACTGCCCCGCTCATTTTCCCACACTCCCTGCTTGGTGTACCCGCAAGACGCGCTACTTTAGTGCGGGATTTGGGTGCAATATTGGACGCAAAACTACTTTTCAACCCGCACGTGAACCACCTGACCAACTCCTGTGTCCGAACGCTTGGCGGAATTTTTCGGGCCACCAGTGAATTCACCGACGGACCATGCTTTGTCTCCCTCTACCGCACCATAATTTTACCGAAGCTCGACTTTGCCAGTGCCATTTGCAATTGTCTAAGCCCTTCGTCGTCTCTTCGTCTAGAAAGGATTCAGAAGCGCTTCACTAGAACCGTATTTTAGCGTTACTCACCAGTGAGTTATTATCTGCACGGGGGGCTTCTCAAGCTCCTGAAGCTTGATGATCTACATATTAGGCGTTTCAGGCGTGACCTGGTTTTTCTTTTTGACTGCATTCATTCCAAGTTTGACTGCCCTTGCCTTGTAAGCCCTGTTCACCTACGAGTTCCAAGCAGACCACGGCGGCCGCACGGCTGCTTTCATGTTGACAGAGCACTGAGCCAGGCGCCAGCTGACCGATGCCAACATGCCTATAACAGTCTGTTTTTACCTTGCATCGAAAGTTTTTGCAATGACATGGCTCTTCTTAAATTCTCCTTGAAAACTGGACTTTTTGAATGCACATGTTGTAGGGAGGTCGCACATGCACTTCTACCTCTGTTCTTGTGTTTCTGCGCCAAAGTGAAAAAGAAAGTACATTACTGCATACTCTCCCTACGACCTCAGAGCTCTTATTGTTCAGAAAATGTTGTGCCTTCTTTGATCACTAGCCTGTTTGATATATATCTACACATTTATTTTTACCCTTTTTTGAATTACTATTTCCCTTCCTATATGTTGTCTATTGTATGCCTTATATTCATGTACACCGTGCATCCCTCGAGGATGCCCTTGCGGTGTTGTCGAGAACTTTAAATAAATAAAAAATAACAAATAAATAAAATAAATAAATAAATAAGACTTTAATAACCGAAGTGGGGGTGGGTGAGAAGGGGAGGTAAATAAATAAATAAATAAATAAATAAATATTACGGCATTTCATCCGTAATGTTTCAATGGTATGGTATGATATGTTTGTTATTACTCCTCCTTTCTTTTGACACTATTGTTGGTAATTATTTAGGCCCTTCTGCTCTTCATCTGCACAGCACTCTTTGACGCCTGCGTTTCCGGTGTCTGTGCGGCTTAAGATGGAGGGAAAGGCAGGGACTCCTTATCGGTGAAAGCGATCCCCCCTACCAGTACAGCACAGGCGCGCTCATTGTACATCCCCGCGCACGCATTGTAACATTCTGCACGCCGCGTCAGCCACTGCCCCTTCGTTCGTCTTGGGGGCAACAAAAGCCGACCCAACCTTCGTTTTCGCTGAGGAGAGGGAGAAAGTCGAGGGGACACGAGAGAGAGAGAGGGGGCAACTGGTAACATGTGCATATGAGAGGAGGGATTTTGAACACGAGGGGAAATAACCAGTTTATTTTGAGAGTGGGATTTTGCGACAGGCAAAACGCGTTCGGGTTGTTTCATGGTCCACCCCGCGAGGGTGCACCCCTCGTTAACGCAGACCCACGGGGGAGTGCGGCGGCGCGATATCGTGGCGTGATAAAGGCGGGTGTCGGCGAGGCTGGAACGCACTCATCGCCGCGCTCTCTCGTCAGCAGTTGCCACAAGTGCAAGAACATTGACGTAACGCAAACTACTTAACGTCGTGCGCCCCCGGAAATGCTCTGCATTTGATCGTGCCCCTCGCGAGGGGGATGTTTTTCACCATGCCTGTCTGTCTTGGTCTGTCACTGATAAAACTTCCTTTGTCACGAAGGAAAATCCCTTGCGCTGCCGCAGTCTGATGCCGGCTTTGCGCGCTTATCTACTCAGATCACAGGCCCTGAAATTTTCGTCTAGTCTAGTCGTCTTATTGTTCAGAAAATCTTCGTCTAGTCTTTTTAAAAACTACTACTACTATGTGTGTTTTATTGGCGCAAGGGTGTCTGAGGCCAAAGAGCGCCAAGGCATTGTTTGTTTCGTCACGTTTCCCGTTAAATTACCGTATCGATGTTTGTGATGTGCTTGATAAAAATAGTGTCTATATGGGTGTAAAGGGACCTTACTCTAAAAAGCGAAGATGATTAAGATGAGAGGTAACAATGATGATGTTTAATGGCGTGTTCGGTAGGGCGTTTACGAGTGCTCTGGAGTGCTTTGAAAAGCGGACGTGCCTTCGGTTGGTAGAATTCGAGCGCTCGAACTACCTTCGGTTGGTTCTTTAGGAGCGTCAGCCTCCGACTCGGAGTGCTTGCGACCGCTCTGATTTCGAAGTGAGAGCGTGGCGCGATCTGGCCGGGAGGACGGGTCACGTGACACAAAACCGCCGCGGCATGGAGGAAAGAAAAGGTTAGGAGAGGCCCTGACGTCACATTTGTGAAGCCGAGTCCCGCCATGACTTGAGCCCACGGAGCCCAGCACTCTATCCAACCATCCTTTGCTGTCTCCGGTTTATTTTGACTAACATGGCGTCGCCCTGCCCTCCCGCTTCGAAACGAAAACAGCTTCGTCGCTAATTCCTCGGTGCGATGTCATCTTCTAAGCTGTTGATTTCGCTTTCAATTTGCCCATTCTAACCCTCACATAAAGTTTCAATCGAAAAACGGCCTTCGTTTTTCAGATTGAAGGACGATTTTTCAGCTCTTAGGCCTGGCAAAGTAGCGTTTGTCGTCGTCATAGCAACAGGCTCGCGGGATGGCGTACGCAGACGCCTCCGACGGCAGAGTTTTCAAACTGGCCTAATTTAAAAACTTTTGTCGTAGCGACTGCGTTGGTTTGCAACCGTAGCAGGCAGCCACATACCAAGCGCCTTAAAAATTTGTGCATTCGTTTCGCCCAAATTTGGCCACCGCAGTTGTAAACAAGTAAGCAACATTGTCTATGGGCTCAAGAAAATTCACGTGACTTCCTCCACACTTTTCGCAATGCATTGGGGTGCTAGGGGTCTCTCCTGAGTATTCTTTCCTCCATGCGCCGCGGTTTGGCCACTTAACCGGTCGGCGCCATTTGTCGATGCAGCGCAGGAATGTTTACCCGGCGGCTTCCCGCGCTGGCTGCACGGTGGCGCTACAGGCGCGCTGCTCCGAGATCGCCGATGCATTCGGGGGGCACGGTGCCTCTCGCGCTCTGATTGCGAGCCGCCTTGGCATCTGGCGACTCCGAGCCAGAGGACCGGAGCGGCCAACCGAATACGCCATAAGCGTAACAGTGCTGGGGGCATCATAACATGCACCTAGCTCCAGCGATGGCAGTGACGTCCCTGGCACATGTTAGGAAAACGCAGACTTCTTAAATAGGATATGCGTACACTGACGTGTACATCTGAGAGCGAAGTTGTTCTTGGTGGAGGCTTTCATGGGAGGAAACGTGGTAACGCAGTCGAAGCAATGGGGAGAGGGCGTAGCGTTGCGAGGAGGAAAGCAAGCGCCAAGCACACATCCAGCGAGCTAAAAGAATGCTTGAACGAGACGCTAGGCAAATCTCTAAACTCCTGTGTAATGAATGGCCACGTAAGTGATTGGCCGTGCAAGTGAGCCAGCCAGAATGACAGCCATGATGAAAAAGAAGAGGAGCGCGCGGCAGTGATCGGGAGGGCCCGAACGACGACGGCTGTAGGCGAGCGGCGGAACAGGGCGCGGTTCGTGGGGAAATGACCCCGCGGGACGCCTGGTACACGGGCCCACCGAAACAGGACCGTTGATACCCGCCGTCAAGGCTCGAGAGCGCGTCTGGGCACTCACCGTCATCGCGGCACTGGTGCACCAATTGTTGACACTCCGTGCCGTTCCTGCTGTTGGGCCGCCAGCAACACATCCCGACGGAATGTGAGCTCAATCGCTACCGGGATATTGTCCTCAGCAGACCTTCCGAACTGGGAGGTTTTTTTGTGTACCTTCCAACTGTTGACTGTACGTCTGTGTGACCCGAAACCCGTCCTGCCTGTAACGTCCCGACCTCTACTATGCTCTCGTCCTGTGCTTGACCTCCATCCTGTTGAATATAAACTACGACGTGTTAAGCAGTGTTCTTCCGTCTGCCTGAGTGGTCCTCGGCCATTCATAACATCCTGAATCTGGTGGCATAATTTGTACTTTTCAAGACTGTTGAGCAAAAAGAAGACGTCACGGAGATTGGAGACAGGACATCAATACATTAGTCATATTTGCATTGTTCTTTCTATAAAAATGCACGGTTGTTTGATTTTTGCGATAGCAAATAATAGAATACGCCATGAGAGAACAAAAAGCGCTCGTGGCGCCCCCTCGTGGTAGTGTTTCAAGTTCAAAAGTAAAGAAAGGTTCCAATAGACGGCGCGAGCAGTACAACACGGCTAAATAAATTAGCGTGAACGGGAACCGATCTTTCATCTTGCATCGAAATTTTTTGCAATGACATGGCTCTTCTTAAACTCTCCTTGAAAACTTGACTTTTTGAGTGCACATGTTGTAGGGAGGTCGCACATGCACTTCTCCCTCTGTTCTTATGTTTCTGTGCCAAAGTGAAAAAGAAAGTACATTACTGCATACTCTCCCTACGACCTCCGAGCTCTTATTGTTCAGAAAATGTTTTGCCTTCTTTCATAGCTAGCCTGTTTGATATATATCTACACATTTATTTTTACCCTTTTTTGAATTACTATTTCCCTTCCTATATGTTGTCTTTTGTATGCCTTATATTCATGTACACAGTGCATCCCTTATGGATGCCCTTGCGGTGTTGTCCAGAACTTTAAATAAATAAAAAATAATAAATAAATAAATAAATAAATAAATAAATAAGACTTTAATAACTGAAGTGGGGGTGGGTGAGAAGGGGAGGTAAATAAATAAATAAATATTACGGCATTTCATCCTTAATGTTGCAACGGCATGGTATGATATGTTTGTTATTACTTCTCCTTTCTTTTGACACTATTGTTGGTAATTATTTCGTCCCTTATCCTCGGCACTCTGACGCCTGCGTTTCCGGTGTTTGTGCGGCTTAAGATGAAGGGAAAGGCAGGGAATCCTTATCGGTGAAAGCGATCCCCCCTACCAGTATAGCAGGGGCGCGCTCATTGTACATCCCCCCGCACTCATTGTAACATTCTGCACCCCGCGTCTGCCACTGCCCCTCTGTTCGTCTTGGGGGCAACAAAAGGCGACCTAAGCTTTGTTTTCGCTGAGGAGAGGGAGAAAGTCGAGGGGACACGAGAGGGGGCAACTGCTAACATGTGCATATGAGAGGAGGTATTTTGAACACGAGGGGAAATAACCAGTTTATTTTGAGAGTGGGATTTTGCGACAGGCAAAACGCGTTCGGATTGTTTCGTGATCCACCCGTTTGAATGAGTGAAGGACATACGGCGCGTTCGTAGCCCATGCTCCCGTCTCGGTTTATAGCGCAGTGGGAAGAGCGCCACGTACCTCCCGTTGCGGCCAGAGAGTAGTGGGATCGAAACCAAGCGCCGCCTAACTATTTCTTTTTATAGTGGACTGTGCTGGCGTCAGGCCAAGCGCTGGCGGGGCTGAAGAGTCGCGCATGCGCAGTAGAGTGCGGACGGCGGACAACAACAAGGGAGAGAGAGACACAGCCCCGAGCATGAGATGCTTCGAATCTATAAAACGTACACTTCCACGAGAAGACGGCACAGTCCGTTTTTGGGATCATAACATGCTCAACTTACCTTTAAAAGCATGTTAAATCAACTGGCCGGACATGAAGCTTTACTGAATTTCCAGTTTCGACGATGTAAATTTGGTTGCAATCGGCGCAGAGGATGCGATATACATCATTGGGGAAGTGGTTATCAGGCCACGAATCCTTCACTTTTATCAGCATATTCTATAGCTTCCTGGCTGGCACGTTTCCAATGTGAGGGTCATATTCCACAAAGATATGGGCCCAAGCTTTGCTTGTACCACATACATACAAAAAGCCGGCAGTTGCGGAGAAAGTATTACGACTGGCGGCCTTCGGCTCCAGTACCAGCTTTTACATTCTTCCCGCAGTGTGCTGTGGTACCGCTAGCATAAATCGCTGGGAGTATGATTTACTCAAATTAAACACTCACGCCGGCTGTGACGAGGTCCTGGGCACCTCAGTACTATGCCCCGTTTACCTCCACATGCCCCTTTTGCCCTTCTCCTGCTGACTAGGCTACAGCAGAGCATTTGGTGGGGAGTTGCTCTGCCCTGTGAAGTCTACACGTCGTGCACATCGCCACCTGCGGCCCGCACCCCGGACGTCCACCAGATTTCATGGCGTGGACATAAGGTCCAGATCATAGACCCCTGCTCAGATTCTTTCGGGAATCCGGAGTGTATCTGTACATTTTATTTTTCCTTGTTCTGAATAGAAACCTTCTTTAAAAAGAAACAAGGGTAATACAGCGAGAAACAACCCAAGTCAAGAGTTTGCAGTCTCCATTTTTGTTATTCATCATGTCCTTCGTGGTAAAGTCGGGAGGTAAAGTCGGGTGTCACATCCTCTAATCGGTTATGCTCCTTCTGCTGGTCGATTATGAATTGACCCGTTTGCCTGATGTATTCAGTGCCGACAGACATGCGCATGAAAATTTATGCTCAGTCGGGCCAAGTCTTGAGCGCTGGGTCATTTAATGCGTATCCTGTGAAAGTGAGCTGTCATAGCTGTGGTCGAAAATTGGAGTACCCTCTTCCCAAAATAAATATATTTCTTAAGCGGGGATGACCCGGCCATGACCCGTTCTGGCTCATAGCACATCCCCTCGCCGCCATGTGACTCATCGCTCCGGCAAGCTTGTGCAGGACCACCTTAGCGGTGGGCTGAACCCCCTTTGCATTGGCGGCGCCCATTTTCAGAGATAATATGCTACGCAATGACCTGCGATGGAGCCAATTCCTTCTGGCATAGTTATGTCGCTACCACGAAGGCTTGCCGACAGAAAGTAGCCTAGCTTCCCTGAATTAACGTCGCGGACGCTGACTTAGCAGCGAAGCTGGCTGGCGTTCCTTCATCGCAACGATACGGTTAATAGGCGCCGTGCAGTGACCAGGTGGCGCAGTGGAGAAATACTACTAGCGCCACCTTGTGTCAAGAATCTCTATTACTGGGTCGGCCTCGGCCAAGTGCTTTTGTTTGTACGTGTGTAGTACATGTGCGTGCGCAGTCGGTGGCGCCATGCCGCAAGTGACTTTTTGCGGCTTTAGGCCACTCACAAACACGGAAACCTATTTTAGAGGCCCAGTTTTGTCAAAAGGAGACAAACTGTATGCCGCTGGCCACGTTTCTGGTGTTAAAGAAGTTGGCCGTGCCTACGTGGTGGGCAAATGCCATTCGCAGCAAGGAAAACAAGTGTACAAGGTTTCTTTACACGTGAGTACACCATGTGTTTGTATTTTTGTGTCCATAAACTCGTGAAATAAAAAAAAACGATTGATATTGATTTAAATTTACTGCCGACGGTCTGGTACAGTGCTAACCTGTGTGCTGTTTACTTTGGCAAGGCCCCGGAGGCCTCGTCAGTGATTGAAGTTTTAAAGGAGAATGTTTGCTGCAAGCTGAGCGAAAGACTTCATCGTTGCAATTACATCACTAGTGCGTGTTCCCGGCGTTACGAAGCTGCAGATTTTTTGCGCGGTAATCCATTAAACTTTTGGACAGCGCACAGCGAGCGTCAACATGTTTACTCTCGTCAAGTCAACTCTCGTTTACTTGACCTTGCTCGCGCTTTCAAATGTATTTATACATCCAACCCGCTTTGTTTTTCTGTTCAGCTCAGCGATGTCGGCAGAAAGGTGGTTGGAGGTTCCTGCGATTGCAGGTACGGCGCCGCCGGGAACTGCAAGCACTGTGCGGCCGTCGCAGTTTTTGTAAACCAGCACGAAGACCAGTCTTGCACCTCAAAACCTCAAGCGTGGGGCAAACCAACGAAAGGCGCCCGTGGCTACGACAAGTCATCGATCGCCGAGCTTTTTGGTCGTAAGTAGCGGACGTAGCTGCAGCAGGCACATTTCGTAATTTTTTGCGTTAGACTGAACGGCATTTGGAAGGCCTGGCAATGTTATATTGAGCATAATATGACAGCCTACGATCAAATAAATGAAAAATGAGAGCGCTAATTTTTGCGTGCTTCTTTTTCAGCAAACAAGCACCAATTTGTGGGAAAGAAAGAGCCCGTAGCTGTAGACCCTACATACGTCCTAGAACATTTTCCGGACATTGAATGCCCAATGGTAAATGTTTTGAGGCATGTAAGCCAAATGAGCTGTGCAGAGAATGCAATTGAGAAGTTCGTTGAGGATGCGACAAGTGAAGACTGTGCTGTCCTTGCTGAATTGATCAAGCCACCAACGACAGTCTACCACGCATTTGTGGCTGAGTGCCATTCCCCAAAAATGAAAATAAGGGAAAAGGAGCATCAGAAATTGCTGTCCCCAGAAACAGCCCACTACTATGAAAGCAACGTGAAGTGTACTGACGCTCTTCATCTTTGTGCGCTCACTGAAGGGCAGGCACGGAATGCAAGGTGAGCTCTGCAAGCACAATTGTTGTGTAGACTCTAACTCTGTAACTATCTTTTTTTTTCTATGTAAACACGTGGCACAAAGAGCGGAAGATACGCATAACTTGTTCAAGAGCACACTCCATTCTTAAAACCCGGAAAGGTCCATTGGAACTGGTGGAGGCAGTGATAAATGCCCCATACTTCACGTGCAACGCGAAAAAACATGGTATGCTTCTTCGTTGTTTTTTATGGGAATGCAATTAACTCCCCCACCCCCTTTTTTTTCAGGAACGAAAATGGAACCTGTGGCAAGAAAGGCATTCGAGGAGAAGGTCTTCACAGCAGTTGTGGAGGTACATATCGCTGTGATTGAGGAAGGTTCCAAGTTTGCTAACTGCCTTGTATTTTGATGAAATGTTTGCAGGAAGGTATCGTGGTTCAGCAATCGCAACCATGGCTGTGTGGGAGCCCCGACGGCCTGCTGCAATACCAAGGCAGCCCTTGCCTTCTTGAGATAAAGTGCCCTCATAGTAGAAAGGATAGCATGGTGATGCAACGGAGGAGGTTTCCTTTCTGAAGTACGTAAAGTACATAGATGGTGGGTTCACGTTGCTCAAGAGCCATAGGTACTATACGCAAGTGCAGTTGCTGATGTATGTCTGCAACATGAGCATGTGCTTCTTTTTTGTGTATTCGAACCTCCAGAGCATTACTCTTCTTATTGAGAGAGATGAAGTGTTTATTCGCACAGCAGTGCGAGCACTTGAAGACTTCTACTTTGTGTGGCTTTGGCCAGCTCTTGCCATGGGGCACATGTAAATACTTTGTGCATTGTGTATAATAAAAGTGTGTGAAATTCTCTGTATTATTCTATGCTTAGAGGAAAGAAACACGCACCTCAGGTTTCCACCCGCATTTATTGTCACAATTAAAAAAAGCATGCATCAGGACTGCAGCACCTGAACCTAGTCAACAGCAGGAGCAGCATTGCACGTTGCTTGCTTGTCATTCTCATTTGGTTTCAGGATAGGGGGCTGCAGGTTGGCTAAAACGCAACACATGTGAAAGACATCACTCATTGCTGGAAGCAGCTCTGTCGGCACTTGGGAATTCAGGATGTTGTACAGTTTGATTCGCTGGATCATTTGTTCTACACGGATCCTTACTTGAGCAATATTGTACGTTTCTTGCACTTCATTTTCGGTAAACTGCCCCTGCCCGTGCAGGAAAGGTGGCATCACAAGCACAGCCTCTGCCTCATCAAGGCCTGCCTGAATGCCTGGAAAGCCCTTGTCGGTAATATTGTGTCACCTGGTTCGACTAAATCCAAGAATCCCGAGTTCACTGTAATGAATGCATCCGAACACCTTCCACCGTATGCTTTCGAATGAAAGCATATTGTGCCGCAGGGTGTTATAGCCACAAGAAATTTCGCGGTGTAAGTTTCCTTGTAGTGTGAATAAAGGGCCCTTTGCTGCTCCACGGTGCTCGGCTGCTCTGTACGCACCTCTGTACAGTCAATTATCATTGAGCAGCGTGGGTAGTGCAACTTAAAACTGTCCGGTAGCCGGGCTTTGATGACACTTGCGGGGGGGCGGTAGATCCACTTCTGTGTTGCAGTTCTGAGTGACCGCAGGATGCTGTTGAAGTGACGTGACGCAGTCGTCCTGCTCACTGAGAATAGCACGGCCAGCGAAGAATAGCTGATGCCCAGTTTGAGCTTCATGAGAAACAGAAGCAGCTTGTCCCAGAGGGGAGGGTCACACGACCGTTCGGCGCGAGCAGTCAGAACGGACAGCAGAAGGGCAAACACATCCATCGTAACACCACATAGATCCTTCACTGCAGAAGCACAAGACTTCACGCTGTCGTAGCCCGTGAAGCAGCTGGTCCAGTAATCGGACCCACTGTGCCGGGACACCACACACGGGCTACACTGGACTTCTACTTCACAAACAGCTTTGTGAGAAACCTGCGAACACGCATCACTCCCATCGGTTGTGGACAAAAATACCGAAAAAGTCTTCTCAAGTAACAAGTTGTCTTCGGTTTGGCAGCCCTTGAAAAAAAAAGAGATTACAACAGGTGGTTACTGGTGAGGAAAAAGCAGCAGTGAGTGTTGGATGTACCCTGGTCAGCCATGCAGCCTTAAATTTTTCACAATTGAGGTACCCTGAAAAAAGCAGCGGAGGGCTCAGCTTTTTGTCTGCCAGCACTCACTTTATGTGACAAAGCTTTGTATAGCCATTAATTTGATCTGTACACCACTTTTTTTCCATGCTGTGTGTGCTGCTTCATGTTTACGATATTATTTCTCATGAACACGTTACCTGGTCATGCTTTTGGCGTGACGCTTCTGCCACGGCGCACAGCAGCTCCAAGTTGTGCATGTCTGGAACAGAGTCTGAATCGCTGCATTCGTCAGGGCATTCCGAATCCATAGTTGCATCGTTGTCAGCATCCGCTTCGCTTTCTCGGAGGTCGGGAGCCGTTGAGTTCCTTTTGTGCCACCTTGGGAACCAAATAGCATCGTCACAGCGAGTTAGCTCTTGTTATGCAGGACGAGGGTCCGTGAAGCCGAGCGCCACATGTTTGTTTGCGATGCTTACCTTTTATACCTTGACACGCTTGCGTTCGAGTTGACTGGGCGCGCTTTGTAGGCTGGTGGGAATATCGTGGGGGAGTACCCAGGATGGGAGGTGATTGAACTTTTCTCGCCGCCAACGAAGTTCTTCGAGCATATTCTTGAAGCTGCGTTGGGGGTCCATTCCGAGCCGTCACGATCGCTGTAAAGAAAACCCGGTAGCTGTTTACTAATGCGAGCATTACTCGCACCACCGAGGGCCAATTCCCACTTGTGGGCCAAAGCGCCGGGCATTCTGTCGCTTCGTCGCACGGCGATCGTTTTTGTGGTTTGGTCTGGTCGAATTTTAGTCGCTGCGACAGAACTCGCGTAGCTTCGTCGCAAGTGTCATGCGATTTGGGCAAGTACGAGCGGCTCACAATTGTCGGGCACGATAAACACCTATCACAATATGCATTTGCCCCCCGACACGCAATCGCGTTACGGAGGATGCTATTCACTTCGAAACTGGTCGAGGTAATAACGAACAAGCGTTCTCCTTAGTTCACTCTTCCTACTGCCGCAATCCATTTGGTCCGGCGGTCCTGCTCCCACTTTCGGCCGGGAAACCTGTACAGGCTGACGCCATGCTGTCCTTCTCGGCTGTGGCAGTCTTTCACGCAGCAATACCGGCGGCTACTGCTACGTTTCACGGGCTGTCGCACTGGTGAGTTGCCATTTTCCTTGCCCTGCAGCATGCTGCTGCCGGGAATGGGACAAACCGACCCCAACAAACTGAACTGACAAACTGAAACAACACAAATACACTGCCCGCATGGACGACTGGCCACCACTGGCTTCGTGGCCGACCCAGTGTTGGCGCGGCGCGCCGTCAGGTGTCGCGACCTCAGCCGAAAACTTGACTGCACGGAGCCTATAGAACTTCTCAAAGCCAGCAGATCGGTTCCCGTTCACGCTAATTTATTTAGCCGTGTTGTACTGCTCGCGCCGTCTATTGGAACCTTTCTTTACTTTTGAACTTGAAACACTACCACGAGGGGGCGCCACGAGCGCTTTTTGTTCTCTCACGGCGTATTCTTTTATTTGCTATCGCAAAAATCAAACAGCCGTGCATTTTTATAGAAAGAACAATGCAAATATGACTAATGTATTGATGTCCTGTCTCCAATCTCCGTGACGTCTTCTTTTTGCTCAACAGTCTTGAAAAGTACAAATTATGCCACCAGATTCAGGAGTTTAGAGATTTGCCTACTGTCTCGTTCAAGCATTCTTTTAGCTCGTTGGATGTGTGCTTGGCGCTTGCTTTCCTCCTCGCTACGCTACGCCCTCTCCACATTGCTTCGACTGCGTTACCACGTTTCCGCCCATGAAAGCCTCCACCAAGAACAACTTCGCTTTCAAATGTACATGTCAGTGTACGCATATCCTATTTAAGAAGTCTGCGTTTTCCTAACATGTGCCAGGGACGTCACTGCCATCGCTGGAGTTAGGTGCATGTTATGATGCCCCCAGAACTGTTACGCTTATGGCGTATTCGGTTGGCCGCTCCGGTCCTCTGACTCGGAGTCGCCAGATGCCAAGGCGGCACGCAATCAGAGCGCGAGAGGCAACCGTGCCCACCGAATGCATCGGCGATCTCGGAGCAGCTAAGGTGCCAAAAAGAGCAGCGCGCCTGTAGCGCCACCGTGCAGCCAGCGCGTGAAGCCGCCGGGTAAAAATTCCTGCGCTGCATCGACAAATGGCACCGACCGCTTAAGTGGCCAAACCCATGCCAAACCGCGGCGTTTTGTGTCACGTGACCCGTCCTCCCGGCCAGATCGCGCCACGCTCTCAGTTCGAAATCAGAGCGGTCGCGAGCACTCCGAGTCGGAGGCTGACGCTCCGAAAGAACCAACCGAAGGTACTTCGAGCGATCGTATTCTACCAACCGAAGGCCCGGCCGCTTTTCAAAGCACTCCAGAGCGCTCGTAAACGCCCAACCGAACACGCCATTAAAAATCATCATTGTTACCTCTCATCTTAATCATCTTTGCTTTTTAGAGTAAGGTCCCTTTACACCCATACAGACACTATTTTTATCACGCACATCACAAACATCGATACGGTAATTTAACGGGAAACGTGGCGAAACAAACAATGCCTTGGCACTATTTGGCCTCAGACACCCTTGCGCCAATAAAACACACATAGTAGTAGTAGTTTTCAAAAAGACTAGACGAAGATTCCACAGCCGGGACGCAGATGCATCAGAAAAAATTTCAGGGCCTGTGATCTGAGTAGATAAGCGCGCAAAGCCGGCATCAGCCTGCGGCAGCGCAAGGGATTTTGCTTCGTGACAAAGGAAGTTTTATCAGTGACAGACCAAGACAGACAGGCATGGTGAAAAACATCCCCCTCGCGAGGGGCACGATCAAATGCAGAGCATTTCCGGGGGCGCACGACGTTAAGTAGTTTGCCTTACGTCAATGTTCTTGCACTTGTGGCAACTGCTGACGAGAGAGCGCGGCGATGAGTGCGTTCCAGCCTCGCCGACACCCGCCTTTATCACGCCACGATCGCGCCACGCGCGCGCGATGCTGACGTCACGATTACGCCACAGATGTTGTTGATCCCGCGACGCGCGCGCCCCCACCTGTTGGGCGCGAACCGACCGCGGAGAGAGCGCGCGATGCAAGCGGAGAGTAGGCGAGGAGGAGCGGGGCTGACGAGAGAGCGCGGCGATGAGTGCGTTCCAGCCTGGCCGACACCCGCCTTTATCACGCCACGATCGCGCCGAGAGGCCGCACCTGCCAGCGATGCGGACTACTACGGACGCCTAGAACGGGTGACATCGTGAGTTAAAGAAATGCTCTGCATTTAAAAACGGCTTTAAATATGCCGAAACCACGGAGCAAGATAAACAGGAGCGCCGACTTCGCTCTCTCCGGTGGGGCCCTTAAAGGGACACTGAAGTGAATTTGTCAAGCTCCCGTTTTTGCTTGCACTGCGTAGACTGGCTCAAATTAGCCCACTTTTCATCGCATCGTTTATCCGGTTGACAAATCGGTAATTATTTTACACAGCGCGAAAGAAGAAAAACTACTATGCGCGGTTTGCGGCGGCCGCACCAATTAAAGCTGTCACGTTGGGAGGAGGGAGCACCGTGATTGGACGATGCCCAAGGTTAGCAATCAAACAAGTTTCGTTTCGGTTTCGGTTCTGTAAAAACAACCGATGGCGTTGTTGGATGGACATTTTCAATATCTCAGTAAACCATCGTACCGCACTTCTGCCATGTTGTCGGCTGTAAAATGCGTAAGATAAGCCTCCAGGGCGGCTTGGATTCGTAGCTTTCACTAGCCGAGGCCTACGCAGTGCAAGAACGCCCTCCGCGTCCCCGCAGACGCTCAAATGCCATGCGCTTTTCCCCCATATTTGGAGCTTGCCTCACTCATGCCTGTATCGTAAAAAGCGTGTTCGCACCAGGCCAAGGGTCTGTTGATTCTGGCCTGTGCCCACTGCCCGCAAGCAGTCGGTGCTTATGGCAACAGCACGCCAACCAGAACTCGCTAGCGCGCCAGTGCCAGCCCGCGCGCGTTCTGTGTACTACTTCGTGGAGCAATGAACATTGCGCCCCAAAAAAGGTGAACTCAGTACAGAAAACATCGGCGGAAAACGAAAAAAGTTAACTTATAAAAAAAAAGCACGTCCCTTGGGGATTCGAACTCGCGACTTGCAAAACACTTGCAAAGACACACCCAGCGCTCCAAACTACTCGGCCACGGAGCAGGCTCTGCTCACCTTGGCATTATAAGGTATATGTTGTAGCTCTTCTTCTCTCTTACTAGCTTGCAGATAACTTGCCTAGCGGCATAATCTATACGAAAACAAGTTACGCTCTTCTGCACGTATCGTTACGGGGTGGCGAGGCCACGCGTGCAGGAGCCTAAAACAGAAGGTGCTTCCACTTTGAGTTCCGTTTCCAGACTGACTTTATTGGCAGATAGAATCGAGAGAGAAGGAAAAGAAGTGTACATATAGAAAAGAATGGGGAGGGTGGCTGCAGGCATCCACCGCCACGCAAAAAAGAGTTCTTTTCGGAGCACACACGTCATTTACAGGAATGCGCGGAAAACACCACACAAACCGCACTGGGAGAAAAAAGCAACATCACGACACAAAAATAAAAAAAAAAAAAAAAAACACAAAAAAAAAAAAAATACAAAAAAAAAAAAAAACAATCACAGAAAACAAACAACAAAAAAAAAAAAAAAAAAAAAAAAAAAAAATCAATAAAACAACAACAAACACAAAAGAAAAAAAAAAAAAAAAAAAACAAAAAACAAACATACACGAAACACACAAACACACAGCACACACACAACACACACACACACACACACACACACAACACACACACACACACACACACACACACACACACACACACACACACACACACACAAACACACACAAACACACACACACACGAACACACACACACACACACACACACACACACACAGCACATAACACACACACACACACACACACACACACACACACACACACACACACACACACACACACACACACACACACACACACACACACACACACACACACACACCAGCCACACACACACACACACAACACACACACACACACAAACACACACACACACAACACACAAACACACACACACACACACACACACAACAACCTAGCAGGTCGCAGTCCAGACATAACTCTCGTGCGCAGGCATCCTCGGGGAAACAGACGTCCCTCGAACGGGTCTCCCCGAATTCCGGTGGCCACCCAGACGAGCGTCTGCGGCGATCGCACGAGGTGTGGAGTGACGGGGCCCAGGCGCCTTACTTGACCCGCTGGAGGCAGGCAAGCCTGTGTGATCTTCATCTGCGTGTGGCGCCGACGCCTCCTTGGTCTTGTCTCTCGCGTTGTCTGCAGCTCCTTACAATAATACAACAATCTCCCCCGGATGAGCGTTTTCTTGCGCTCATGGTTTTTCTTTTTTCTTAAGGTTCCAAGGGATACAGCAACTGTACGGGCCGTCTGACCTCCGCTCCCCCGGGTAGCCTGAGCTTGTAAGATCGCACGAGGCCATCTCTTCCCTTGAAGGTTTCCGTGATTCGACCGGTTTTCCATAGATGCCTTTTTAGGTGATCTTCCTTTAAGAGCACCAAGTCACCAGCTTGTAGGCCACTTGACACGGTAGGCTTGCTCAGGTGTGCCGATCTCAGCTCCAACAGGTACTCTTTGCGCCACCTTCGCCAGAAGTTGTCCGCGATGGTGCTGCGGTATCTCCAGCGCCGAACAAGTTGCTGGCCACCTGGAGATGTTGCGGCCGGAAGACGATGCGGTGGCAGAGCAGTGAGTTTTCGCCCCACGAGGAAGTGACCCGGCGACAGCGGTTCAGGCTCATGAGCTTCGGAATAAACGAACGTCAATGGAGGCGAGTTGATGACTGCCTCCACCTCGTTGAGAATTGTTGTCAACTCTTCAAAATTTAGGCTGCTCCGACCCAGCACCTTGCGGAGGGACACTTTCACCGATCTCACCAGGCGCTCCCAAAATCCACCCCACCAAGCGCCCCTTTCAACTATGTATTTCCACCTAATTCTGTGGTCAGCGAAGTAAGATAGAGTTTCTTCCGACTGTAGTGAGTCGAACATCAACTTGAGGTCTCTTGATGATCTTTTAAATGTGAGCGCATTGTCAGAGTAGACCGTAGTGCACATTCCTCGACGTGCCACGAAGCGCTTAAAGGCCAATAGAAAGGCGGTAGCCGAAAGATCACTGACAAGCTCGAGGTGCACTGCACGCGTTACGGCACATGTGAAGAGGGCGATGTAACATTTCTTCGTCCCACCGCTCTCCCGACACATCAGCGGGCCAGCGAAGTCGACTCCAACGACGTCAAACGGGTTGCCCTGTGTTACTCTATCAGCAGGAAGCGGTGCCACTTGCTCGGACGCCGGGGGACAACTTTGTTTCCGACACTTCAGGCACTTATTTACAACTTTCTTCACGCCCTGCCGCCCCCTGAGGATCCAGTATGACTCTCTCAATTGAGCGAGGGTGTCCCGCACGCCGGAGCGCAACAGCCGTAGGTGTTCTCTCTGTATGAGCAGGGAAGTGAACGGGTGGTCGCGGGGGAGCACTATTGGATGCTTCGTACTTTCGCTGTTCTGGCTGAAGTGTAATCTCCCCCCTACCCTCATGAGCCCGTCTTCATCGATGTACGGGTTAAATAGGGACACAGGATATTTCTTCGAAAGCGGTCTTTGAGTGAGCAGGTTCGAGATGTCGTCGCCAAAGGCTTCTTTTTGGATGGTCGCCAACCAGTACCTTTCAGAGGTGATTATTTCTTCAGCTGTGAGTGACCCCTTCCTTTTTTCATCTTTCTTCCGGCAGTTGTCCACAAAACGGAGGACCCAAGCAGTCACTCTAAGTATCCTTTTGAACGAACTATGATCCTTGAGATTCAGGATCGGGTCTTGCGATGGAGACATCACTGACATTGCAGCCACTCTCATTTCCTCTTTGTAGGAATCCGCTTGTTGTGACGCTTGATTACCCAGCATCGGCCAGCCTTACTCATCATTCAGTAGCCACTGGGGCCCTCTCCACCATAGTGCGCTCTGCACCAATGCCGGGGGCAGAATGCCGCGTGTTAGGAGATCCGCAGGGTTGTCCGCTCCAGGGCAATGCCCCCAATCTTTAGGGTTGGTCAGTGTTTGCAACTCTGTAACTCGGTTAGCCACGAATGGTTTCCATCGGCTGGCGGAACCCTTGATCCAGTACATAGCCACTGTAGAGTCCGTCCAGAGTCGTACCCGAGCGTGCTCCAATCACAGCGTCTTTGCGAGGCATTGGCACAGCCGTGCGCCTATTAGGGCTCCAATTAACTCGAGTCGGGGCAAAGAGAGTCGTTTCAGAGGTGCCACTCGGGCTCTGGCCATTATCAAGCTGACGCCTACCTCTCCCGCCGCTGATGTAGTTACGATGTATGCAACGGCGCCGTAGGCCTTGGGGCTTGCATCACAGAAAACGTGCAGCACTTTCTTTGTTTGATCGTCACCGAAATCCGCGGCGATCATGCGTGGCACTATAATCTGTTGAATGAGCGGAAGCTCGCTGCACCACTGATCCCACTCGGTTTGCAAACTACTTGGCAAAGGTTCATCCCATTTAACTCCTAGCTCCTACAGTCTTTGAAACATCATCTTAACATTCACTGTGGTGGGGGACAGAAATTCAAATGAATCGAAAATTCTCGCTGACTCTTGGAACACAAATCTATTATTGTCCACTCTGGCGGAGAGAAAATCGATGAGGGCGGTCAACCTGTATTGGAACACGTCGCTTTGGGGGTTCCAGCCCACTCCCAACACCTTTGCGGCCGCAGCATGTCCGAAGTCATTGTATTGCTGCTGAACAGCACCCTGTTCCAATGAGTTTAGCAGCTCGGTATCGTTGGACATCCACTTGTGCAGTTTCATTCCTGCTTGTCCCATGATAGTAGTTGCCTCCTGGCACAGCTTCGTCGCTTGTTCTCGGCTGTCCACTCCAGTCACGAGGTCATCAACGTAAAGGTGACTGCGTAGGATATCCGCCGTTCCGTCGTACTGCTCAGGCAGGTTTCTTAGATGATGGTGCAACGTCGCTGCCAAAAGAAATGGGCTTGAAGTTACGCCAAAGGGCACTCTTGTCATTTGGTAGGTCACGACTGGAGGAAGTTCTTCCCCGATCTTTGGCGTTCTTTCGTACCACAGAAACGCACCGCGCTCCTATCCCTCTCGGCCAAAGATATCTGCAAGAGAGCCTTCTCGATGTCCGCAACAATAGCGATGTTATGGGTGCGGAATCTGGCAGTACGTCAATGAGCTCAGGATTCAAATTTGGCCCATTCTCCAAAACGTCGTTCAGAGAGGGGCGATTGTTGGTGCTTGACGAGGCATCGAAAACAACCCTTAACTTAGTTGTTTGGCTGTCATGACGTACAACAGCTTGGTGTAGGATATAGTACACCGGAATTGTGCTGCCTTTGTTTTCTTTCACGTCCTCCGTGAAGCCCTTCTTAATGTAGTCACGGATGGAAGTATCGTATTCTTGCATTAGGTGCTCGCTCTTGCTTAGGCGTGTTGTTAGAGACTTTAGACGACTTGCAGCACATTCTTGGTTGTCACTCAATTCCGTTGCTGTTGGCTTCCACGGGAACGACCGTCTTCAAACCGGACCGTTTCGTTATGATGCTGAAGAACGGCATCTTCGGGACAAACTCGTTCGGTTTCGTTGATACTAAGGTACTCAAGCTCCCAGAAAGACCGGAGTTGTGAAGCTATCTCTTTGTCTGTTTCATCACTCACACTCGCTCTCATCACACTTGTCGCAGTGGAACAAATTGCCGTAGATCGAGTCGTTCCCACCTCGCCTTGCAGAGTCCACCCAAAGGCAGTGTCCACTGCCATGAACTTAGGAGCCAGTCGCCTGACCGATCCCGTGACCACTGCCCAGTAGAAATCAGCCCCAATCAAGAGACCGATCCCCTCGTCACTGTGATCACCGTGTGAAACGTCTGCGACTTTCATCCCTTCCTCTAGCATTCCCAAAACGTCTGCGTCCGATGGAGCAGGCATGAGATCTGCACATATGCAGGGCACCTCGAGAGCTTCAACCCGCACCTCGGTTCTATCATGCTGGCTTCGGAGCCAGAGCTCGACTCGACGTGACTTGGTATGCCTCGCAGCTTCCGCGCCTCCTAACGTAAAAATGTTCAGCTCCTCTTCGCCTAGGACCTTCAACTACAGATTTTTGGACAGGTCGCTTCGTATGAATGTACAGTCGGGGACTTAATTTTGCAGACCACGCGAGCGCATGGCAAAAGCCACCGATGCGCGCTCTGGAGGCAAGGCGCCTGTTGTCGAGACCGGCGCGGCGCGCATGCGCGTCCTGTTTCCCTCGCAGGCACGCCGATTTTCTCGCTTCCTGCAGCGGTGCTGCAATGGTCACTCAAGCACCGCATAGCGACGCCTTTGTAGCATTCCTGTCTTCCCGATGGCACATTTGGGGCCTGATGTGACGATTGCGCGGGCTTTGGCGCAAGCGCACCTCGCGTCCTGATAAACACTTGCGCGTGATGTTTTATTTGTTTGTTATTGTGCTTTATCGTTTATAGACGATGAGACTAGCGGCTTGCGAACGGCGTCCCCGAATGAAACGCGTACGAAGCACAGTCTCACGGTACCGCGCTACCGGCGATTAAATGCCAGCTATATGAATAGCGAACCTTTATTCATCTTGTTTATTGTGTAATTTGGCCACTGAACATATATTCCAGCTCGCTCTCCGCTGCGCATAAAGTAGGCGATTTGCAATTTTTATAAAAGAAATCCTCTGTTTTATTTTTAATGTCTACATTATTGCTTTAAAAATGATTGAAAGACATACCCATATGAATTGTCTGTTCGTTCTGCGCTTCGGCAATATTCAAAACGGCACCTCGGGTTCCCATCAAAGAATGCCAGAACATTATTCGCTACTTTTCACCGTAATATTAATCGCTACGTAGGGCCTTCCGAATGTTTTTGTCAATAATGAACGGGTGTTTAACCACTGAAAAACAATCAGCTTGTCCTCCTGTTTCGTTGTTGACCTTGTCCTTCCGCTTCGCTGGGCATCTGCAAGGTGGCCCTTTTCTGATGGATGGTGTTCGGGATTTCGCCGCATGTTACACATTCCCACGTAGTCAAAATTAATCCGGAGCTTTCACCTACGGCGCGCCTTATCGGCTGTGTAGCATCGGCGCGTTAAAACCTCATAAATCAACGCAAGCCGACCTTGAAGATTGCTCCGGCTTGGAGAAATTCATCCCCGTAGGCATGAATTCCTCGGCGAACAGCATCTCTTGTCCTATTAGTAAGCCGGCAAATGTCCCTTTGAAAAACAGCTTCTCAAAAGTAGCGAATAATTTTACGGCATTCAATGGGAGCCCGAGGTGCAATTTTTACGAATGCGACGGGCAGAGGAACAGACAATTTATGTGAGTACGTATTTCTATCATTTTTAAGTAGTGAAGTAGGCAGCAAAAACGCCGAAATAATTTCTTTTATATAACTTGCAAATCGCCTACTTTATGGGCAGCGGAGAGCGAGCTGGAATATATGTTCAGTGGCCAAATTACACAATAAACAAGATGAATAAAGGTTCGCTATTCATATAGCTGGAATTTTGTCGCCGGTAGCGCGGTACCGTGAGACTGTGCTTCGTACGCGCTTCATTCGGGGACGCCGTCGGCAAGCCACTGGTCTCATCGTCTGTAAACGACAAAGCCCAAAACAAACAAATAAAACATTCCGCGCAGGTGTTTATCAGGACGCGAGGAGCACTTGCGCCAAAGCCCGCGCAATCGTCACATCAGGCCCCAAATGTGCCATCGGGAAGACAGGAATGCTACAAAGGCGTCGCTATGCGGTGCTTGAGTGACCATTGCAGCACCGCTGCAGGAAGCGAGAAAATCGGCGTGCCTGCGAGTGAAACAGGACGCGCATGCGCGCCGCGCCGGTCTCGACAACAGGCGCCTTGCCTCCAGAGCGCGCATCGGTGGCTTTTGCCACGCCCTCGCGTGGTCTGCAAAATTAAGTCCCCAACTGTACGTTGGCTACCTCCATCAAGGAGAATTCTCACCAGTGTACGCTTTTGTTGGCCCTCAGCCCAAGCCTTTGCTGTCTGAAGAAACACCTGTGACCCGTGATTACGAGCATCCAGTGACGACTGCAACACTGTCTTTGGTTCTGTCACTGTTGTTACGGTTGCATTCTCTTTGGCCGTGTTGTCAGCGCCCGACATGGTGGGATCACACAACGTGGTGAGATGTTTCCCTCCGCAACTTGCGCACTTCAACCATCTGGCTGTTCGGCATTCTTTAGACCTGTGTCCTTTTCTTGTGCAGCGAAAGCAACGGTTCTCGCGCTTTAGAAGTTCCCGCTTTTCCGAAACCGACATCCGAGAATCACAGCTCCCAGCGTCGTGGTTGGAAGAGTGGCAGAACACGCATCCTATGCTGTCTCTGTCCGTTACGGCGTTCAGCAAAGCAGCAGAAGGCGCATGCGATCCTTTGAAGCCACTCTTTTGTCGGTTGGGAGCAGCGTAGGCTCGCGGTGTCTGGAGTCAGCTGCTTGTATCTTTTCGCGGGTTTCTACCTCTTTTCTTAGGAAAAGCAAGAATGTTTCTGCCCTCTTTTGTTTCATCGTGCCTTCGGTAATATTCGAAGCAAAGATCAGTTGGCACAGCCTTCTTGAGTACGGTCAGCAATAGCACGCCGTATGTGCTAGCACTCACTCCCAATGCGGCTAAACTCCTGACTTCCGTCTGCACTTCGTCGACGAAGCCACGCAGTTTGTCGAGGTTTCGTACATCCTGAACCGGCTTCACATGAAGCAAGCGCGACATGTGCTCCTCGATTACCATTTCCTTTCGGCCGAATCTTTCTTGAAGGATCGTAAGGGCTACGTCATAATTTGCCTCTGATATGTCAAGCCCTGCGATGGCCGCCGCTGCCTTCGCTGTCATGTAGCTGTTCAGATATTTGAACTTGTCAATTTTTGACAAAGTGGGGTTGCTGTGGATAGTACAGTTGAATTGGCTCCAAAATCCTTGCCACTTTCTCAGTTCTCCTCCAAATTTAGAAATTTCCAACTTTGGAAGCCTC
>CM023456.1:128399291-128750403 GCA_013339765.2 Haemaphysalis longicornis
TCGGAAGGACTTTGGAGGCCCCGGATCAAGTAACCGAAGACGAGGATCGGAACGAAAAGCGGCCGCTGTTTACACCATGTGGCGCATCCGACACCATGCCACAGACCACGGACGGTGCGGCGCCAGCGAGCGACGTGTGTTTATATGTGTGCGCGCTTGCAGACGAACCGACGCCAACCATCGCCATTTGAGGCACCGAGACTCCCCTCTTTGTTCGTTCCCTTACCCTCTTTCTGTAGTGTATACCTGTGCGTATAATAAAACAGAGCTTCAAGTGAACCCACACTGTTCGCCTCGTTCCTTGGATATCTCCTGCGCGCGCGGCACCAGCCGCCCCGTTAGGTTACGCGCAGTCGAGCGGGAACTCGCTAATATCTAAAGGCAAGTTCACGCCTGCGGTTTTCCGTACTGTTTTCGACAAAGAAAACACTACTCAACATTTGGTGCCGAAACCCGGGGGAAGTCGACCAAGCGACACCATCATGGATCGACTCCAGAGAAAGCAAGCAGCAATTCGCAACAGCATCGACAAGACCATGGCAACCGCCAACGAGCTACTGCAAGCGTCACCAGCAGCGATCGGTGAGCTGGAAGAATTGTTTGACTTGCTTATCCAACAATCTGAAGAGCTTAGAGTAGTATAACGAGAACGTCGAAAAGAAGATAGACATCGACCAGCTTGATGAAGAATTGGCCAGCTGTAGTGCGTACAGCACAAAAATAAGCTCGATGAAAACAATCCTCAAAAGAGCTATCAAAATGGGAACAGCTAGCGACATTGCCCCGGCGGTTTCATCGCAAGTTAACACCAGTTCAACGAGCAACACACAGTCCTCGGCTCCCGCGTCAAGTACGACGTCGTTTTCAACGGAGACGTGCGCTCATGGCCGAAATTCTGGAACGAATTCGAGTCGACAATCCACAAGAATTCAGCGCTTCCAGCCATTGACAAATTTAAGTATCTCTCAAGCTATCTGACAGGACGAGCTGCCGCTGCAATCGAAGGCCTTACGTTGACAGACAGAAACTACGAGATCGCGGTCAAAACCCTTTTGGAGAGGTTCGGCAAAGATGAAGTGATCATCGAGGATCATATGTCGCGGTTGCTGTCGATTCGACCCGTGCTGAACGTCGAGGAAACAGGGAGGCTGAGGATGCTGTACGATGAAATTCAGGCTGGTGTCCGAAGTTTGGAGGCGTTGGGCGTGCCGCCGAGCGGCTACGGAGTGCTGCTGCTCACGGTCCTCCGAAAGAGCATTCCAAAGGAGCTTCGCTTGGAGTACTGTCGCAGGAAGACAGCTCGCAGTGATGGAACCGAGGATGAGCTACTGAGTTTTCTAGACTTCCTGCGAAATGAAATCGAGAGCAGAGAGAGAGCAGAGTACGGTACTTGTCGGTTTCAAGAGTCTCATTCGCCACGAAACAAACAGAACCACATGGGAAACGACCAAAAGCAGGCATCGTCGTCAGTCCTGTCAGCGTTCGCGGATAAGAAGGAAAATGCATGCGCCTTTTGCAAAGCACGTGATCACCTGACAGCCGGCTGCCAGGCGGGTGTTTCTCTCGAACAAAAGAGCAACATACTGAAACAAGAGAGACGTTGCTTCAAATGCACCAAACGAAACCATCGAGCAGCTGAATGTCGTACGGCAAAATGGCTCACTTGCGCAGCCACAGCTCGACGCGGCGGCATTTTCTTTGCTCAGTGGGCCTCTCGTTGCCAAAGGTCATAATTGTCAGTTTTTCCTCTCCCAGGACGCGGAGTTTTAGCCGTTGCGATAGTTCTTGTTTCACAAATGTGCGCTGACTTCCGCCGTCGAGAAGGAGCCTCACTTTGGATCGCTCGTGAGGTCCCTCTGCCCAAACTTCAGCAGTTTGCAGCATAATGCGGACAGCGCTAACCGTCGCTGCTGCCTGAAGTGACGACTCTGCGGTAGGCGCTGGCGGGGCCGCAACCTGGCTCGATGGTTCCTGGGCGGGTCTGTTGTTGGGGCCGCAAAGAGCAGTGGCGTGTCGAGCTGAGCACTTCGCGCAACCAACACAGCGGAAACGAAGTCCGAGTGGAAGCGTTGGAGGTCCCTCATATTTGCTGCGACGTGATACCAGCTCCTGAGATGACCACCGTGGCATACCTTAATGAACAAGGAATGGAGGTCGCCGACTGCTCGGTCGATGGGTCCCGTCTCGACGAAGTAGGACTCCTCCTAGGAGCCGATTATTACTGGGAGGTGACCACCGGTAACATCAAGCGCCTACAAAGCGGGCTCGTCGCCGTGGAGACGGTTTTCGGATGGACGTTGCAGGGAAGTGCGTCAACTTCGTCATCCGCAGTCGCCTATCACGCCAGCACCGGGGTCTTGCGCGTAACGGTAAGCGCCGACCTGGATGACGACAATCTTTCCAAGCAGCTAAAATCATTCTGGGAGCTGGAGCACATAGGCACTACGGACAAGCCAGATAACACCCACACACCGAGAAGCAAGTGCTAGAGGACTTCAATGAAAACGTCGCTTACAAGGACGGTCGCTACTGCGTTGCCCTTCCCTGGCAAGAAAACATACACGAGCTTGCGGATAACAAGACGACGGCTCTTGCGAGGCTCTCCTCTCTGACTACAAAGCTTTTGCGCAGTGAAAGAACGGCTGAGGCCTACGACAGTGCGATGCGGGACTACCTCCTTACCGGACACGCTGAGGAAGTTCCCGAAGCGGGTGAGTCCCCGAGGGGGCCTGTTTATTACATGCCGCATCGCGGCGTAACGCGCCCGAGCAGTGAAACTACCAAATTAAGAGTAGTTTTTGATGCTACGTCAAGCGAACCAGGTCAGCGGTCTTTGAATGAGGTACTATCTGCTGGGCCGAACCTAAATCCGAACCTGTCGGATATCCTCATTAGGTTCAGGATGCACAATGTGGCCATCATGGCTGACATTGAGAAGGCCTTTCTCCAGGTTGGGCTTGCGGAAATGGATCGCGATGCACTACGCTTCCTTTGGTACGAAAGCGTTCCCAGACGGGGAGAAGTTCTTCCTCCGATCAAGGAGTATCGAATGACAAGAGTGCCCTTTGGAGTTACCTCTAGTCCATTTCTGCTCGCAGCTACCTTAAAGCACTATCTCGACTCTGTGCATAACTTGTTTCCTGCAACATCAGAGATGCTACGTGACCACTTGTACGTGGACGATCTTGTAACGGGAGCTGACAACCTGGAGGAGGCGGAAAAGATTTGTCGAGAATCACAGGAAATCATGCAGCTAGCTGGCATGAACCTCCGTAAATGGAAATCGAACGAATTCAAGCTCGAAGAGGCATTGTCGGAAACAGATCGAACCCAAAGCGGATTTTCCGACGTGACGATGACAAAAATTCTTGGAGTCGAGTGGAGGCCAGAAAGTGACGATTTTGTGTTTGAGATGAACACGCTGATTGACTTTTTGAGCAAGCGACAGGACACGAAGCGATTTCTTCTGCAGGCATCTGCACGCGTGTTTGACCCCTTTGGCTTCCTCGCGCCAATTTCGACTACTGCGAAAGTAATGTTTCAGAGCCTGTGGGAACGAGGGACAGACTGGGACGAAAGTCTCCCGCCCGATATAGCTGAGACGTGGGACAAGTGGTGCCACCAGCTGCCTATGCTGAGGCAGATCGCAACACCTAGGCTGCTCGCTCGTGACCTCAGCCATGCGTGCACAGAAGTGGAGCTCCATGTGTTGTGTGATGCCAGCCCAAAGGCATACGGCGCTGTTGCTTATGTTAAAGCAAGGACAGAAAATGGATGCACCACGGTGACATTGTTGATGGCTAAAGCGAGAGTGGCTCCTCTCAAGCGACTGTCACTACCCGCGACTGGAATTGATGGGAGCCGTTATCGGCGCACGGCTGGCAAAAAACCTGACGAAACAGTTGGGAATTGAAGGCATGACAGTTCACTGCTGGACAGACTCAACGATAGCCTTAAGCTGGATCAAAAGTTCCGCCTCCAAATGGAAGCCTTTTGTTTCAAACCGAGTCCAAGAGATACAACAACTGACCAATCCCGCAGTGTGGAAGCACTGTCCCGGAAAGGAAAACCCCGCAGACATATTAACCAGGGGTATCTTACCATCAGTTTTGGTGAATGCTAAGCAATGGTGGGAAGGGCCAGAGTGGCTCAACAAAAGCAAAACGTACCCCGCCTTCGAACCCTGCCTTGCTGATCCCCAACTCTGGCAAGAAGAAATCAGAACGCCAGTGCTAAACACCATAACAGACGGCGAACCAGCTGTTCTGATAAACCTAAGCGAAAAGAGTTCCCTCACTAGAGTGCTTCGGACAACAGCGTGGATCAAGCGCTTCCTCTACAACTGCCGAACCTCTTCGGAGAAAAGGATGGGGAGCCTGTCAGCCGAAGAGATGACCGAGGCGGAGAGGTACTGGCTGAGGATTTTCACAGATGGAAACATTCGGAAATGAAATACGGACCCTCAGTGCATCCAAGCCGCTCGACCGAAAATCCCCGATAAAAGATTTGAACCCGTTCCTAGACAACGAGGGACTGCTACGGGTTGGAGGTCGGCTGCAAAACAGTACAGAGCAAGAGAGAACAATACATCCGATCATTCTGTCTGCGAGGCACCCTTACGCTGGCCTTCTGATTGGCGGGGAACACAAGAGGCTTCTACACGCAGGAGTACGAGATACGTTATCCCACCTCCGTGAGAACTACTGGATCATTCGTGCAAGACCAGCCGTGAAATCAGCCATAAGACGTTGCGTGCCGTGTCAAAGACAGAGTTGTCGACCTGCCGCGGAAGCTCAGGCCCCGCTACCAGCTGACAGGGTGACTCAGGCGGACCCCTTTGAGGTTACGGGTGTAGACTTCGCGGGCCCCATATTTTACACGGACCAAGGAAGCATGCGGAAGTCTTATATAGCGCTCTTTACTTGCGCTACAACCAGGGCGGTACACCTAGAGCTGGTAAGAGACCTCACTACTGAGACATTTCTTATAGCGTTGAGGAGATTTATTGCGAGAAGAGGAATACCGAAAACTGTGTACTCGGACAACGCTCTCACATTCAAGCGAGCCTCAGCGGACATGAACAAAATCTTCCACGCCATCAAGGGAAGCGACACTTAGGCATACCTAAGTGACCATCGAATAACTTGGAAATTCATAGTGGAAAGAGCAGCATGGTGGGGTGGTTTCTGGGAGAGAATGGTACGTACAGTCAAGAACGTTCTCCGAAAGGTTCTTGGAAGAAGTGCACTCGACTACGACAGCATAGTAACCATCCTCACTCAGGCGGAAGCGGTTGTCAATTCTCGTCCGCTCACCTACGTGCACTCTCAGGCGGAAGAACTCACGCCTTTGACCCCGTCGCACTTACTCATCGGACGTAGGCTTACAAGTTTGCCCTCCCCCGGCGGTAATATCGTAACGACATCTACGAAAAGTACAGTCACAAGTCAATCGCAGCGACGCAGCGCCCTTATGGATTTGTTCTGGAGACGATGGAGACGCGAATATCTGCTGGAGCTACGTTCGGCGCACTTCGCAGCGGGGCTCCCGCAGAAGAGCGTCAAGGAGGAAGATATTGTCTTGCTCGGCGAAGATAAAACACCTCGCCAGCTGTGGAAACTTTGCAGGGTGGTCGAGACGTTTCCCGGACGAGACGGAAAGGCTCGGGCCTGCAGAATAGTTCTTCCTAACAAAAAAGAATTACGGCGGCCAGTTCAAGCGCTTTACCCTCTGGAGCTGTAATAAGAATGAGCAGAGGCTCATTGGGGGGGAGGATGTTAAGAATTCCTCCGTTCTCGGAAGGCGTGTCTAAAGTTTACACGTCGCTGAGGGGGAAGAGCTCGGGAGGACTTTGGAGGCCCCGGATCAAGTAACCGAAGACGAGGATCGGAGCGAAAAGCGGCCGCTGTTTACACCATGTGGCGCATCCGACACCATGCCACAGACCACGGACGGTGCGGCGCCAGCGAGCGACGTGTGTTTATATGTGTGCGCGCTTGCAGACGAACCGACGCCAACCATCGCCATTTGAGGCACCGAGACTCTCCTCTTTGTTCGTTCCCTTACCCTCTTTCTGTAGTGTATACCTGTGCGTATAATAAAACAGATCTTCAAGTGAACCCACACTGTTCGCATCGTTCCTTGGATATCTCCTGCGCGCGCGGCACCAGCCGCCCCGTTAAGTTACGCGCAGTCGAGCGGGAACTCGCTAATATCTAAAGGCAAGTTCACGCCTGCGGTTTTCCGTACTGTTTTCGACAAAGAAAACACTACTCAACAGCCATACCAATCGCAGCCTTTTATTTGGAATCTGCGGTGTTATCGACGAGATAACACGACAGTAGAGCGACAGTGAACATCGGGCGGTGAGTTGCGGCATGAGCTACAATGAAGACTGCGTTTGATATTCTCGGGGCCCTTATCAAGCTGACAGTGTTTTTGTATACTTAATACAACAGGTCAGCCGTCCAAGTCAGTCATTGGCACAGAAATGTGTGTATCATTGCCGTGTGCCTATGGAGACTCCGGGCGACCCTTCTAAGCGTTGTTCGTGCGCAGAAGCAGCATAAATAATTAGGCACGCAGCCGGAGAGCGGGACAACAAAAGAGGGTAATTTTTGCACTTCTTCGATTTGTCATAAGCAGAATCACGCTAGACTGTATGTTGTGGCGTTCCATATTACTCTTGCTCATTCTTTGGTGCTTCTGAACTCGTCGTCGTTCAGTTGCGTCTTACATCTGCTGGGTTATACAATATGTTTAGCGGGTCTTCATACTGTCAGAATAAACGCTCCCTGATAGGTCATAAGCGATCGCCATGTATGCGGTGGCGTCTATTGGCGTCTGCGCCGTCTATTGCGGCTGCGCACGGTTGTTTAAATTCCGCGCGTGCACGCATGCCCCCTGCATAGTAGGACAGGCAGGCAGAAGACAGACGTCACTGCGACAGAAAAGACGCCTCAGGACAGAGCGAAGAAGGGAAGAGCCATGTAAGGAGGCACAGCGACGAGATGGCGAACGAAGGAGGAAGAGAGCAAAGGTAAAGCTGGGCGGCCGGCGGCGCGCGGACGTTATCGGCCGGAGCAAATGATTTTTTCTGGGCCACAGTCGGCGCTCCTCTTTATATGTTGCTCCGTGGCCGAAACTGCGCGCGTGCTTCGAGATGCGCTGTAGTAGAGGACCCCGGATTATTTTAATATCATTCTGATTTTAACATGCGCAAATACCTCGACATGCGGACGTTCTTCTTTTTCACCTTCTTCAGCGCCACCACGGCCTGATCCAAAACCACGAGGAATTAATTTATAGTGAAAAACTCACTGTGCATACAGCCGGTCTAAACATTGCGATGCGGCACTGCCATTATAGCGACGGAAGAAAAGCCAGCCCAGACTGCCTACTCCCGCCGAAACCACGCACCTCCTGTGCAATTATCCTGCACGTACCGTTCCCTGCGCTCTCCCATCCCACAGCGCGGGGCGCTAGTACAGAGCGCATCTTTTCGCCTCCCCATTGCTCTGCATAATAGCGCCCAGGACCGTGCTTCGCGCCTCCTGTTTTCCCCGAGGCATTTTCGCGGATGAAATTGCGCTAGTCTGCCTGCTCCTTTCTCATCCTCTGTTCCCCTACCTGCCCGCGGCGGCCTCTGTGCAGCCAGCAAAGCGGGACGGCGACATCGTGTAACCGACCTGGTAGGAGGGTGGAGGTGTTGGCGATGGGCAAACAGGGTCATTGCCCTTTCCATTCTCAGCGTATGGTATGTACATTGATTGATTGTAGGGTTTAACGCGCCTACGCAGCGCACGCGACGAGGCGCACCGTAGTGGAGAGGGCTCCGGATTAATTTTGGCCACATGGGGATGTTTAACTCGCGCCGAAATCTTGTGCACACGGGCGTTCTTGCTTTTCGCCTCCATCGGAAAGCGGCCGCAGCGGCCGGGAATCGAACCCGCGTACCCATGCTCAGCAGA
Organism: Haemaphysalis longicornis; assembly: GCA_013339765.2. NCBI lineage: Eukaryota > Metazoa > Arthropoda > Arachnida > Ixodida > Ixodidae > Haemaphysalis > Haemaphysalis longicornis. The sequence goes on from CM023456.1 coordinate 128,407,262, forward strand.
ACAATGCCTTAGCCACTGAGCCACCACGGCGGGTCATATGGTATGCACATCACTCAGAGTTACAGCCTGCTTTCTGCTCACCTTACATCGGGGCGTAAGGATGTCTATACCTTGTATTGCTGATAAACCTCTCGCGTTCAGCGGGCTGACACACCTGCCTTCTTTGTGTGGCGTTGTGCAGCTGCTGAGAACCCTATTAGCTGGTTTAATTAACGGCTGGGCGGGTATGCGTGTAAAAGACGCGCCGAACAAAAGTGCTCGTGGGTGTACGGGGTTGGTTGACTAAAAAGTACTGGGTAGCCCGAATAAGCCTAACGGGGTGCAATCATAGCTGAGGGTAAGCTCCAGAACTGCCAAATTTTTATTTCATAAGCCACGTTCCAATTAATAAAAGTGAAAACTTTACTCACGCCCTCAAGTTAATTTAGGAATACATGACAAAAGGGGGCCAATGGTGGTAAAGGACCTAACTAGCGCGACCGCTTTGTTTCGTGCAAGAAAATTCTAAAAGACAAGCTTGGACGGGGCACGGGCAGTGCGCATTTGTCAGACGAGGCTGACTGGAACTTTATTTAGTGTGTTTACTTATTTTGACGGCGTTAGTCCCTTTTGAACTACATAAACGCAAGAACTGTCGGTCCCTCGATCCAGCCGCCGGCCAAAAGTTAAGAGGAGGAGGAGGAGGAGGAGGAAGAGTAAACTTTATTTAGGTGAGCCTTAGGTGCTAATGTCTGGGCACACGCCTAGTGGGGGGTTTCCGCTAGTCCGGGATACCCAGGCCATCCGGGCCCTTTCCACCCGGTTGCGCCTGGACGATGGGTCAGAGCTGGTCAGCCGTGCCCCCCACTGCTCGTATGTAGGTTGGGAATTAAGGGTAAGAGGTGGGGTTTATTGGCACCCCCATACCAGTTTGTATAGGGTGCCAGGGTGGGGGCAGTATTTGCAATATGCGGGGTAGAGGGTGGGGTACATTGCATGGAGTAGGGTATGGGGGGGGGGGGGGGTAACAGTTGGTTTGTAGTCGTCGGAATATTGTAGCTTCAGTTCTGGATAGGTGTGAGTGGTGTGCTGGGTATTGTCGGCGTCCGCGCCGGCAGTGGGCGCGTATGTCGGTGTATTTGCACAGGGGCGTAGGCCTGAGGGTATCTCATCTTGTAGTTTATCACCCTCTTGGGAAACGGCCCGGTGTGTACGGGCACGGGCAGCGGCGTGTGCCGACTCATTTCCTTTGAGAGATTCTTGGCCAGGTGACTATACAATCTGTAGTTCCGGAAGTCATTAATAAACAAGGTGCCGCCTAACTACTTCTTTTAATAGTGGACTGCGATGACGTCAGCCCAAACGCTGACGGGGCTGAAGAGACGCGCATGCGCAGTATAGTGCGATCGGCGGACAACGACAACGAGGGAAGGAGGGACACAGCCCCAAGCACGAGATGCTTCCGATCTGGAAATACACGGCATGCACGGCTGCTTGATTTCTGTGAGAGCAAATAAAAACGGTACTTGAAAACACGTTTTCACACAAAAATACAGAAAACTCTCGAACCCCTCCCTACACCTCGTGGGGGAATTTTAAGAAGTTTTACAGCAATGAAAAATTCCAGTAGATGGCGCAGGAGCAGTGGAAAACGATCAAATTAAATTGCTTTGAGCAAATCTCCATCGTTTTTATGGAGCGAAACTGGAGGTAAAGAGCGTGAGAGGTTGGCGGGAAATAGAAGTAAGGCATTTGCGTTTCAAGGGCTGCAGCAGACTACCGTCTTCCGACGGCAGTTTCACTGAAGTGAGCATATACGAGGCGGATTTTCAGTGTCATCGCAGCTGGTTTACATCACCTAGCAGAGACATGACACATCGCACAGTCTACTACAGGCCGGCCTAGAGCCGACTCTGTCTATAGTGTCGCAAGTGTCAGGTTAGTCGAGTAAATCTGTATATGCCTAGGCGAAAGTCCTCCGTGCGCATAATGACCCTCCGAATGAACCACTGCGGATGCGGGAAAACAAAATTCACTTGAAGAAGAGTCAGCTAGCAAGGGGGAGGGAATGAATGCCCGTGTGTTTCCCTTCAGAGTACGTGTTTCTGACGTACACGTATTGGCCGCGAGACCCACCACTGGAGAGGCCGGCGCTGCGATCGTTTTGACGTCACTTGAAGGATCACCGTCCCTATCTTGCTGCGTAGGTGGCTTGCAGCACGTACTTCGTTTCGGACGTGCGTTCCCAAAAATATTTTCGTGTTAATTTCCGTCGTTTGAAGTTAATTCTCAGTGCGTCAAGCGCAGTTTGACATCATCAGGACTTTATAACCGTAACAACTGTGGTACATTGTCCGCAGACAACGTGACCGTGGTGGTGTATGCGGATGTATGCGACCGAACCCGGTGTATGCGTAACCTGCGGCTCGTTTCCCCGATCAACAATGTAGACTACGACGATCGCCGAGTTCAGTTCCTAGATTTCCCTTGTTTGTGAGAAATGTATAAAGCCGGAAATCCTGAAGCGTGTATTGCTCGCAGAAACGCTCCGCACACGCTTCCGCCGTGCCTGCACGCACGGCCGACGGAGCGGCTCGAACCGACGCAGGTCGCGACAGCATAACTTGTCGCCGCTTTTTAAAATCACAAAAGTCGTGAAAAAGAAGTTCCAGATTGGTGAAAGTGGAGGTTAGTGCTGGTGAAAAATTGTGCTAGGTAGTGTCATCAGCTGTGGGTTTCAAAGCGACGCTCAAATACCGTAATTACCCGATTCTAACGCGCGCCCCGATTCTAACGCGCACCCGATTTTCCAGGCGAAAAACAAAAAAAAACTTGCACCTCCGTTTGTAACGCGCAAGGAACTTTGTGAGCAAGAATAACGAATGCGAAAGAAACGGGCGATTTATTCCCCGAAGAAATCTCACTCATCATCCTCCTCGTCGCTCTCCGACAGCTCCTTGTCGCCTTCCGCTGACCGCAACATCTCGTCATTGGTGCCGTCAAGCGCGTTCGCGATGCCACACTTCTGAACGAACGTTCAACCATGTTCGATGGGATCGTGGCCCACGCCTCGCATGCCCATCCCGCGAGCTTCTCCAGAGGCATACGCTTCAGCCAACCGCTCGTTGTGAACGCGTGGGAGCCGCTCGTAAGCCGCGGAAGCGGCGCACCTTCGTTGCCGCTGCTGCCATTGCTGTTATCAAGCACGCAAGTGGAATAATTTGACGATTTGTGTAAACGCCGAAAGAAACGCCTAGGCGCCTAGTCCGAAAAATTGTTCCCAAAAGCTTTGGAGCCTACTTGAGATTGCGATGGCGATGGGTGGAACGAAATTTCAGCTGTTTTGGCAGTTTCGGTTTCGTATCCGATTCTAACGCACATACGATTTTTCGGCCTATTCTTGCGGAAAAAAGGTGCGCGTTAGAATCGGGTAAGTACGGTATATCTGTCGCGATTTACGCCGACCGGCCGCGGAAGTTGGTCCGGCACTGCCGGCCCCTTCACGCGCGGTGTGGCGAGTGGCTGAAGGGTTGGGGCTTGCAAGAATCGGACGAGGCCGTGGCAGGCATCTTGATCATCGATCACTTAAAATGCAATTACCGCGGATACAGAGCTCCACGTACGAGAAGGTGGGTAACAGTGCGGTGATAAGTTGTGTTTGGGACTGGCATTCGCAACTGTAACGATAGCGGCGATGAAATATCTGCCGCGACACTAAGCCTAAAGTTCCCAACAATCGATTACGTGCATCCGAAGCCGGCGGCGAGCTCTTGGAGAACACCCTGTCGTCACGCGCACGCGTGTTGCGTTTGGGTTCCGTTAACTTCTTGGGGGCCCCCAACACTCGGTTCTCCTATTCTGCACATTCCCCCAAATCATTAACGACGTGTTTTGCCTCGTACACAGCTTCGCCTTCTGTAAGCAGTCGTGAGTTTCGAAATTGATGCTACAGAAAGGCAGGTTTAATTCCCACGCCGAGATCCTTAATGAAAACTAAATATAGCCTTGTCCAAACCCGCTCGAAGGCGTTGAAAACTCGCATTCATACCATTCATACATTGCGGACAAGTTGTCGCGAAAGGTAAACATAGCCGGGCAGAGTACAGGCTACGGCAGTGATCGTTAATCAAATCCGGCATAACTTTAAAAACATTGTAGGGGAAATCAGGCACTGCTTAAGCCAAACTGCAGATCATAGCAGCACGTTTAAGCTTGTGCGGCAAAAGCAATCCGATCACAGTTCTCGCGTAGTCATTCATTTACTGTACCAGGCAATGCGAGCAGTTCGCGCGGGGACATCACAAGTGAGCGACGCGTTCCCTTCGCTGTTACAAGGTGTTTCCTTGCACACGCAATCTCGTATATGTCTCGTCACAAGTATTTCATAATGAATTTACAGCTTACTTTTCTCGTCATCGTACTTTTCTGGGCATCGTCCTTGGCGTTAGCTGGTTGCGTACGAGCTATGGGTTGCTATGGTAGCAACTGCCTAAACGCGGCGGTGTCGCCGGGAACAAGCGAGTCGCTAATCTCTTGCCCGCATTGTTCGGTCTGCAGACCACTTTTTTGGGTAATCCGCATAGTATACACAAGAAGGGGGCAGACGGCGGCCACAACAAAAAAAGAAGCGGTCGCATACGCACAGCGAACAGGAACAGGAACAGGAACTGCAGACGACAACACGACCCGGTGTCCTACAAATGACGTTACTCATAGGTGGCGCCACGGTATGTCCTCGAGGCCATATAATTGGTGAGAAATTAGAGGAAAGATTACGTCTATGGGCAGACTAAAGTAAACCATTTATGTATGGTCACGCGAAATGATTTCTAAAGAAAAATTATTACGCCTCACTGATGTCGTCGTTGTCAGCGAAAAACGCAGTGCAGGCAAGTCAACTACACAAACAATGGCAGGGCACGTGGGGATGGTGATGACGAAATAACAAAAAAATGGTTCCTGTCGTCATTATCGAACTTAGCTCCATAGCGTTATACAAAGGAAAGTTTGACACCCACCGCCACCAACAATGGGGACTTCCCTTAAATCTGGTCAATTATCACCTGTCCTTCACTTCGAGTTGATCAATTCACTCTCTCGCTACAAACTGCTAGCTTCCTAGTTAGCGCCGTTGGTAGAGCGACTGCTCCGGTTACGCGGTGGTGCCGCGCTCAGATCGAGGACCAGGGCTAATTTTTCTTCTACTGCGAAGTTTCTGGGAAAGCTGTACAGCTTTCCTATCTAGCGAAGCGGCTGCATGAGGTGGATGTCATACTTTCCTTTGTATAAACTTACTCCACCCTGGGGATTTACCCTAAATCTGGTCGATTAACTCCGTGGCGTTATAAAGCCGACGTGTACTCGACTACGCCATTCCGACATGGTCGAAGCAGTTTGGATTTAAAGCGAAGCTTTCTTGGTTGATGGCCACCGTCCCGTCACCAATACTCTGCGAACTCCTGCAACCCTAACGATAGTAAACGAATCCCTCAAGAGAAAGCCGGCCGTTTCAACCATCGTTGGTGTTATACGACGGGGTTTTAGTTTCATGGGTGTATTTGCACGGATGCGGTACCGGTTACATAATAAGTCAACAGCCTCTGAGCAGCCTGGACGACGAAGAGAGGAACGAAGAGCTTTTTACAGACTTCGGGATCAAATTCCATGCTCAGCAGTGATCATCGCTGTGCCTTGAAAATAAAGTCTTCTTTACCACCTCACCTATCTAAGCATCCCCGTGGGTAAACGTACGCTCGCGAGTGTCCTAAGCTCATATTTTGGCTAAAGCATTCGGTAAGGCGCCCTGAATATGACGTCAGGTATTAAAATTGCTGATTTGCCTGGGAAAATTTAAAGGTGTACTGAATATTCGGACCACTACCCTTCACAGAAGTGTTCCAATCTTGTCATAGCTTCAATAATAAAAAAATGTTTCATGTTTTAGTCAGAAAAGGCTGTTACATTACCACCATGCGTGCACTTAGTAATGGCGGGAGAGCAATACAATATACTTGTACGAAAAATTGGCCAAATATCTGCTCCTTTCGTTAGAAATGTCGTCAGAAGAGGATAGTCTTTGTCCATATTTGTCAATTGTCTTTGCCAAGTGCCACATTTGCCAATATAGTCTTTGTCCACATTTGCTAGCGAGTGTCCTGTGTACGTCTTCTCCGTCCGCGTCTCTTTTTCGCTAGTAAAATGCAGTCAGATAACCAAACAGCCCAACTTTCTGCCTTAAAATGCCTCCCTTCGCTTTCCCGCTCACCTCTCATGCTGTTCGGCTTCCGTCGCGCTCCTCTCAAGGTAAATTTGCTAAAGGTTTGCTCAAGTCAGTTTAAGTTTACCGCGTTCCCTGCTCCAGGCCGAGTACCTCGATGCCAGCGGTGCCATACGGCGGAGACGCGCTTAAATCGAAGCGCCCTACTGCAACGTTTATAGAACCCCGTTACCCTACTCCACGTGCCATAGAGTTTCATACTAATATTTATTAGAGGGAAATCTGTCGCTGCAGTTGCGGGCCACCGTAGGCGGCGCCAGTGCCGCTAGCGACGTTCCTCGCCTACTTGGCTTAACTAGCCATATGGCTTCTTTTTTGTCTCGAAGCCAAAATCAACAAAAAAAGGGCACCAATTTTTTTTATTAATCGTGCCTGAAGCTTCTACATAATTACTGACGAATTAATCTTTTTGGAGGTTCAATTCTATAGTAACAAAACAAATTTGATGAACATTCTGCAGTAATACTGTTGCTTTTTCGCAAGTCGGAGCCAGCTTTTCAGCCTGTTTATGAGCCATGCCAAGGACAAGTGGAATATGCCCTGCCCTGTACATGACGGAACGCTCGCCGAAGCGCGGCTCCCCTAGTCAGTGGCGCGAGACGTCCCTCTAGTATATATTAGTATGAAACTCTTCGCCACGTGCGTTCGAAGCAGAACATGGAAACTATAGTGGAACCTTTTGTTGCTATGGCCGTTTTATTTCTTAAAATGCCGCCAGAAGCTACAGTGGCGCGGGCGACAGCAGGCGACGGAGAGCATTTTTATTTTCTGCAGTGGATGTAGTATTTCATTTGGAAAAAACCAAGCATCCGTGATTTTTTTAATAAAGGAACACTGCATATATCACTCATGTATTGATTTTCTGCCTCATATTTGCGTAATGTCTTGTTCTTGTTCAACAATGTTGACAAGTATGAACATTAAAACTGAACTTACACGTTTCGACTAAACTGTAAGTATCGCGCAGACTATTGCGCAGAACTAGTTTCATTTTGGGCCGACAACAGACAGACAGACAGAGAGACAGAACCGACGCAGAACAGACAGCCAGACAGACAGACAGACAGACAGACAGACCAAAATTTCTGGGTGTAAGTAGCCCAAGAGAGAATTTCTGCTTTAATAAAATAGTGCAACCTATTGGTATGACGCTGCCTTTTCTCCTAAGCTTCAGTCGGTCACATCACCCAAAGTACTAAATGTCCAAACTTGCTGATAAGATTTCTGTGCGAAACATGTGCAGGCGTAGAACAACAACAGAAATATTAGAGCCGTTCGACTTAATGTGAAAGCTGTAGGAAGTTCGGAGCAGGGATTAGCCATAATGGGCTGTATAGCGCCATTATCCGCTTCTTGCTATTACCCAATGCCATTTTCCAGCTTTCGCAGTGCGCGCGCGCCCCTGCGCTGAAACAGCGCCAGTGGGAGTTCGGTTCTTTCTCTGCTTGCTTTTCCTCCCGCACGTTTCGGCGTTGCACTGCCACATTTTGAGTTTACTATCGTAAAAACCAACCCAACTAGCATTCTTAACTAAATGAACGCGGGCGTTGCCGGTTAATTGCGTATATTTTCCCTCAAATGTACCTACAGTTTCCCTCAAATGTACCTACAATGTACCTACGTACAGATGTAGGACAAGCGCCAACACGAACGCTTATGACTATACAAACCACTTGGCTTTCGAAGCCTCTGGGGTACGCCACAACGACAGCGCTACTAGGGAACGCCCTGTTGGTTTACTTGGGTCCAGCGAGCGAGCTACAACGGCCAGGCGGGCCCTTAAGTGCTCTGCATTTAAAACAAACGAATAAAAGGCTCACTCAATTTCACAACGCTGTAGGGACGTCTGCGAATAATTACTGACCGGCATATAGCCATTTTCGACACCGATCTCGTTGTCGCGGCGGCTCTAAATGCGGTCATAGTTTGGAGACCACTTTTCCTCTCATTATTCACCCCCAGAGGAAAAGAAAGCCAGCCCACCAGTTGTAATCAGACGCCTCAGCTCTACGTGCCTTTCTGACTTGCTTAAACGCGTCAACGAGCTTAATTACTTGGGCTAGACATTTTGCGTCTCGTAATGAACCGCTATTAAAACTCTGCGTCATTTGGAGCGAACTATCACCAGGACGCCCACTAACCCGCAGTTTTTCCAAGAGACCGAAACACCCGTAAACTGCGCCGGGTCATTTACTTGATGAGCAGTCAAAACTAATGCGCTCATGGTGCATTGTCCGTACTTTCGACGTTTAAATACTGAAGGGAAGTTTTGGTGAGTGCATTGCGCAAAGACACTACACTTCCGCTGTAAACTTGTGACGTCTGTTGCACGCATCCGATAAAATTTGCCCTAAAATAAGTCATCTACCTTTTTTCGCACAGCTCGCTCGCAAGCAGGCCACCGGTTTACCTAAACGCGTCCAATGTAAATACATATTTTTAGTTAACGTATCAACTGATGCATGATGCAAAAAACCACGCTCCGAATATTGTTTGATTTCTTTGATTTCATGCTTTTCTTCTCACCATCCTCTTACGCAGATGTACTTACTTTAGTCAAGCTGTGTCACGGCTGCGGTGGCTAAATCTGGGTGGATGGCACGGACAAGTTTTTAAGGCGCTTTGACTGTGGCTGACGCTGGCAACACAGCGCATTAGCTACGGCGTCGTCATCGTCTGCAATTCGTGCAAGCTTATTTTACAGCGTTTCTTCTACTGCCGTTTTCTTTGTGGTCTAATGTTTCTTGGAAGGCAACATCCGATGGTTAATAATTGGCGTCGTCAGTGAGCACAGTTGCCGTTCTTTTGCATGCGATATCTCGTCAATTCGGCGCAGTGGTTTTCCATCCTTATCGGTCTACCGGTGAGAAGGCGCGCGTTGGCAGCTTTGGCAAGTTTTTCCGGGTGCGACCGGCCACCGGGCGCGCAACAGTGAGGCATCTTGCCAACCAGTGCAGCCACTTATTAAAATTAATTGCGGCTGAGACGTAGCGCGCAAAGTCCACCGCTCTGTACGGGCCCAAACACTGCTCCCGTCGTCTGCTTTCGCGAGCCGCCCGTACCGCAAAGCTGTTATCAAACCAGAAAGAGCAGAGGAGTATGGGAAAGAGTGCCGGGCTCTGTGGACTCATCGAAATGGAGGGTACGGCATCAGAAACGTGACGTCAGGGCCTTTCCTAAGCTTTTCTTTCCTGCATGACTTGTACAATCGTTCGGGATTCAATCCTCCTCATTACACGAGTAATTCCACGCAAAACGTCTAGGTTTTGCGCTCGGCTGTCTGCAATTTTATTGAACAATAAATATTCACTGAGCGCTATAAAACCCCTTGCTACAATTATTGGTGCGAAAGAAATTATTGGCCCCAAGAGACCTCAATGAAAATCCGGTACTTGAGTTAACCAGGTCAATTTTATCCATTTATTTCAAATGCTCCAGAATTTTCGGACCGATAACGCTTTGTTAACGACGCATGCACTTGAAATCTACCATTTTGAATCAAACCCGAATCTGCTCAAAATGTCCTTATTTCTGTTTGCTCAAACAATGCAAGCAAAATGGTGCCATTACAACGAAGTTTTTAAAAACATGTCACCGCATCAAGTAATACGCAGATATCTTAAAGGCAGAGTAGCGTACACACTGAGCTGTGAAATTAATGAAATCAAAGCTGCGAAATTAAAGCCATGAAATTAATGCTTTTTAAGACAATAAATACCAAATTCGTAGAAACGCACTTTTGGAGGCACATTCAGAAGCAAATTTGTTCGTGTGAATCCTGGCAAAAGTGCGGGATATATTCTTTGAGTTCATTTTATCTTTCGCTTTTACTTGAAAACGTTGAAACTAGAAAAGATTGTTTTTAGTTGGAGAAAAAAATTGAAGTTCGCTACTCGTAAATTTGTTCTATGTTGCCCCTTACGGCTCCTTCACTGCAATCTACAACCTCCCAACACCCCTCCCTCATCCCTTTCCCCCGCTTCTTACAATGGGCACGCGACGGGCTATCCGGCTCTAACAGGAGTCTTCAGCTTCGCAAAGTGTTACGGCGTTAGTATTAAAAGTGCGGTCACCTTCCAAGCTGCAGTGTGTTAATTTTTTTATTTCATTACGCGTAAAAAATTGAAAAAGAACAGAGAAGAGACATTGCATTTTTATTTTGTTTTAGGGAAGCCTACGGCAAGTGTTTGGGTAACCAAAAGAAGAAATGGTGTCGATCATCAACGCTACAGAAGAAACGAGTGAAAGCGAGAAAGTGAATCGGTCATCGAAAGTTTGGTGTTTGGCCATATCTCACGTAAAAAGGTGGTGCCCATAGCAGCCCCGATCTGTTCAAATAACTGCCCAGTACAGCAAGAATGATAGGAATCCGCCTGGTATCTCGGAAAGATTGCAGTCAAAGGAACTCATGCAAAACCGGCTAGATTAAAACCTCTGGGTGCAGTTAGATGTTAAGAAGTCAAAGTGAGACTGCCAGGCAGCTCTTTGGTACCGCTGAGTTTCATCATAATAACAGAGCCCCTAAATATATTTCTGGTCATGAACGCCGTAACGCTACAAGAGAGCTTCGTGCGCTGCTCGAGGAGGCCGCACCGCGGCGCTAGCGTTGATCAAGGGGCAGCCGGGCAAGTGGTCGGAGGGCGTTCGGCATGGACCGAACGCTCGCCGCATTCGCTTTAAATGTCGTTGGCCGCTAACTGGGGCTTGGCATTTTGTGGGTGATGAAAAATCTTGTGTGTACGGTCATTCTGTCACTGCGTTCTTGCTTTCCGATCTGGCTACAAGAGTAAACTGCGACAAACCATCGCTATTTCGCTCTCCTTCTGACGCAGAGCTGCGCGCGAGATAGAAGCGTGCCATTCCCTGAGAAAGGTTAGCGAATTGACCTTTTATTTACTGCTCGTCCGCATATGAAAAAAAATTCACAGTGGCTTGGCGGAAGCGTTGTGAATGGCGTTGTGAATCGCATGGCTTGGAGCGGGTGCAGGCTATTAAGCAGCTTCTAGGTCGTCAGCATCCTCTGACACCTCTTATGCGCCACAAAGTAGCTCTACGATTTCTTCATCATTGAAAAACCTCCGTTGCGTCGGTGTCGTCACTCAGGTAGTCGTGGAAGCTCAGATCTGCTGCCACCTCGTTAAGCCGACGAAGCTGTTCCCAAGAACTGGGCGCGATTTCTCTCTCTTTCTCGTGTTGAGGGCTTTCGAAATTCGAAAAACTTCTTTAAATTTAAAGTGACGCTGAATCTATTTTGTTAGTTCAACCTCATAAAAGCATTGATCCTTAGAGGTACCTGCGAGGGAATCCGAATTGGTTCGTTAGATCGGGAAATTGTCAGGTCGGCTTTCGCTAGATGGAGTTTTGACTAGTTTAAAACGAAGACGTGAGTGTCCTGTATCTGCGACAGCAAAACCAAAAAGTGTAGTGTTTATGATTGCACAAAGGCGCGAGCACTTAAAAATAGCCGTTTAATTATTCAATTAAACTACAGGATTAATTGCAATCCGCTGACAGAATTGAATAAGCGCACTGCACACATCATCCTCAGTGGCTACTGTCACTGGCTCACGCGTCGTGTGTAGTGAAACAGGCATAAAAAAGAATACCTGAGACCTGGGAATACTGATTAAAAAAGCGCTAGTTCATGTCCGCTTTAAGCAATTTAATTACGACACAACAAAAACAGACCTAAAAAATAAACGCAAGAGAGACGTCGTTTTATCCAGAAACTGACATAACTTTACATGAGGATTCTTGGGAAACTATAGCAATTTTCTCATATACAATAATATTATCCGAATTGTTCAGGAAAGAGGTCCCACCGCCTCCAAATACACTTCCACACATTCGAAGGGCGTTTTTTTTAAACGTATTGAGCAGCCGAACAGATTTTTGATTGGAAGACATGTTCAGAGCCCGTCGGTAGTGTGAATTTTTTTTAGAAGAAGAAATTTATTTGGTGAAAACATATTTGCATAACAAAATATGCAGAAAGAGGTCCACGAGCACGAGGCTGGAGGAGGACCTCATATTACACATAGGAAACATAAAAAACTGAATTCTGCAGCAAAGTCAGCAGTGAAAAGAAGGTATAATGCGTTAGTACGAAATACAACTCAAAGAGCCTTTTATGGATGCTCACCGTGTAATTGTGGAAGCTCACCGTGTAACGTTGGCTTTGCTACACTGCGTTTTCTTGTTACAATCAATGGCTCAAGTGAGGCAAACAGAGCTTCGCTCGCAAAGCTCTCAAATCTGAATACATCACTTCCGAATCGTGGAGCTCTTGAGTGTAGAACACTAAAATGCACTGAAAGGCCAAAATGTTTCAAGAAGCGTCGTTTACAAATTTCACTCAAAGGATTTTCAAAGACATCTGACGTTGATATGTGAGTGAGAAGCATTCCTCTGTAAACCTGCCCCCCCCCCCCCCCCCCCCGATATCCAGGAGCCAATATGCCAACAATGTTCCCTTCCTTTGCGTGGTACCAGCTGGTCTTATTAAGCAATGTCCTGAGTTTGGCAATGATCCATAAGCTTCAGTTTTACCCGGAGACAGCTGACGGTGTCATCAAGCAATTCCAAACACATTCTCTTTCCTACCTCCTGTCAAAACATTGGAGGTGGTGTCAAAAAGTTTTGCAACGCTGACTTAGTACTCAAGGGAGTTTGGTACCAAGCTACCGTCTTCTATACATTTCTTGATCATGGGCTTATTTCAAGCCCGTTCTGATTGCTTTCCTAAAAGTTTATTTAAGAAGAGCAGGGCAAGTAGCTGGGGCTATATAAAAAGAGAGTAGCACGATATTGCACTACCAAATATTTTCGATCGTCCTATAATTACATATATGCTGAATCAATGGCGTAGTCCTCACTGCAGTCAAATCACTTTGTGCGCTCGTTGGAGCAGGGATGAATCACTCCGCCTTTTTTAGACGCACAACTGACGCAATTCTTTTGGAACCTGTGGTGTGGCTCCAAAAAGCACTGAAAAGAAACCAGGTGCCATTTCAATCTTTAAACCATAAGTGTAAACTCGTTTGGCCCGGATTAGCTTTCTGTCACTTGTTACGCCCTTTTTATTTAATAAAAAGAAGCAAGAACTGAGCGCAAAAAATAAACGGCACGAGCAGCGACAAATTCAAAATAAAACGTGTGAAGTCGGTGATGGAAGGCTCATCTTCCGTGTGTTCCTATAGTATCAATGAGGTTCTTAATTGTCTCCCTCCGCACAGTACCTTTCCTCGCCTCTGGGCTTTAAGGACGCTTTGATCTAGGACTTAAAAGTTCTGGCCGCTCGATACGACACTCCTTTTGCTGCAGGTATCTCACTCACCATGATGAGAAGTTCAGGCGTGTGTTTTGTTCATATTTCCGATGCGCGTCTCTTTTCTTGAGCAGACCTGGCCCGTTGTGGAAGAAGACGCTCAGCTTCCTCGTGGGGGGGGGGGGGGGGGGGGGGGGGGCACCACTGCAGTGTCTCGCAGGGGCCGGGGGGCGCGGTTGCTGGAACTGGAGCGCCGCGATCAATGGGCAGCCGCAGACAAAACGCACCTTGGCTCGGTGGAAAATATATTTTCACTCTTTGGCTGATAAAGCGAGAGCCAGCAGTCAAGAAAACAAGCCGGTAGTCCTGGCGGGGTGTCCTACTGAAAATCTTATATTAGCCAGTGCAAAAATAAAGAGCGTAGAAAAACCATCACGAACTATACAGCGTAGGCCAGGTGCTGTTTATTTTTAACATGAAAGTGTTTTATTGCCGGATACACGAAGATTTTGCTGACGTCATATCCATCACGGAAGTAACACTAGTACAATGAAGCAATCGGCCTGTACAGGGTGCATGCCTGCACACAGGGTCTTCTCGCAAGAAAGCAACCTTTAGTACTAAAGAACACGTTATAGTTTGGGTTGATCGTTTGAGGGTTTTATAGTTTAACACAAAAGTTTTTTATGCCGGGATACCCCAAGATTTCACTGACGTCATAGCCGTCACGGAAATGACGCCAGTACACCTTTGCCGAAGCGACTTACCAGCGGGACGTCACTCGCCAAGCACACCCACGCGACAGCCGCCTGCCCGCAATTCATGCTCAGCTGCAGATTTCGCAGCACACTTCACTTTCATGTTTTGCTGATTCCTATGACAGAGAAATCAACCACAGTTTTTTATGGATATGGTGCGGCACGACAATGCTCCTGTTTTATATCCATTACAGTCCTATATAAAAACCTTCAGAATCCTTCAGTAAGTTCCGGCGGTGCAGCGCTGTGCGGCGGTCTCCGGGACGGGGGTTTTACACCGCCCATGGTGGCTGCTTTTGCGATGGACACGAAATGTCGGAAGTGGCTGAGGTGTGGTGTCGGGGCGTTAAACCCCATTTTTTACACCATTCAGTAAGTTTTACGGGGCACGGCACTTATAACCGGAAAGGAAATGTGCATTGTATGAGTGTCGGGCTGGTTTCATGAAGTTACCATAATACCGATACGTAGCTCCTCAGTTTATGTTTTTAATGGTCTCTGGATTCGTCACATGCCCACTCAATGGGATTGGCCAATGACGATGACAGCTTCCTTCAGTGGCAGGAACAGGAACCGAGCTAGGGAACGGATGGTGATAGGCACGTGATCTAACCAGTACTCTACGCCTAGGAGACAAGGATTACGACTTTTGAGGTACAGTAAGGGTTTTTTTTTCTGCTATAACCAGAGGTGGTTTATGCAGGTTCAATGGTTATTACCATATTACAAACTCGTAGCTCCTTGCTTGGTATAGTTGTGGACACTTTGTACTGGACACATAACCCCTCAAGCAGATTGTCTGATGATGATAACAGCTGCAGACACAAGCTCAAGACGGGTTCACTTCTACTTTCTGCGACGACAACACAGCCAGCCACCATTCTCACATACCCCCTCGTCAGTTTACTGGCCTGTGACGATGACAGCCACACCGTCACATGCTCTCGGCCGATTCACCCATTCCCGTTGCGATAACGCTCTCGCATGTAAAGCACCTCAGCAGACTTCGCTGTCACCAGTAATTCTTAGAAGATTTATGAGCTAGTAGTGTCCATGCATGCACAAATAACGAAATGTGGAAACCCGGAAACGTATCGCTAAATGCACTGCATGCCTAAAAGCCTTTGATACACCGGCTCTCCTGGACATGTTTATGGTAGTAAACTTTGAAGCGCAAGACTTCATTCGGAAAGACCCTATATCGCATTTTGACAACGGAACTGCTGTAGAAGCCGTAAGTTCGCCTTCCAGGAAAAAAATGCCAAGGAAATGGTGAGTGCTCGTGAGCGCGTGCTTTGCGGCGAACACCGAATCCCCGGCCCGCGCAGTGACTAGCAAAAAAAAAAAAAAAAAAAAAAAAAGAAGCTCCGGCGCTGTCGTCAAGCGCAACCACGCATGAAAAAAAAAAACCTCCAGCGTTAATTCTAAAGTTGAATGGACATCCTCCTTGGGAGAGGTCACCGCGGCCGCAGCATTCTCTGGAACCAATTATGGATAATTGGGGACATGGGTACGAGTGTGCCAATCCTTCCCGAGATGACTTGCAGATCTCGCCACCACTGCCTCGAGTAGATGACGAAGAGCTGGTAGAAGTCTACAATGCTGAGGATGACCTTCATCCACGATGCGGCTCAAAGAAGACGACGACCTCTTCGATACATGCGACGACGCACCGCAACTATGGAAATAAACCATGATACTAGACCCTCTCCTCTAGACACCAAAATTCGCTAAAGCGTAACATGGCGTCTTTGTATCCCTTGTACATAAAATAAATGCGTGTTGCCACCACCACCTAGAGCTTAACTATGTTTCCGGCAGTGTTCACCCATAACAGCTTCGCCATTCAAGTCTTGCGTGGTAGGGCAAGCTTCCCTAAATTTTTTTTGACTACGCGTGTTTGCCGGAATTTCACTGCAGATTTTGATTTGAAGTAGCGCGGAATTTGATATAAGTGATGCATTATTGGGCCGTTGTGGATACGAAATAAGTTTTCATGGGTGGGTAACGCATTCTGCACTCCTAGATGAACTGCTAGTTGCACTCCTAGATGCCTGGGTCTCGGTAATTTTTTTTTAAATAAAACCTTCGAAAACACAAGTAATTTTGTACACGACTGAAGGAGGAACCCGGAAAAAGAAGCAGAATTTGTTTCTGGCATCTCCCGAGTTAGAGATCGCGGTTTCAGTTAGCACACTTGGGCTACATTTCTAGAAGCACCTTGCATGGTATGAACAAGTTAATAACTTGCATTCAAAGTTGTCATCCGCAATGGGTGTCTTTGAGCGTTAGCGCGCATTCTTCCTACAAAGGCAAAAATTATGATCAACAATGCATTAGTATCCTCTCAGTTGCAGTACTACATCATAGTGTGGTGTAGTACTGGTGCCACAAATTTGCGCAAGCTGCATTTGCTTAAGAAAAGAGTCATGCGTCATATTGCTGCCGTGCATTATACCTCTGCTAGAAAATATCTGTTTTCACTGTACGAAATTTTTCCAGTGTTTTCTTTATACGATTATCGGTTGATGTGCTACAAAGCTTTTCTTAAGTATGGTACAGATACCATAATAAAACTTTCTAAAACAAAACACAAGTGCTCGTCTAACCAGGCATAAAGAAATTGTGGCTTTACCCACACCTAGGCCGACTTATGATGAAAAATCTTTGTCTTACAAACTACCTTTCCTGCTAAATTTATTAAACCAAGAAGATTTTGATCCTCCGTATATTCAAAACTGTCTCATCAAACGCTTCGCCCAGCTCATTTATTCTCGGGAATACTACATTCCTCGGAACTTTACCCTCTTATCTTTAAGATTGCTGAGCAGCAATTACAAAAAGCATCATTTAAAGCACTTTTATGTTCATGTCACTTCATGACTATGCCTATGGACTTTCCTCTACTGTTTAGCCGTGTTACAAAATTTTGTATTAATTGATGCCATGTAACACATGTCAATTTATTTTGTACTCATTGTTCATGACTGACCATCATGCTGCTGTTTTCTAACTTGTAACGGGGTCGGGACTTCGTCAGGCTGTTCCAGGTTTTAGTCCTGTACTCCTTTTTTTCAAACAAAATAAAGCTGTTTGATTGATGTATTTAAAAGTCTTGTCACTATGTTCATACTCAATCTCACAACAGAAGTGCCTGTGCGACATTCACTTCGGTGAAAACACTTCTCGACGAGGAGTTAATTCTAGGTTTAATCTGACCTGTATATCAAGGCAAAATAGCGCTGTAGACTGAAAGAAAAGAGCTTCGTGAGAGCATGGACACGTCATCCTCGCATAAAGGCATTTATAATATCTCTTTTGGAAGGCACAAGCACTTTATGTGCCAAAAGTAAACATCTAGTTAACATGCCTTCAGTTTTGTCCGAAACAACTTCCCATGTATAGGTTCGATGCATTGTCGGTGTCCTGCAAGAAAAGAAATACTTGTGCTGCTTTTAGACACAATCGTGGCAAGAGGCCCCCCTTGCTCGATGCCGATGTGTGATGTTGTGAAAGCAATCTACTACTTACGCAATTTTCTTGTTTCTATTCTGGAGTCATTGCTAGGCGTATTGTTATTCCAGAAATTATGTCGCCTTTCCCCACACGCTTCAGTGTGCTGCTTCGTAGGGAACGACTGTACCGCACAGGTTCACCTCTAAGCCTCTGCGGCGGCATGCAGAATGGCTGACGACATTTAAAACACCTCATTCGCTCGTGCTTGTGAGTCAGTGCCGACATTCCTCACCCAAGTTATTCAGATCATTCTTCAGCTGTGTGGCGCCCCCCATCCCTGATATTCGTTGGCCGCTAAGTTCAGTGGCCCCACCAGGCTCGGTGGGCAACATTGTGTGTCGCTCCGGGCAATAAACACCGCCGAGCACGGCTGCTCGGGGGTCAGTCACCGTCACCACCAGCACGCTGCATGTCGTCTCTCGGCTGGAGGGTACCCCTACCCTCACAGGTTCACGAACGCGGGTCTAGATCGTGACACACCTCTAAGCCTCTGCGGCGGCATGCAGAATGGCTGACGACATTTAAAACACCTCATTCGCTCGTGCTTGTGAGTCAGTGCCGACATTCCTCACCCAAGTTATTCAGATCATTCTTCAGCTTGAAGAACTACATTTCCTACAAATTACTACTTTACTACTGGAACAACGGATCACTGCGGGTCGGGAGAAGGATGCCTGCATATCATGGGCGATCGGCGCGTAGCGCACGCAATGCACACCCCTTTCAGCATGCCCTATCTCCAATACCGCAGACTCTTCTCTAGGATCAACAAAGGCATCGTTTCTCTTTTAATATCACCTACATTAAATCTGACTGTCGCTAGTACCATAAATAGGTTCTGTTGTCAGCAAAGGTGTATTACCTGTTTGTGGTGTTATGACGGGCTTAGCGTTATTGTCCACCTCGTGATGCAGGATAATTTTCGTGGCTATTAAAATACACTGTGCATACACCTGCCTGTACCGGCACTTTTGCATTTTTGTAATTCGAATGGAAGCTGACCACGATGGATGGCGACGCGGATGGATGGAAGCTATGCTACACATGACGTAAGACAAAAAAATACGCTCTGCTGATGATAGTTAACGACGAAGAAACCCGTACGACGGCTCGGTTCTCATGTCAGTCACTACCGCTTTGATCTAAAGTTAAACCCATGCTTTTGTGTTTCGAAGCTACCCCTGGGATACGAGACGGCCGAAATGAAGAGCATGAAGGGATAGTGATTAATTCTGCATTCACTCGACGTTCTGCAACGTACACTGACACTTTACACCCATTTTATGCGCCACCACGCCCGGTACATTGACTGTCACTGCACCTCTCATAGTCACCCTCATCATCGTTTTCCATCTCATCTGCTCCTACCTTTTCTTACTCTCATCAGCTGAGTTCGTGTACTGAGATGGCGGTGACTGGTAGCATCTATTCGTGGCCATTCCAAGGGTGTTTGAGGTATAGGTATGTGCCATATACTGGTTCTGGTGAAGGTTCTGTCGGAATTGCTTGGCGCGAGCGTTCCGCGAACTGTGTATACATCCTTGCTACTATACCACTGCTCCTTCATTGCGGTCCGCTCAGCTGTCTTGCAGTCGGCATGAATAAACCCTGTTTGAAGTTCGTGGGCTAGATTTTTTTGACGGCATCCGTCCGAATAACTTGTGGCAAGGCCGGCTAATTAGGCACAACATCGCTCTCGGTGCCTGCTTATTGAAAACCTGCATTATGCGCTATCACGGATGCGGGCTTGATTGAGAGCCATTCGGAAGTGGGGGCGCAGGCGAACCGCCGCACAAATCGAGAAAGAAGCCGTGGAACTTACCCAAATGGAGAGCACTTAATGCTTTACAAAAACCACTGGATGCGCTCGGTATCACCGTGAGGAGGCAGAGGCTGCAAGAGGTCGCAGTTGCAAAGGCTGCGTTTTTGAGGTGGTTTGGAAGCTATCATAACATCAGAGTTAAGACAGTCCGCACGGATCTGGCAAGTGTTGTAGAAGGCTCAAAAAGGTAGTTTGGTTGAGGTTTTCAGTATTCAGTATACGGGGAACATACGGAGCATAATATTGCCCATTGTTTGTCGAAAGTAAAAACACGAGAACACTGCCAAACTTTCTTATTGTGCGAACTCGTATGATTTCTCTTGTTGTTGGTACTAATAGCTCCTTTAGTTACGCTTGAGGACGTCATACTTCCGTATAAACTCTGTATTCCCATAATTCTGTATATACGGAGTGTTTCAGTGGCGATGTTTCTTGCGGCTCTACTCCTCAATTAGCTGACGTCAATGAAACGTGCGCGGGCTTCAGAAACGCCGTGCGCCCGACGTGATGAGGTTTTCCCCCCCTTGCCACGTATGGACAGAGCAGGCCCAAGCGAGGCTAGCTTATTAATTGCCCGTCCGGCTGGGCAACTACCGCACTTTTACCGCTACCTCCATATACAGACGTCGAGGAAAGATTGTTGCCAACAAGAACGCCAAATGTATAGATTTGGCGTTCTCCATTGAAACGGTTACTGCGGCAGGCTCTGAGGGACGATATATCGGGAACTGCGAATATTTTGTTTCCTATTTTTACCTAATCCAGGCACACAGAGTGTCCACACGTAAACGACAGACAATCACCCTTTCTTTAGCTCTACGCATCCACAACAATCGTGGTTGCATTCTCTTGTCTGTACGGTACTTCTAGAAAGGCACAGCTCTGGCAAAAGTTTCTTTTCCACGGAAACAATTTCCGTTTCAGTTATCAAAAAAGTGTGCACATAACACAACAAATAAACAAAAGGCACGAAAGGACAGCATTTCCAGGAATTGAGTAGACACGCACACACGCACACATGAGAGGTAGTGCGTGGCAAAAAGTAGTCTGCCGAGATCCTACCACTGCTGACTTGGCTGCTTCTCTTTTCCGCTGGCTCTTTCTCTGAAATGCCATTCAGGGGGATGCACAGATGCAGTGCCCTTTCACTCAGAGTTCGAGGCGAGCTGATCGGACCATGTATTGTGGCTGGCATAAGCTATTTACGTTTCGTTCAGCATCAAAGTGGATGCCACAAAAGGCACCGATCGATTGGGTCTAGAGCTCCAATAATAAAATGGCCTGAATTTTCTTCTGCACCTCAAATAATAGATTATGATACCTCGATAGCCGTCGCTTTTACCTGTTTAGCATACAGATATATCTAAGCTTTATTGGTGTTTGTAATATCTTGCATTCAAAAATTGGGTGAAAACTGATAGGTGTAGCTTAACAAACGCTATAACATACGCATAACTATATATAACATACGCATCTGCATAAACAACTTTCAAATGAGCCAGAATTTCCATTGTCGCGTATGTAGCAGCACAGTAGACTTTGGGGGCATGTACTACACGAAAAGTTAGTACGATGCAATTCCCCTGTGGAGAATGCGTGCTATGTGCGGTAGGCAGGCCTTTGGACTGAAGAAGACGTGGTGGTCTAACTGGCTTATTGATTGCAGAGGTTGGGAGCGAATGTGCACCCGGCTACTCCATATCACCAATAAAGTGTCATAGACCCGGTTATACAAATCAACTGTTCCCAGCAATTTCGTGAGTTCAGTAGTTGTCTATACAATGTCCTCCTGGGTTCACGGATTCACGGTAAAAACCTAATACGCCACCTAATACTTTGTCGCTATTCCTGTCGAGGTAAAAAACACATTCAAAGCACGAACAACCTTATTTTGAAGACCCCCATCAGGCCATAGTCCTAGTAAATATGCTAAACACATCACACGACGGTTGTCTAATGGCAGTCTGTTGTAGAGTTTTCGCCTATGCCGGGAATATAAATTGGCCCTCTAACGTCACGTGGGAAACATCTTACTCGGGCGCTCAGCAAGCGCAGGTTGGCGAGTTTGCTCAGCAAATTTTGAACAGAAAGGAATTTGTATGGGCAACTCCCAATCGCATACGATGGAACAGAGTTTCCACTTTTCGGGGCAGCTCCACATTCAGTCGGAACTGTAAGGCTGGGTCTATTGCGTGCGGCAATGACCGCTTCGTTTCCTGATCAAACGCCGCCTCGGCGGACTGTTTCTCACTCAGTTTCCGTATGCTAATCCTTATATCACCGGCGAGGCGAGGAACGGTGCTGCTCTTTCATTTCCTTTTACGTGGCTGTGGCTCGGTACCCATTAAAAATCTACTACATGCCCTTTATCACTGACTCTTTGAAGACGTTCAGCAATCGTAAAAGCCAATATTCGGTACCCGTTTCTTGCCTCAATGTGATAGGAACAGAAGGGCTGGCTTGTAGTCTGAGCAGACAACCCACCTAGCACTTTGCTGCTTTGTGGCTATAAACGTGATAGCCTCTACAAAGGCACAGAGTTCAGCAGTTGTCGAAGATGTTCTGTGAGACAATCGGAACATCTGCTCCACACCTAATGCAGGCGCTGTGAACGCGCAAGCCGAGCTACGTGAATTGCAAGATCCATCCGTGTACACATATAGCTTGCCCACATGCGCGCTGTACATATGCCTCAGCACTAGTTGGACCAATGCAGGGAAAGGAACATTCGCCTTCTTGTCGATGCCTGGGATTCCAGCAGTGATGTTAGGCTGCAGAAGAAGCCAGGGAGGACGAGGATCAGGCCAACGTGTGAATCCAGGAAGGAGTGCCTGATCGTCTTGCAACATGGCAGAAATCCTGGAACCCGTTCGCTTCAATATTGCATCTCCTAGTGGGTGGGAGGCGTCTTGCGTGAATATTCTTAATACAGCCGCATACTGCGGTCATTTAGTGAGTGAGTCAGTCATCTTCGCTGGAACCCACCGTTATAGTACCCCTGCTGCCTGGCCTTTCCATTTAGTGCGCCACGCCGAATTTCATCGCCACCCTGCTGTTTACGCCTGCGTGTACCACGATGCAGCACTGGTGGCATGTCACGAGACGACGATGAAGAGGGCAGTGGCGTGTAGCTCTGTGTTCACAGCCTCTGACGAAAAAGCTTTTTGGGGTGCGCAGCCAGCGCGGCCTCTCTGATGGTCACAATTTACATAGCGTAAATATATTGATTGCCTCACCCCATCTCATCATCTCATCGGTCATCTCATCTTTGTTATGCCGCCACTTAGCACTATGTTGACTCAACGACAAAAGCGGTCTATCTCTCTGCAATTCTTGATGCGTCCGTCTACCGCCGCGTATTAGAGTTTCTTCTTGAGCCCTCCCGTTGCTACAGGCATGAACAACGTCCTTCAAATGCCGTTTGTGAGCAAAGCATCAGTAATCTTGTCGAGCGGTTTCGCCGTCCCGGAAGATGTGGCCTCCATTTGATTGCAACTGCGCTGTACCCTGGAAAACGCATCACGCGACTGGCCCGGCCGAGCTCTGCCGACAACAGCGTTCTCTGGCCGCCGACGCTGTCACCGCAGCTGCTGCAGGCTTGACACATGCGCTCTCCGCCCCTGAGTCCCCGCCTGGCCACGTGCATCGCCGCATTCGAGCTTGACCATGAATGAGAGCGAGACGCGGCCGTCTTTCCTGAGTGTTGGTCGGAGGCTGGAGGCTTTGAGGCATCCACAGGAAACGGCTTGTGACCACCCCTCAGATATCGCCCGACGAGCTGCTTCCCCAGAGAGGGCCCGGAATCCCAAGCTCGTGAAGCTAGCGTCGAAGACTGCGGAAGAGCGAGCTGTTCTGCTCAGAAAATGCCGGAAGCAGGAACACAGCCGAAGACAAATGCGGGCTTTGGATGAATGGTATACTAACGGCAGCTAAATGAAAGGTTAACTAAGTGAAACCAAGACGTAAGTAGGATAAGCCAACCTTTCGCTTTGCACATCCAAAGTTAGCTGGACTAAGCCGCAGGCACGTTTCAAAAGCCACAGTAAAATAGTCCAGTCCTTCAATTAGTGCACACAGTTTTAGTTACGTTATACTTTTAAGAAAACTTGATGCATGTTTCATGAACTCTGAAAGTATCACTTCCGTAATTACTAGCGTTTCTGTTCTTTGAATCACATCCCTATTTACAAGAATTCTAATTGTTATACGGCTCTAGTAATTTTACTTTCCTCTGATTCACTTTATTCCCAATTGAGACATGGTAGTTCAAAAAAAACTCCTTGAACCCATATCCAAATCCAGTATAGGGCCCAATTTTGCGATACAAGGCATTGTAACCGTATAGAGAATACAAGATGCGAAAACATTGCGAACGTACCAAAAAAATATTACGGCATTCTGCAATCATATATATTCTCACACTCAAACTTGGATAGGATAAAAGAAATGTACAATTTTTATACACAAACAAAACAAATGCAATAAAGAATAACAACTCCACAGTAAACCTTCGCTTGACGTCGTGATCGGTGGGCGCGAGATTACCGATTTTTGTACTATTTCGGGAGTGTCTGCTAGTCACGAAGATTCATTAAGGAGGGCAAGGAAATATTTCTTTATTTTATGGGGAAAGTCAACAGCGGATTTTAAGTCCTGGGGCGAACTGTTCCGGATTTGCTACCGGTGAACTGTAGCCGTCGTTCTCAATATCCGTTATTTGTGGGAGGTAGGTTGAAGTTACCAGGAACAGAATTTCTCAAAGGGCAGGATGAGGAGCACAGAACGGACGAGCGAACAAAGCAGCTATACCTTATGCTATTATTAATGGCAATGGCTGTTTTCTGCTGACGTAAACTGTACATAGGTAAGATTTCAAGTTCGCGAAAGAGGGGTGTGCTTGGATGATCACGGCTTGAGTGCGTTATTATTCTTAATGAGCGCTTCTTTGATTTTCACAAAGGCTCACGATATTTAGTACAAGTCCAACCCCATGAACCTATGCAGTAGGATAAATGGCAGAGGACGACTGAAAAGTACGAAATTTGTAATATTTCTAGTGTCGAAATAATTTCTTGCTTGCAACAATGCATGATAGCCGGAAGATAACATTGAGCAAGCTGAGTTTATTTTGACTTGCCAGTAAAAATGGTTGTCAATAATTACACCAAGGTATTTAAATGAGTTGGTACTTTCGTGTGCATCCTTATTTATTTTATTTGAATACTGCCTAGATGTATGGGCTTATGTCGTGGATGAATTATCATTTAGTTCATTTTTTTCGCGTTGATGGTGAGTGTATTTGCCACGAACCAATGTGATATATTTGATAGTTCAGTATTGGTTTTTGTTTCAATTTCTCGCATATCCCCCCCCCCCTAACAACCAAAGTTTCATTCTTCACGTACAATAGTAGCTCTGCAGAATTGATAACCATTGGTAGATCATTTACATATCATGTAAAGAACAAAGGGCTCAGGGCAGACCCCTGTGGGACCCTTGTGCGTATCGCCTGTTGTGAAAAAGTAATGCCGCCTATAGTAACAACCTGACTACGATAAGTTACGAATCTGGAGAAGAATTCAAAGCTCTCGTTTCGAAAGCCATAGTTATTTCATTTGTTCTGAAGGATGCTGTGGTCGATAATGTCGAATGCCTTTTAAAGGTCGAGGAATATGATGAAGACAAGTTTATTACTATTTAATTGGTATTTTGTGCCAGTGTTTGAACTGCAGTGAAAGAATACCCCAGCCAGAAACTAAGCTGTTGCGCGCAAAATATTCGATATTTTTCCAAGATGTGTTGATTCGAGAATAAAGAAGCTTTTACAAATATGTCGTTAACTATACCAAGAAGTGATATCGGGCGGTAACACGATGGGTCAGAGCCATCACCGTCTATAAATACGGGTAATACGTTGTCTATTTTCAGAGGATAAGGAAGGACTAGGTGGCTAGGGTATGGTTGAGAATGCGGCAGAACATGGGGCCTAATACGTCCATTATACCCCCCGCCGCGTGGCTCAGTGGCTGAGACATTGTGCTGCTGAGCAAGAGGATGCGGGTTCGATTCCCGGCCGCGGCCGGGCCGCTTTTCGTGATGGTGGAGAAAACCAAAAACGCCCGTGTGCAGGAGATTTCGCGCACGTTAAAGATTACCAGGTGGTCAAAATTATTCCGAATCCCTCCCCTACGGCGCGCCCCATCGCCTGCGTTGCGTCAGTGCATTAAACCCTAACATCAATCAATCCATCACGTCTATGTTATCCTTGGTCAGGCGGGCTGTCATTTCACCCAGCCCTGGAGTTTTGTTCTTACACAATTTTTTCATGGCTGATATCAGCTTGCCTGACTTAATGCCATGAATAAAGTAGGTATTGCATACGAAAGTAGCTAAGCACATGTAGTAAGAGCCATGATGGCGAGACATAAACGACGGGCTCATAATAGGGACGTATGAATAGAAGCTTTCAGCCAATTTCCTGAAACTCCTTGTATAATTTTTTGTATTCTTTTTGTGGATCCCTAGTCGCGCGTTGAATCAAACGGGAGTAGTGCTCCTTTTTGCGTACGCCGATGATTGCCACTGACTCATTTCGTAAACTTTTAAACTGCCCTAGGGAATAAATGTTATGTTTTTGCATTTCTATTTGCTGTACCAGAATTGCTGTTTTTTCTTCAAAATCGCAAGAATGTCGCTGGTCATCCCAGGGCAGATTGGAAGAGCGACGAGATATGGTACTGCTAGCATTACTGATCGCAGTCTTTGTTTAAATCAGAGTGGAGACCTCAGTATTTACATCATCATGGCACAGAGTGCTTGGTATAATAGAGAATAGTTCATTTCTTCGTAGGGTATAATAGATTTTTCTCCTGGCAGGGTCATTTTTAGGTACAGTCGTGACAGGTCCATGATTGAAATAAAAATGGGTAGGTGATCAGAGATGGGTTATTCATACCCCCATGCATTGATCGGGGTGGGTATGTTTGTCAGTCAGAGCGTGGTCTATGATCGTCTCGGAAGTGCTAGATAACCGCGTGGGCGTACAAACCAAGCTCCTCAGATTGAAAAAGGGAAGGAAACTCTCGCAACGAGAAAACGTTAGATTGCGCGTATCGTCCCTTGTAATCACCATGGGACAATTTCAGTTTTACAAGAGCAAATAATGCTTTTTCAAGCATATCTAAAAACATAAGATGAGTTCGGAGGTCGGTAGATAACCCCTAAGATATGGGAACACTCCAAGTTTATGAACAGTGATTCCATATCTGCGCAGCTGCATGGGACAGATTCTGGTATCGACAACGAGTATTCTGATTTAACAAAAAGAGCCACCGCACCGCCACACGTGCATGACTATCGTGAACTAGATCGTGAACTGAGTACCTATCGATGTTGCCATTTTCGCTCTTTGTTAGCCATGTTTCCGTCAACGCTATAATATTAATAGGTTGAGCATGCGTCGAAAGGAACGCAAGGAGCAACTTCAAGTTTGTGTTTAGACTAGGATGTTCGTGTTGAAAACAGAAACATTGTTGCTTTTAGGTACGCTATCAGGTGTGATAACTGAGAGTGGCGTGTTAGATAAGGAAGTACCAGTATCTGCAAAGAGCGTGTTCAGCCTCTCCTGTTTTGCGGCAAACGGAAGTTTGTCAAGCCTGTAGCTCCAGGGTTGAAGTTAACGGTTATGTTATAAGGCCGGCACCTTTTCTGGGGACACGATGTACCACACCGACATCATTATCCCAAAGTTCTACACTCAGGCAACTGGCCACCTTTTGCAGCGTTGGACCGAGGTCGTCCTTTTCAGCCCCGCACGGGGCACCTTGAGTATTCATGGTGACGGTGAGCAGCGACACCGCGGACCCCGAGCTCCCAACATAAGCCGTCTCCAACCGTGGAAGTGTTTAAAGGGGAAGGGTAGAAGCCGTAAACGGTGGCCGTCGGAGCCTTGGTCAAGCTCCGGCCGATGGGCTCCCTGCCTGTCTACCAGGCAGGGAGCTCCGGGACCTCTTTGACTACCAGGGTAAGGTCAAAGGAGAAAGTACCCCCGTCTGCCTGCTTTTTCCTATGCCATATGGATAATTCGAACCCCCCCACCCCAGACGTGATCGGCCCCCGAAAAGGGGCCGCACCGAAGTTTCCTTCCCATCCCTTCCAACAATCCACATTCCGAAACCTGACAACTATCCCCGTTTTTTGGTCCTTGAATCAGTAGATAAATCGAAACCCGTCTCCTCCCAGTCTGTATTCCTCGTCTGCAAGTTCCTTGAAGGAATCATTGGCAAATCGTTCCAGGCAAAAAAACTACGAACAGGCGAAGTACTAGTTGAAGTAAAAACTCAGCAGCAATCCGGAATCCTCCTGAAACAAACCCGCATGGCAGATCTGTAGATCAAGGTCACATCCCACCGAAGCCTCAACAGCTCTCAGGGTGTTATCTCTGAGGCAGATCTCATTTCCAAAACTGATGCCGGCTTTTTGGAACGCTTAAAGTATCAGGGCGTCACGGCTGTAAAGCGCATATCCATACGCCGCGATGACAAACAAATAGCCACTAAACACATTATCCTGACATTCGATAGATCCACCCTTCCAGAATCTATAAATGCTGGGTATATACATTGCAAAGTCCGCCCGTACATCCCGAACCCACGGCGCTGTTTCAAGTGCCAACGGTTCGGGCATGGCACAAACTCTTGCCGTGGCCGACTTACCTGCGCTAAGTGCGGTCAGCATGACCATCCCTCAGAAAATTGTGAAAGCGAAACCTTCACCTGTGCCAACTGCCAGGGACCCCATGCAGCGTACTCGCGAAAATGGGAAAAGTTCACGCAGGAAAAGCAGATAATTAATGTCAAGGTAACGGAAAACATCACCTTCCCGGAGGCGCGGAAGAGGTTCGCCGCTTTTCCTCTGGGGAGGTATACGCCGACGCAGCTCGCCGGGGGCGGAGCGGCGTCTTGTTTCGGCGGGAACCCAGTACCGTGAGTCGGACTTGATCCCGCCGCCGCCCCCCCCCCCCCTCTGGGTTGCCTCCGGCAGCTCAACCCACCACCGCGACGCTTGCTCAGGCAGAAACTGCTCTGGTGGCATCCACGTCCGTTGGGGATGCTGCACACTATTTTTCGACCTCTCCACCTGCCCAAAGCACACGCGAGGGCCCGGAGGAGATGGAGACGGGGGAAACCGCAGCAGTTCCCACGTCCGCCGCACCGCCTGTGCCACCCGGGGCGCTCCTGACGCCCTCGGCGGTCGCGGCCAAAACGAAGGGCACCGCAAAGGGTGCCAGGTCCGGGGGGTCCGGTACGCCGGGTACCCCTTCCAAATCAGATGATGAGGTAGATGTGGGACCCTTCCTGTCTGCTTTGCAGCGGAAGGAGCGGCTCTCTCCATCTAAATCTCCAGAGGAGGTAAAGAAACCCCGTCCAAGAGTCCAAGCCCCGAAAGACCCTACATAAATAGTCACACTCCAGTAGTTCTAATACATCATAATGGGAAGAGAAAATATTGTTCAATGGAACTGCAGAGGCCTTCTGAATAATCTTGACGACGTGTATGAGATTCTGCATACCAATCAGCCAAGTGTAATTTGTGTTCAGGAAACACATTTGAATTCTAAACACACAAATTTCTTGAATAGTTACCTCGTATACTGGAAAGACAGGGATGGCTGCAACACTCTTCTGGCGGTGTGGCCATAATCGTCCGGAAATCCTTAGCATGCCACCCTGTCACTTTAAACACTATCCTTGAGGCTGTAGCAATACGCCTATTAATATTTAATAGGTT
Source organism: Haemaphysalis longicornis (assembly GCA_013339765.2). Taxonomy (NCBI): domain Eukaryota; kingdom Metazoa; phylum Arthropoda; class Arachnida; order Ixodida; family Ixodidae; genus Haemaphysalis; species Haemaphysalis longicornis. Next base: position 128,436,670 of record CM023456.1, read on the forward strand.
GATAACGGTATGCTCCATATACATCCCTCCTGATGTTACACTTTTGAGCTCTGACATCGAGGCGCTGGTTGACCAGCTGCCCGAACCATACATTCTAACAGGCGACCTTAATGCTCACAATTCTCTTTGGGGCTCTTCTCGTACGGATGCCCGGGGTCGCCTGATAGAGAGGTTTCTTACATCCTCTGGAGCATGCCTTTTCAAAAATAAACAGCCTACATATCATAACATAGGACACAACACATACTCATGTCTTGACTTGGCTATTGGCTCCGCAGTTCTCTTTCCTCTTCTCGAGTGGGGTGTGGGAACTGACCCATATGGCAGTGACCACTTCCCCACCTCACTTACATATATAGGTAAAGGCCAAGCAGCTCATCTTCCCATAATAGGTTCAATGAATCACGAGCTAACGGAACACATTTACAGGGACATCGAAACTACACTACACAACTATAAGACACCTACACGTGGATGAAGCCGCACAACTCTTCACGGCGCACATCCTCGACGCCGCCGAAAAGTCCATTCCCCGCGCCTCTGGTGCCCCGCGCAACCAGCGAAGGCCGTGGTGGAATGAGGACTGTAGGCGGGCGCGAGAGGCCCAGAACCAGGCGTGAGGTATCCTCCGTCGGTACCCCACGTCGGGAAACCTCCTCTTGTTCAAACGGGCCAAGGCATTCGGAAAACGTGTGCGCCGTGAGGCAAAAAGATAGTTGGCGCTCATTCATAACATCTATAAAGTAGTACACAGACACACGCAAGGTATGGACACGTATACGCAAACTCAAAGGACAACAGACACACAGCCTGCCCCTGGTCAGTACAACAGGGGACACACTGGAAGACCAGGCTGACACACTCGCACAACACTTCCAACACGTGTCCAGTTCAGCACACTACACGAACACTTTCCTGAAACATAACGCCTCTTGTGAAAAGAAGTCCCTACTCGACAACAACAAATCACAGACTTCTTACAACTCCCTGTTTTCACTACATGCGCTGAGGGCTGCTCTGAGCACGTGTAAACCCTCAGCTCCAGGCCCAGACAACATTACATACACAATGATACAACACCTACACGCAGACACACTTGTAGCACTTCTACATCTATATAATAAAATATGGCTTTCGGGGCACATTCCACACTCTTGGAGGGAGGCCATTGTAGAGGCTTTCTTGAAGGAGGGAAAGGACCCGTCGTCCCCCTCAAGTTACCGTCCAATAGCCCTGACGAGCTGCCTTTGCAAGCTCTTCGAGAAGGTTATCAATCGCAGGCTCGTGTACTTCGTCTAGTACAATGGTCTTCTCAAGAGCTGCCAGGCAGGCTTTGGTTGGGGCGATCGACAAACAATCAACTGGTTGCACTTGACTCATACGTCAAGGATGCCTTCGTGCATAAGCAGTACTGTTTAACTGTCTTTTTCGATCTCGAGAAGGCCTACGACACCGCTTGGCGTTATGGGATCCTTAGTGACCTCAGGTCATTCGGTATTTCGGGTAATATGTTGAACACCCTTATAAGTTATTTGTGGGAGAGAGCATTCAGAGTAAGAGTTGGTTGTGCACTTTCAAATGTTCACGTCCAAGAAAATGGCGTGCCGCAAGGTGGCGTGTTGAGTTGCACTCTCTTTATAGTAAAGATGAACTCTCTTGGAAAGGCACTGCCACCCACAATCTCTTACTCTATGTATGTAGACGACGTGCAAATATCTTTGAAATCATGTAATATGTCAATATGCGAACGTCAAGTCCAGCTTGGTGTCAAGAAGCTTGCCGGCTGGGCAGACAAGAATGGGTTTAAATTCAACTCTGCAAAAAGCTCCTGCGTTGTGTTGTCCAGGAAGCGCGGGGTCCATCCGGACCCAGACATTACTCTGAATGGCGTGTCGCTTCCTGTGAACAAGGAGCACAAGTTCTTAGGTGTTGTGTTTGACCAGAAACTCACATTCATTCCACACATCAAGGAACTTAAACATAAATGTCTAAAAACAATTAATATACTTAAGGTTCTCTCCCACCAATCGTATGGTTCCGACAAAGAACTCCTACTACGGCTCTATACTGCTTTGGTTGGGTCTCGTTTAGACTATGGCAGTGTGGTGTATGGGTCGGCGACTAAAACAGCGTTGCGAATGCTTGACCCAGCGCTACACTTTGGGCTACGGCTTGCGTCGGGTGCTTTTCGCATTAGCCCTGTCGAGAGTCTGTATGCCGCGTGTAATAAGTGGAGCCTTGAGAACCAACGGACGTGCATGGACTTACTTTATGCTTTTAAAATTTCATCGCTGAATAACCATCCTTTTTATCCTATCTTTAACGACACATCCACATCTGTGCTTTTTGTAAATCGCCCATCCGTTCCGCTGCCCTTTTCACTTAGAGAGAGAGAGAGAGCAAGCCTCGGACATGAGCGCTTCGTTTTTAGATGTGTACAGATTATCCTTTTCAGACATTTTACCTCCTTGGAAAGTTCGTCCTGTGTCCTCCGACCTTTCTTTTATGAAACCTGACAAAAATCGGGTACCGCGAGCTGCAGTACTGCAGCACTTGCTTTCTTTGCAATTTAAATACCCACGTGCAGAATTCTACAGTAACGCTTCTAAAACCTCCACTATGGTGTCGTGCGCTGCTCATGGTCCGAATTTCAATGCATCCAGAACCATGAGCGTGCACGCAACAATTTTTTCAGCAGAAGCGTATGGAATTTTACTTATTGTACGACACATTCTTGAGAACCAGATTCCCAATTCCATCATCTATACAGATTATTTGAGTGTTGTTCGCGCACTGGCATCGCACAAGCCCTCCAAAAACCACATAGTTAATCTTGTATTCAACACTATTATGTCCGTGTATGCACAAAATCATGAGCTGCTCCTCTGCTGGGTCCCAGGATACGGAGAGATCACTGGGAACGAGTTGGCAGACGAGAGGGCCGCTGCTGCGGCACTCAGGAACACTGCAGACATTACAACAATACCCTACACAGACCTCAAGCCACACATAAGACAACACCTGCGCAGAACATGGCAAACACACTGGGATGAACAGACAGACAACAAACTACATGTAATAAAGCCACACTTGGGACGGTACACAGCTGACTCACACAACAGACACACGGAAGTCGCCTTGGGTAGGCTGCGGATAGGGCACACCCATGAAACGCACTCGTATCTGCTGATGGGATCTTCTAGACCCCAGTGCAGCAGGTGTGGAGAGGCCCTATCCGTGGTGCACATACTAATCACACGCAAGGCACTTCACACAACACGACACAAACACTTCAGAGAACTCTACAGACAACATATCCCACTACATCCATCGCTGTTTATAGGTGACGATGCCATAGTTTTCGTGAAACGTGTGTTTGAGTATTTATCAGACGTGAAGTTTTTAAACCTCGCTTTTTATCACGCATAATCAAATCTGGCCCTATACACCAGCCATCACCGTTGCCGTTAATTGATTTTGTTGTTGTTGTTCTGGCTTTAGTAGCCACTATTTTTTTAAAGATGCTTTTGTTTGGCGCTCTTTGCCCCAGCTGGCCTTGCGCCAAAAAACTCCAACCATCATCATCATCATCGTCCTTTTCAGTTAGCGGTATTGCTGTAAGTTCAAGATCATTCCGCGGGGAGTGCAGTTAAACCTGGATATAACGAAGTTAACAAAAATTTGCAGTTTTTTGTTACATCCAGGTTTTCGTTACGTGCAGCTTTCGAGTTAAAGCTAGCGTGAATGAAGCAGAAACGAAACAAATATGCTAGACATCAGAGATGCTGAACTGACCCTTGTTCAAGGATATATTTCACACTGAAAAACAGCGTAATTTGCGCCTGATGCTACAACGCGGTTTTCGAATTCGCAAACGCAACTGTCAGTTTTGCTTTTTGATACTTTTCGGTGGCTTAACGCGTTTCAAGAACAACCTTGTGCTGGAAGGGCTCTTTTCGCGAACTTGATGCTCTTTCCCGCACTAAAAATGTTGAGGGGATGCTAGCTGGGACACTGTACCAGGCGGTGACGTTCTTCTTTCTCGCCAGTGGAGACGGCATTTAAAATTACGAGCATGTCGCTTTCAGGCAGCAGAACTCATCACCCACGAACCCATGCCACAGATATCAGTGGAGACGCGCGACTACACTCCTACAGGAAGGCCAAGCACCTGATCGACACGGCGCTCAGACGTGGAAACGCACGGGAGATTGAGGTGCGGGCGAAATTCGCTAAATTAGTGCATTTCGGCAGCCGATTTTTTAGAAAAACGGCAAAAAACATAGAATCATCAGCGTAACGAATTCGTTACATCCAGGTTAACCGTCGCAACTCATTCGTTACAAAGAGGTCGCAAACACATGGGCTTCAATGAATGTCGAAATGGGGAAATGAAAAACCTCGGTAAAACCAGGAGCTCGTTACATACAGGTTCGCTACATCCAGGTTTAACTGTACTACTTCAGGTCTATAATGTGTTTCTTTGCGTCTCTGAGTTCCTTAATCAGTTGTTGACGTTCCTTTTTGTCTTAAAGACTGTGCTTTTTAACTTCATTCAACTCCTGCTGGTTCGGTAGCTCGTTCGGCTGGAGGCGAAAAACAAAAACGCCCGTGTGTACGAGATTTCTGCGCACGTTAAAAATCCCCAGGTGGTCAAAAATATTCCGGAGTGGCCTCTACTACGGCGCGCCTCATCACCTGAATTGCGTCGGCGTGTTAAACCAAAACGAGAAATCAGAATCAGCTCGTTCAGCAAGCTTATAAGCCCTCCCTGATTTGCGCTTCGTTTTGCCGGCCTCAGCCCACCGTACACCAGGCGTTAATGACATCATTTCCACCTCGAGAAATGCAGGCCTATAATAGTGAAGTTCTTGAACTATAAAGAGAAGGATAAAGTATTGAGCGCATTGAGCGAAAGGCTCGGGCTATAGCGCCGCTCAAGATCTGTCAGCTCGCACTCGTTTCGCGCAGAAACGCCTCATTGATTTTGAAAAGGCCCGTAACCTTTCGTTTAAGTTGCGCCATGAAAAGATTGTCACGAATAACAAAACCTATGTATTCGACCATGCAACCAATCAGGTGGATGAACAAAGCTCATAGCAATGCCCTAAACATAAGCTTCAAACAACTCCACCGAAACGATGGCTACGTTGTCGTTTCTGCTCGCTAATGTGCCCAGCTTAATTCCCAAGCGTGACTCTTTGTGCAGCTTGCTAAGCTCATCCTCATCTAACATTCTTTCACTAACCGAAACGTGATTAAATTCGTCAGTAAATGAAAATGAAGTTCTACCGTCTATCGCCAACTTCGACATATTTCGAAAGACAGACCTGACACCTCTAGTGGCGGCGGTGTACTTGTGGCCACTAACCGTAATCTACGCTGTTCGCACGTGAAAATATCGTCTTCATTGGAAATTATCTGGCTCAGCTTCAATGCTGCTCGCCCACGTTTCCTCATCGGTGTTTGTTATCGGGCCCCTAACAGCGACACGCGCTTTCGCGCTGCTATTTCATGACGGGTTAAGCGCAATAAAAGCGCGATACCCAAACAGCCCGATTGTTCTCTTTGGAGACTTTTACTTCTCTTGTGTTGACTGGTCTGATCCTTCCTCCGCGTTATCTACAAATGGGGCCGCTAGCGAATTTGTTAATGTATGTGTTAAATTTGGTTTGTCGCAACTGGTGACACAAGCAAACCACATCACTGATCACTCGTCGAACACTCCCGATTTTGTCCTAACTCATCACTCTGAAAGCGTTTCCCTCGTAACCTGCTTAGTGTCTTTGGCGATCACCTGGCTGTACACGCAACGTTTACTAGCGAGTTATTAAAAAGCAGGAAAACTACAAAGATTCTCACACTCTATGACAAAGGTGATTACGACAGTATGAAACGATGGTCTAACATCCTTTTTTTATAGCTTTTTCTCTGGTTTCTCGCAATTTTCTCTTGAAGCGAATTGGTTGCTATTTAAGACTGAGTTACAGCGCCTAATAAAGCTTCATATTCCGAGCATCACAGTAGCATAGCGTTCGGGCTTCCCATGGTTTAATGTTCAACTAGGACGTTTAAATAACAAGAAGAAGAGTTTGTTCCGAGCAACCAAACTAGCTAACCAAAGTTTCACGTGGGTAAAGTATTACAGCACAGCCAAAGAATTTGACAGCTTAATGCAACTGACAAAACGTAAATATTTTTTCAGCTACTCAACCTTCTATGCTTCAAAGTGACCCTAAGCGCTTTTGAAAAACTATAAATTCAAATCAGTCTAACTTCATATCGCCGTGCAATAACACTGGCTCCCCGGTTCCTGGCGCTGAATTTCCGGATATTCTGAACACAACTTTTAGTGCAATTTTTACGAATGAACCTATGCACAATATTCTTAATGCACCGGCCTTTGCGAACCTGCCTATGAACGCTATCCTTTTTGAACCACACGGAATAGTACAGGTTATTGAGTCACTAAAAAATTCGTCATCTATTGATGTCGATGGGATTAATGCTAAGGTATTAAAAAACATTGAACATATTTGCAGCATTTTTCTTGTCGCTCATTTCTCAAGTATCCTTAACTACTGGATGCCTACCACGCGACTGGCGGGCAGGTAAGATTGTTACAATAAATAAAAGCGGAAGCCGATCATGCTCGAACAATTATCGCCCAATCTCTATCACTAGCAGTTTGCTGCAAAATAATGGAGCATATTTTATACTCGCACATTGCTCTTTTCTGACATCTGAAGATTTCTTTCACCAAAACCACCACGGCTTCCGGAAAGGTCAATCGTGTGATACGCAATTCGCTCTTTTCCTCCGTAACATTCACTCAATCCTCGATCGCAACATCCCTAATGACGCAATTTTTATGGACTTCGAGAAAGCCTTCGACAAAGTTCCCCATGCCCGGCCTACTGCAGAAATTATCGTCCCTTAACCTCCACCTATGTGTATTCAAATTTTTTTAACAGGCCGATAGCAGTTCATCTACGCTAATTCTTACTCATCATCTTTAGCACCGGTTATCTCAGGCGTACCACAAGGTACGGTCCTGGGACCACTTCTCTTTTTGATATATATTAACGATTTGTCTTCCAAACTTTCGTCTTGTATCCGTCTATTTGCAGACGATTGTGTTAGTTATCGTCACATCACCAACAGTTCTGATACTTCCGCTCTTCAAAATGACCGTAATCGCATGCAACAATGCTGTAACACTTGGCTGAAGTCCCTGAATGCCTCTAGAACTAACCTAACGTCCTTTGAGCGTCGCTGTAATTATGTCTTACCGAAATATGCCATTAATATAATCTTATCGACAGTAGCGATTCAGTAAAATATCATGGCCTCCAAACATCATCTGATTTAAGTTGGTCCACTCACATTAATAACATAGCCAATTCTGCCAACCAGGTGCTTGGATATCTTCGCCGAAACCTTGCCTTGACGTATCCTTCTGTTAAACTACTCGGTTAAACAACTTTTGACCGACCAAAGCTTGAGTATGCTACTGCCGTCTTTGTTCCACACCAAATAACCTTGATCAATGTTCTTGAATCTGTACAAAACCGAACGACAAGGTTTATACTTTCCGAGTGCTCCCGAGGTTCCAGCATTTCCGCCCTCAAAACCCAGCTTAACCTCGCCGCTCTTGTTTCCCGCCGTAGAATCTCACGTCTTTGTCTTTATCATAGGTTTTTTTCATTATTTGTCCATACAAAACCAGCTCATCAAGAGAGCCCGGTCGCATTTCTTTCACCCCACAACTTAATGCAGTGTATCCTGAGCATGCCCGCACTACTAAGTTTCAGCAATCGTTTTTTTTCTGCGCACTGCTCGGTGAATGGAATGACTTTCCTGCTGAAACTGCCATTATCATAGATTCAGCAGTGTTTTAAGCGGACTATTGAAGCACGCCCATGATGTTTCGTGCATGGTCATGTACCATATGCCGTATGTACGCCCACCCCTCATACTAATGCCCCAAGTCGGGGTCCTTGAGGGACCAATAAATAAATAATTAATAAATAAATAGATTCTGTTGCGGGAAATGAGCTAGTGGGTCGCATGGCCATTGCCTGTTTTTCCTCATTATGTAGCTTATTTTAGCGAAGTTTAGGTTAAAAGTAGTGTCAGTATGATTCTAACGAGGCACTGTTTCGAATAAACCAAACTTTTGTGTTTGGTCTACATGGCCCCTTTAAGCTTTTGGATGTCGCAAAGCACTTTACGCGAGGGCAGGTTAAAGCCGGCTGACCGAGTTATTTATTACGTCGCAACTTTAAGCGATGGGACTTCGGCTGGTAAAGCTATATCGCGGGTGATGTTATTACAGGTGACAACAGTCGTATGCGGTCTAAAAAGTGGACGCGCATGTAATCTATTCTGCAGTCAAAGAAAACTGAACTGAGCAAACAGTGTTTGTGGAACATGACGCAACAGAGAGTCCAGAAGAGAACATGCAGTGACGCCACATCCGAATAGACAAGGATTTTATAAATACACTTGGCCAAACTGCTCCTGCGTGATGGTAGTGGAGAACAGCTTATTGAAATAAATATTTACACCTTGGAGATACGCTGTCCTTAGCGGACTGCCATCCCCCCTCACAATACTACGTGGAATCCTTATTCAGGGACCCCATCGGTAGTGACCGCTGTCCGAGCACGCTGAACCAGGTCCTGCTGAGCCAGTAGGTCCGGCAGACGAGCAGGGCCACTTTCCAGTCCCTTCTTTTAGTGTTCCTGGGAGTGAAGCGTTCTCCCCATGCTTGGAAAAATTTATCCGGCGTACTAAAAGTCTCATATGGAAAGAGCGACGAAAAGGGTTATAAATGGCGCGACAAAAGCTCTTACGGCAGGTGATATCTTCAGTACACCCGACAACCCAGACAGATGATGTTCTGTCTACTTTACGCCGGGAAATGAATTGGGTGGGAATTCAGCATACATTATTCATGCAATTTCTATTTACACACAAGTATAGCGTCTGAAAGGACTTACAGATTTCGTTCAATCCTGGTAGTGTAGGAAGCGTCTACCGAAAGTAGACAGTTTATTTTTAGCACTTTCCGTTTTATTTCACGCTCATCACACACCCAAATTACCCATATTTAAAACCTTATTAAGTAGTATCCCGCACGAAATAATGCGGCGTGTTTTAATCTGGTCCTAATGAGACACTTCCTATTGCGCTATCTTTTTATCGGTTCGAGGAACGCCAGCAGCCCGATTTATAAATCCTTTCAACCACTCTATGATTGTTGCTCGCTGTAGCGATAACGTAAATGACGGAGGGAGAAACGACGATCGCAAAAAGATTGAACATGTACGAGCACGTAGCACAAAAGGTGTCTGCGTGCCGGACGTTGGAAGCCCGGATGCTCGTTAAGAGATTGGAATTGCGGAGGGAGGGAAACTGTCTAGACACCGAAGAGAGGGATCACTCGTGTGGCATATTGTCGCTGCTTCTCGATCGTTAGCGAGCGGGCAGAGCGAAACTCGCGGCGGGGATTTTCTGCCTCCGCCCTTTTTCTGTCCTGCATCGATCAGCGATCATACACGCTTTGCTAGCACAAATGTGTTATCAAGGCGGGGCTGCGGAGAACGGAGCTCCACGTAGATTGCACGAAAACCCAATGATTACCTCCACGTGGAGTGCAACAGCATCAAAAATGGCTGCTCATCGGGCTACTGTAGTAGTTTTCAATTTTGTAAGTTATTTGCTTCTTGCTGCAACTCTTTTTCTTCTACAATTAAAGGACGCGTCTGGCTCTTTACCAGCCACTTTTGTGTAACTTTAAGGCATTTTTTACTTTATCGGCCATTGTCCATTTTTACTGCGAAGCCGTATAACTCTAGCCAACGAATTCTCGTGTTCGCGTTAGCAGAAAACCCCCTGGCTACTACTGGTTGCACAAAATACATCCCCGGCTACTATTGGCAACTACTGACTACTGGCCACTGGATATTGGCTACGCCCAGGCTACACAAATAAACTGTTGGCACCACTACGGATCGCACCTGTACCCACGTAGAGAAGGGGAGCGAGACGCCGTCGTCTTGCCGACGAAGCTACGCCCACGTTTGTAAAATAAGGCGACAGACGGTTGCTGGATGCAGCGTCTGGGAAGTGGGAGGACGCTCTTTGTCGGTGACGCATCAAGCAACAGTGAAGGGGAAGTAGTGAGAGAGAAGGCGCCAAAGACGCGGCGTCGCCCGCTTCCTCACCCTTCGAAAGATGCTAAAAGTGGCCGTCAGAAAGTGCGCGTTCCAAACTACGCAGTTAAGTGCCGGCACGTGCGAAATGAAAGCAAGGGCCCTATTCTCGACTGCACAAATTCCCAGGGAAACTGGGAATTTGCCAGGAAGTCTTTTATGATTGGCTTTCAGTTTTGATCAGGTGCTTCTGGTTGGCAAAGCGGTTCTGTGCGCCGTCGTCATTTTGACGTTTTACCACGTTTACGAGCACCAGTTCTAAAGTATCCTTATTATCCCCTTAAATTTTCCCTTATAATTCTTGGCCGGCGATGAAAAACTAGACTAAATGCACCGGAAATGACAACGTAGGCCTGCCTTTGCTATTCAACAACAATACTGCTCGTAATACACGCCCTCTCTGTGATTGGCTGAGAAGGCGTGACGTAATTTTAACAGTTGGCAGGAACGATCACGTCACACATTGGCAACTTCAGCCTACGTAAAAGTGGCGTAATGTTAAGTAACAGCTTTAAAATGGCGCCTGCTTTTGCCGCGAAAAGGGTGAAAAATTTCGCGAAATGTCCGTGAATTTGCAGCAGGCGCAGTTTCGAATGACGCGCGGTTAAAGCATGTTTTCTACCCAAAGAAATAATAGTTTCCACTGTTTCGAAGTCAGCTATCATGGAGCATACAAATAACGTGCAGAATTTTGCTTTTATGCTTGGCAATAAAATAAAAATTATTCGTTTGGCGTAAACGCAATATAAGAGGGCAATACAAGCGTCTCCATTGCAAAGTGAACCCAATGCATGGCATTTCTCCGCACGTCATCATGTAAGCTGCTGGGTCACATGATCGAACTCAGGAGAAAAATAGCAAAGAAAAGTGACTCTGGTTCATTACAGCGCTGATTGAAGTTGAGCTTGACATTCGGAATGAGTGAATCGGCGACATCGGTACGCTCCGCGGTTATCAGGCGTAGCGCTTCGCTGCTCTACTAAAAGCGATTGAAAGAAATAAACAGATACGGTAAAAGACATTGTGTGACGTTCTTTAGCGCAATATGCCCCTTTCGCTCACTTTTGGATCAACGTTACGACGTTACTCGATCGCCTTGTGGTGTTGACGCCAATTGTGACCTGAAGGAATGTGTTTCCCTTGTCAAGCTCAGCTACCGTCTAAATTTTTATAATACATGCCAAAGGTTTTTATATCTTTCATGGGCAATATTTGATACCTTAGTTGTGATCTGTATGAATGAAGCGTCAAATTACACTGCATGTCGTCAGAGCTATACGTGCATCACGTCACTGATTGCTTACGTTGTGCTTACCCAAAAAACATGGCAAATTGCCTGGGAATTTGTGCAGTCAGAATAGGGCCCCAAGAAAAAAAAAAACAACAGACTCCCGCTCGCGCTGCTCAGGCAGGGGGCGCGCAAGCATTGCGAAGGCGGGAAATTCGAATTGCATTGGCCAAACCTGTGTTCAGTTAATCAAGAGAGGCGTGGGACAGGAAGGCGAAGAAGGTGATGGGTGGCATCAGTGAGAGGGTGCCACGTGTGTGAATTCAAGTGACGCCACATGGGTAATCGTTGTGTGTGTCGATAACAGCTTCGCAGTAAAACCACGTTCACGGCGTGGATTGGAGACACTTTTTTATCTTTTGGAACATTTCCTGTTTTTTCACGTTGTTTAATGTGGCATTCCACTATCGTAACGCGTTTATATTTAAGCAAACAGGTACTACTGTGCACTGACATGTTTTTGTGTATCAGTGTTTTTTCTGCAACATTTTGTTGCTTCTAACCAGGATGGCTTTGTTATGAACATTTACTCTGTACGCTGTGCTTGAGAAATGAGAACGACATAATTTTTACACCCTTGCCAAGTTCGCCGCCATTCTAGAAACCATTACAGCGAACACACTTTGGTAGCTCCTTGAGGGTGTATCTGCGGCAGCCTTGGCGTTCTTTTGCAAGCTTCTCGCCTGACTTTGGTTCAGACATTGCCAACTTACTTTTTGTCGCGCCATTGTCCGTGATTAATTATTTTGGGTGATTTTTCCTCTCACATTTGTTTTTTATAATTTTTGTAGTTACGCAGTTTGTACGTGATTCCAGCACCGGTTATATGGTAGCATTGCTCGAATCTTAACACAGAAGTAATCACAAACTTTCCGTTCTGCCTTGCTAAAATAATAGGGATCTAGACAGACAAGGGTGAGGACGACAACAGAGATGGTGCGTTCGCGAACCACATATCGACGCTACCTTTCCGTTTCTGGCCTCTTTGTAAACGCACTTTCTTTCTTGGGAAATAACGTAGGCAATTACTGCGCGGTAATCAAAGCTAGCCTTTTGAACACGGGGTTTGTTCACCGAGCGAAGCAAAGATGCCTTATTGCATGCATTGCAAGACCTCAGTATCAAAATCGCCGAGGTCATGAACTTTCGCCGAGCAATTTTCGCAGCTGTAATATGGAAACAAGCTCCGAAGCTATTTGTACAAACACCAACTGGAAACATGATTAAGACGTGCATCGTCGCGTTAGGTAAACAGAACGAGCGTTCTCAGAGCTGAAGTTTGTCCTATGACACCAAATGTGTTATGTCGCCTAGGTCGCCTGTTGAAGTCCAGGCTATACCGCTGAGCCCATTTTGCGTCTCGCCCACAGGCTTCAAACTGTCCCCGTCCTGCTTCATCTGAATTCATTCGTTCGACCAAACAGGTTGCAGCAATGCTTTGGAAACACGTCGCCTGATGCCGTAATTAACCAAGCGGCGCTTCCCCCGCTCAACATGAAAGAGCCCCATTCACCTGGCGTTGAATTCGGTAGATTCAACTTCCGATTTTAGGCATGGGCTCGCACACCCTATGTTTGAAGAACTGCGTGTAGGGTGTGTAAAAGTTCAAGAAAAAAGGATGAAAATGCGATCGCAACACAAAACTGCGCTCATAAAACTTTGAACCACCGGCGGCGATGTTAAGAACTTTCCCCGACTCTGTGCTGCGCACATGGGGGATGGGACGACCAAAGAAGATCTGGACTGCCGAAGAAGAGGCGGCTTATCAGGAAGCGCGCCGCGCTGCCAGGCGAGAATGCAATCGCTCAGAAGAACAAGCAGTAGTGTAGGTGGGCACCTTCCGAGGTTGGCAGATACTATAAACACCGCCCGCTACAGGCTTGAAGGATGCAGTATGAAGAGAGAGGGAGAGAGAGAGAAAGTACACCATCTTCTCGTAGGGGAACCCCGAGTAGTATGTGAAGCAGCCAAGTGGTCGACTGAAGTTCCCATTAGTTTTCAGTTCGTCGTTTCCTTTGACGTTCAGCTTCGCGTGCCTTCGTTGCATCAGTAGCTTCTTGACGTAGTTTGAATGAGTTAAGGACATAAGGCGCGTTCGTAGCACATGCTCCCGTCTCTGTTTGTAGCGCCGTGGGAAGAGCGCCACGTACCTCCCGTTGCGGCCAGAGAGTCGTGGGATCGAAACCGGGCACCGCCTAACTATTTATTTTTATAGTGGGCTGCGCTGATGTCAGCCCAAACGCTGACGGGGCTGAAGAGACGCACATGCGCATTAGAGTGCGGACAACTACAACGAGGGAGGGAGGGACACAGCCCCGAGAATGAGATGTTTCGCATCGAAAATGCCTCCAGAATCGAGAGAAATACGCTCCCGCGGAGTGCGCGTTAACTTCGCCTAACACGCGCTCCTCTTATTTTAATTGCCCGAGCAATAGATACAGCATTTTGCCAAAATTTATGCATCGATCCGCATCGCCCTGTAAGAGAGCTAGTGGCGGAAAACACAGACCGTTAGAGTGAAGATAGTTCTAGCTCTTTGATAGTGGGGAGAGCTCGTTGCAGGGTTGACGTCACTTGAAGCGTGGCTTGATGCTTGCCTCTGCCGAAGCGCCGGTTTGCTCGCGTGCACTTTTAGGCAAAAAGGACCAAAATTTGTCTTGTGGAGGACCATTGCTTTACCAGAACGATTTGACAATTCGGGGAATAAATGTGAGCGGACGAACGGTTATTCCACAGCCCGGTTGGTCATTTCCGGTACTCCCTAAGGACGACCTGCTGGAAGGAAGTCGAAGAAAAAAAAATCAGCACCCCCAGCAGAAACCGAACCACCTGACTCGCGCAATACCTACACTATACGCTACAACTGCGCCACAGGGCCAGATAGAAATTTTTGTAAAAAAATTATATTGAAATATAAAGCATGCAGTATTCTACACAACGCTATGTTTCATTTTAGCTTGCTTCGAAATTTCTATCCGTCCAAGTGATCGGAAGCGCGATTTGCGGTTTGCTTAGGCTACAAAATATTGCTCAGCTAGATTCTAAGTAGAGCTTCATGCACAACCGTAGATTTTTTTCTCGTAAAGGAGCGACTCATCGCCTACTTTCGTCGGGAGGCTGGGTGATCAGACGATTCACTGGTTCCGGCACAAATTAGCGCCAACTAAATGTATACTTAGTGTTCGCAACATAGGTTAAGTTCTCTCGGTATCGTATGTGAAAGCGGGCGTCCGCGCGAGTGTCAGAGTAAGGAAACAGACCATATTTTACTGCATAGGCAAACTGAAGTTCGGCGTTGTTTAGCCTGAATTCTTCAAGTTAGGGTTCCTAGCTGATGGGGACTGCAAAATGCAGCCCGGTTTACAGCAGTTGCAGCCTTTTTATAGCTTTTGTACGCAAGGCAATTATGTACCGACAGCAAAAGATAACGTTAAGAGGCTTAGCAGTAGCGCGCATTTACTTTGTTGTTTTCATTGCCAACTAATGCGCTTTTCTCATCCATTAAACATATACATATCACTACGCTTAGGGAGCAACGTTTCTTATTTCCGCCAACACCTGTCTCATTGTTGGCGTGCTTGAAATCTTTCATTGGCCTTTATCACCTAGCGTGAATTCTATGCAACACAGCGTATTAACTTAACCTCACCGAGAAGTGTTCGTTCAGTACGCTTGCCTTTCCTTTAGCCTTCATTTACCCTTCATCTACGCTTCGTTTAGCCTTGGCGCTTGCTTATAATTAACACTGATACTTTCTCTCTTTGCATTATATAAAGACCCATTGATTGCAATGACTTGCGTTTTAGATATCTAAAGCTGTCCAAAGACGGATGCGCCAAATGGCAACGACGGCGCCATTACAGAGGATTAATGACGCAGCAACGCGACTAAATGTTGCGTTTTGGCTTCCCGTTGCTCTTTATTGATCGGCGGGGATGAGCATTTAGTCCGAATCTGTGCACACAGCACACGCTCTGAAACAGATGCTTCGCATGAGGAGGAACGGTTGCCCGGGGAGACTAACGGCTGCATTGGGTCCCTATTTTGCTCCCTTTTGCCTAGGAGTGCACGTCGTCTTGACGGGCATCGTCATTCCCTCCACTGCCTTCAGATGTTGTATAAGGGATTCGGCAGGCAACTTGCAGGGAAGCGAAACATGAAGGGATGGGAATGGGGAAGGTGAAATGCTTTTACTTGTGGAGAGCGAGCAGGCCCGAAAAGTGAGCAAAACGCGGCAACTGAGACGGTTACAACTCTGAACAAGATTAGCATGCTGTATCATTTTTTCAACTACAAGTTGGTTTGGTAACCTGGACCGATTCCTGTCATAAACGTAGCACCTATCTCTTCACGAAATGTACGAGCTATGTCTTCATGGAACCATTGACTTTAAAATGCTATCCGCCATTTCAAGTGATTGAAACTTGAACAGTGATATTTTTTTTATTATTCCCTCCCTTCACCGTGTCCCTCTACTTCCCCGCCAGGGCGTAAATGCCCCCTCTGACAATAAAGGTATTCCTCCCCCTCCTCAACTGTTCCACAAATTGACCGTCGAATTGCGAGCGCTATGATAAACGCCACGAAAATCACTTCTCTCCCAGACCCTGTGCGTGACGCGTACGTTTTAATTGCCAGAATAGGGAAAGAGACAAAGCTTCATGAATTTATTTTGTTTACTATTTTCTTTACAGTAGCCTCTATTTCCTAACATTGATGGTTTAAGTAATTTTTATCAAGAAACAATTTTTTTCTAGTATCCCTTCCTTATTCTTCACGGAACGTTCTTCTGTGGAAATAAACAGTGTATTCAAGTGCTGCTACCCTAGGGCTCCTATCATTATGGGCCCTGAAGTTCTTTCGAGTAAAAACGCTCCTCCAACAGCACAGTCCAACTGAAAAGGAATATTTCTGCGCATTTATTATTCTACGTGCCTCATATTATGAGATTCTGTCCCTGAGTAAACATTGTATGGTTCTTCGCGTAAACCACTTTAGCCGACCGAGCCATACTGGCAAACAACGTTAGGAGAACAACAAGTTATAAAAGAAAGAATAGGGTGAAAGCCCAGCTTGCACCTGCACAACGAATTAGATCGGCACCCCACAAAAGATTCGTGCTCTGATAATAGCAAGTCGGACGGCCCATTATCCTGCAGCGAAGAGAGCACCGTGAAAGAGGACGGGAAACAGGAGTTAAGGAAGCCATGGGTGGGAAGGAGCGGGCGAGGCTCCGGTGTGGAGCGAATGCTCGCAGTGAGTTCGAAGAAAGTCATAAGACGAAGACGAAGCCACATATCCTTGATAGCCATCCCGTGCCTCAGCCTAATCAGCAGCCGGATCGATCAGAAAAGCCATTTCAGCGAGGAACTAAGAAGGCCAGTGATTTCTTTACCTGCGGCGGAGAAGAGGCTCGGCTTGCGGAAGTAAAAGCGGACGTTTCCTCGGAAAGATTGCCGTGAATTATGGTGCGCGACCACTTTCTCTGGCGCAGGCGTTCACGCCCACAAGAAGTTTTTGTGTGGCCTCGTTACGGATTGGTGGAAACTGCGGTTGGGGCTGCAACAATAATGGCGTCGGTCTAGAGTTAAGCTGTTTCTTCCCAAAATGACCTAAGAGGGACAATATCCCAGTGCAAATTTGAAGGTAACCACAATGCTAAACAATATGGCGTGACTTAATATTAAACACGCAGGTGTCTCGTTGCACCAGATATTGTGAAAATATTTCAGCGCACGTTAAAAATCCCCATGTGGTTAAAATTAAACCCGGAGCCCTCCACAACGCGGCCTCTATGTAGCGTCGGCGCGTTAAGCCTCACAATCAAATAAAGAAAAATCAATCAATCAATCAATCAATCAATCAATCAATCAATCAATCAATCAATCAATCAATCAATCAATCAATCAATCGTGATGTGCAACGCGATATATATAATGCCGAAGCAAGCAAAAGACCCCTCTCCCTTAATTATTCTCGGTTAAAGAACACCCCACGATTCCCGTACATTAGCAATACACAAAGTATTGTTCTTGAGGTGCAGTTTGTATGAGGAAACTAACATTAATATAGGTTAGAGTAACAAAAGGCGGACATTTAAAATCGTCGATGCTTTTGAATTACCTAAGTTTCTTCATGCTGTGGAAGGCGCACCGAGAAAATTTCCGCAGCGCATTAGGAAAGCGTAACGTGCTTTGAAGACGAAAGCCTGGCGAAATTTATCAAGGAGTTCTTAACCGCTTCAGTGTATTTTCGTCACTTTTTTCGCTTTCCTTTACGTGTATTCTTACATAAACGACTTTGACAAGCCCCTTTATTGCAATATCATGACATCTTCCATACAATAAGAGGTTCCCGGCTGGTTCTACGCATGTGCCATCATTTAAACTGCCTCACAGCGCGCACTATTCTATAACTTTTATGTTCCCAATTCATACATTTGTAAAGGGGAATCATTAGCTCCACAAAGCTCCCGATTTCAGGCCTCTCCCCCAAGTGTGTATGTTCCACGAAGGAACCTAAATACAGGGATTCAAACCGGAACTGAACCGGTATTTTTGCCGGAACTGAACCAGAACCACAACCGTTATTTTTGAACCTGCTGATCCCGAACCGGAACTGAACCGAAAAATAAATAACGGTTCCCGGTTCAAGACGAAACGATTCGGCCGCCCTAGTGTGACTAGATAAGGTATCAGAGTACCACCACTGAGGCACGGAAGTCAGCAATGGCGGCCGTTTTGGTGATTATCAGTGTTCCGAGATTGCCGCTTCTACGGCATCGCCGCTAGCTTCGACAGGGTCGTTTCTTACCAACACTGCCAAAGATGCACCAAAACGGAATCTTTGGACACACTTCTGCCGCTGAAATGCTGTTATACACGCGTTATCTTTGACTCGCATTCGGTACGACGTCAGTCGCGCGAAGCCGCAGAGCAGGAAGGGAAAGTTAAGCCTACCTGAAGTGACCGACTGAAGTGCATAAACAGCAAAATGGCGTCGCCCATGAACCGTCGCAGTGTGAACAAATGACACGTAAGCGAACTGACCAATTATCATGGCGGCGGCATGGAACAATAGGAGAAAAAGGGTGGATACTCTGTAACCTTATCTAGTGACACTAGGTCCCCCTTTGTTGATACTGGGCAGTCAATTTCATCCTAGGCTTTTGTCTTTCACGCAAGGTCAACTTCGTTACTTCTCACACACTTTTTCACTTCTGAGCAATCACGACACCATCACCGCTCTATACGTTGTCGCAACATCGTTGAAGGTTCGCGCACCAATGGTGCAATTGTATGTTTCTTCTAATCGCATCTGCAGAGGCCAAGATTTAGCGAAACAAATGGCACATTTTCGGAATCCTGCAGGCGATTTGAAACATCGGCTTTGCCTTTCTTTTGATGTGACTGTATAGGGAGAATAAGGACGCAAGATTGCTGCTCTGCAGAACGGCTAAACCCAACACCCTAAACGCGCTTTCTTGTTGCATTTCGTTGTTTGCTACAAAAAGGTCGCACACCGGGAAACTGTAAGTGCTACACGCAGGAGTGGTTCAGTGGATAAGCCGCTGCCGAGGTTTCGTGCTTGATCACCGCCATCGGCGGCAAATTTACTGATGTAGATGAAAGACAATAACGTCTATGCGAAGACATTTACTTTTTTTCATTTATTTCGCATCAAGTAAGTAAAAATACAGGATGCTGGAGGCTCTTACAAATTCCCATTCCCATTCCTATTACAGACCCTTACAAAAATACAGGAGACTCTTAAAGATTCCCAGGTGGTCAAAATTTTTCTGCCGCCCTGCAAGATACAGTGCGCTTCATAACACAATCATAGCTTCGGATCATCAAACGCGCCAATATTTTCTGACAAGTGTATTTCGCTGGAAAACGGAAAAGAAACGTTCCATCCCTCGGTTTGCAATTATTCCGCTCATAGTGCACACACGAGTAATTTGTGCTTTTTTCGCTGCCTTTAGTCATCGAATAAGCACACAAGAGGTGGACTTTCTTTAGACGCCCTTTGCCTTTGTCCAACCTGTCACATAAGCAAACGTCATAATTGCGAGGCCAACGAGAGCCGTGATGCCTTGTGTAATCGTTTCTGCCTCGTTACTGCCTCAGTTTGTACCGGCCATTTACCCTTGACGTCAGCTAAGAAGATCATATTTCGCGCTGGACAGCAACAGAACTGCACAATTAACGCAACATGTTTCTGAGGCATGTGATAGACAACAACCTTGGCTGCGATTTGTGTCAGTTTGAAAACAAGTCTAGGGAGGTGTTTTTGCGTCGGATTTTAAATTACAGAAAAACTCCCGAATTACCTGCAATGCAGTGGACTTATCAAATGAAACTATTTTTTTATCATAAAATAAAATTGGCCTGAAGAATAAAGCATGATGCAAGAAAATAACAGAACTCGTAGCTTGTTTGGAGATGTGAAGATGGGCATTATTTGTAACATTTTATTGGATGTAATTCCTGCTACAAACCGAAAATAAATACGTGGACTCATTTAGAACTATGCAAAGTATCGATGGGAAGAACTGTATAGCGATATCTACAATATTTTCTCTTTTACAGAAGTAAAAGCTTCGAAATACGTGCGATTCGTCCAATGCGCATGCGACCATAGTTTGCCGTAGGATATCTTCTCTTGGGGGGGGGGGGGATTTTTATCTTGCAAACTAACTTGAGATATCTCATACACGTCCACAAAGAGCTATATATAATTTTTTCGTTAAGATTAAAAATGTTTAGCGCACACACCTGACTGATCTGTAGTGAAGAAAACCACAAATAGTGCCTGGGACATTATAAGGGCTGGGCGCGAAAGTGGCTTGTGAATTGTCCTTAACCTGCGTCTCTTTTCCGGAATATCTAGCGGAATTCTCTAAATTTGTCTTTGAAATTGCACCACTGTGTCTGGTAAAAAGCAGTAGTATGATTTGTGTACCTATTTTTGCTTCTACGACTTCTGTAAACTACTAAACGATCAACTCATCGAAACCGGTTCGCGAACCGGTTCGAAGTTTTCGAACGGGTTAGCTAACCAGCTCGGCACGTGAATAAGTAGAACCGGAACTGGACCGGAACGAAATGAATTCATCTGAACCCGAACCGTAACCGAACCTGTATTTTGTCGGTTGACACATTGGGTCTGTTTGATCTTTTCGAGTTTTCCGCTTCTGGCTGCCCGAGGTTGCCCGCGAGCTGCCAGATGCAAGAGCCGGTCGTTCGTTTTCTCGGGTATCCCAAAACGTCACTTCCGGTGGCGCCAGACGTCTTCGATTTTGTCTGGTCGGCAAATTCTGGCCCACGCAAGCTCTCAGACCCGCCCGGGCGTTTGTGGTTGGCTGCGAGCGGGCACCAATCTGGTTGCTAGCAGACGGCAAAATGAGAGCGGCACGGCCACTTTCAAAATAAAATTGCGAATATTTTTTGTTCTTTCTGATTTTATGGTTTGAAGTTGATTTATGCGATGTGAAAATAACATCTGCGCACATTACAGTTTATTTTCTCATCGGCACACCCGGTTTTTTGTACGGGAAGTTAGATGACGGATGATTCGCCTAAACGGTCATTTGCGGTTCGTCTTCTGACAGATATGGAGAGCCTATTTCAGTTAGTGGGCGAGGACGGCGTCGCAATTCTAGATGAAGGCATGTCTCTGTATATTTCTTCAGGTAAGGGGTTCTAAGCGAGTGCATTGGTTGTCCGCGTGTCATGAATGAAAGTTTTCGTTTATTTCTCCGGCAAGAAAAAGCTCTCCCGCAGCACTCTGGCGTCGTGGGCGCTGCAAGGAAA
Source organism: Haemaphysalis longicornis (assembly GCA_013339765.2). Classification (NCBI taxonomy): domain Eukaryota; kingdom Metazoa; phylum Arthropoda; class Arachnida; order Ixodida; family Ixodidae; genus Haemaphysalis; species Haemaphysalis longicornis. The sequence goes on from CM023456.1 coordinate 128,457,993, forward strand.
GCCGGCAAACACGTCGATGAACACCATGTCCGCATTGCAGATCCCCTGGAGTACGATGGAGTGAAACTCCTTGCGAATTGTAGTAACTCTATTGTAGTAACAAGATCGTGGAACGCCCGCTTGTTGCGGTCCCGTTTTGCTCGGTCGGGCCAGCAGATTTCCCGTCCGAGGATAGTAATAAAAAATCCGGTGTCTCTTTAAACTGCGGCGTTAACAGATGACTCGGTCACGTCGACTTTAGCACCGATAATGTACATGGTACGCTGTGTTGTACGACAGGGCAATCAGAACTGTCTTCAGGGCTGACATTCTGGGGCATCCTCGCAGTCCTTCGGGTTGGAATTCGAAGGTTCAAATTCGGCGACCAGGACTGCCACAGTATGCCGCGACAGGCGAAACAGTCCCCTCAACTCGAACTCCAGGTCGGTCGGCACAACGTTCTCTACGTAGAGGGGTACGCGGTGCCGTTCTTACGCTGAACCATCGCGAGGACGACGCACACAGTGAAAGCGTCGGGTTTGCCATCGTACTCTTCATCTCCAAGTTGACGGCGGTTCGTACAGAATGCGTCGGCGATAGCAGCAGGCGCACTTCTTTGGTCGTCTGACATTTCGACGCTGGAACTGTAGCAGACGGCCGAAAAAAAGTTGATCCGCAGCGCTCGTCATGGCTGGGATTTCTCTGTCCCGGCTTCCGGTGTATCCCGAGGTGCTTGACAACGTAATCATGACGTAACTTCCTGCCCGAGAGCAAGCTTCTGGCAGCCCGCGGGCTGCCAGAATGCCCGTAAATCGAAAAGGCCCACTGAAAATACCTGCGAAAGCCAAACAACAAAGGAAACTCCAACACTTTCCTACGCAAGTTTAGCCTAGCTTTAATGTTCTCGAACACCACAGACGAACACTGCAAGAAATGCGGAGAGGTTTCACATAGCTTCCACTTATCTTGGAATGCCCGTTTAAACAGCCCCCACAGAACACCCCCGAACCAAACGCAGTAGAGACATCGGAGGCAGCCCTGGCCACCTCCGCCCTCGGGACTCAGCGAGAGCTGATCCGGAGAGCGAAGATCGGGGCAGCTGAAACTGGGGCCCTGGAAAGAGGGCTCCACTCAGCTTCTCTAGCCCCACCTTCCCCTTCCCCACCTCACATCAATAATGTTTACTGACTGAATGACATACAACTACAGCCACTTTTGTTCTACGCTGGCAACGTGCGAGAATAGCGCCGAGACAACGCACTCGGCCCGTACTCCTTAAACCCGAGTCGAACCCCTTGCGAACTCAAACGCATGTGAAGCGGAGGCTTAGGACCCGATGGTCCATGATGATGCCTCACGGGTCAGACCGGCCATCATCACCAGCCAGCGGGACGTGACTTTCACAGCCGTAGAGGACTGAAAGTCAATCGCTGAGCAGAAAAAGGGAGAAATGCTCGTTGGGCAAGCGAGAACAGCGTTCATATCGTCCCAATTAGTGGCATGTTTGTCTATGGGCTGCAATGGATGTGCTCTCCAGCGTTGCCACACGTCTCTCTCTCTCTCTCTCTCTCTCTCTCTCTGTCTGTTTGTCTCTCTCTCTCTCTCTCTCTCTCTCTCTCTCTCTCTTTCTCTCACGAGAGAGAGAGAGATAGTAAAGTTTATCCTGCAAAAAAAAAATAGTGCGAGATAGAGCACGTTGTAAGATTCCTCATTGCAGGATCCTGTTAGGACCTGCTGCCTCGTACGCACTTTCTACCGGACAAAGCTGAGTTTCGGTGCTCTAGCTAGCCAGTTCTCTCTCCCACTGCTAATGGGAAGGGGGGAGGGATTGGGCGAACATTTCGTTTTTTCTGGCAGGCCCAAACCATGAGTTACAGGGTTGGAAATATGAGAAATTATTGCTTATAGATATAATAGCTGGGACTCAAATAATTTATTTGAGATCAGTTTGGATTTCTTAAAATTTCCCGTAAAAACTTTGAATACATTTGAAATTATACGAAAAAAGATGGAGTTAGAAAAATAATTGGTAGTTAGATCAAATAAATAGATTACTCGACCTTACTTACGAATGCACTTTAAAACAAGTTTTGAGAGTGTTTGCTTGGGACTGAAAAATTGGTGCTGTTGCTTATACTTTAGTTAAAGTTGATGCAAATTTCAAGGGAATATTTGAAACTATTCGGCATTGTTTGAAGTCGCCGTGAAATATAAGGCAAAACTTAAATTCAAAACGTTTGAATTTACAGTGAATTACATGGAGTTATTGGCGGGCATTTGGTGAATAAGTTGCGGAGTTCCTCTTGCAGAACCACTTCCAAGTCTGGAAGTTCTTGGAATAACCAAGAATTTTCTGTTATTACATACATGGCCATGGGTCATGGCTCAGGATGCATGATGTGTGGTGTGTGTGATTTTGGGTGTGCTTGCGTGTCCCTCTGTGTGGTGGGTGCGCGTGCGTGTGCATGTGCGCGCACGTGTGCGTGCATGCATGCACGCGTGTGCGTGTGTTGCATGTGTGTGTGCATGTGTGTGGGCTTCATTACACTAACAGTAGCTATTTGTCGCGAGCACGGGCCGAAATACATACCGTTGAACCTGAATGACATGGACAAAGGATTCTCTCGCCCTACAAGGCATTTCTTGTAAAACCACGAACTTGACTTATTTACTTTTTATTTATTTATTTATTTATTTATTTATTTATTTATTTATTTATTTATTATTTATTTATTTATTTATTTATTCTTGAGAGCTCCAGCGGGAGGGCCGAGAAGCGTAGAAAGTACAAGGATACCCGAGTCATTGTTGGGCAAAAAAACTACAACAAAAATACCAGGTGTAAAGTTCGGAAGAAAACAACAGAAAACGCAAAAAAAAACAAAAGATGCAATGCCGGAACAAAGACTTGGCGCATTATCAATGAGTAAAAAAAGAAAAGGAGAGGAGAAAAAAAAACAAAACACTACAGAATCCGCAGTAAAACAATCCATTTAGCAAAATGACAAATTTGGCTGGATACGCTTCTCCGTCTGCTTCTCCTCTCGGGAAGCAAAGATCGAATCGCAATGTATCGAAATCAACGCGTTACGCCGATCTCTTTGAGGACTGTCCTCAAAATGCCTCTGTGAGTCCGTATCGACCCTGTACTCCTTTTCGGCTTTTATGAACGTTATAGCGCACTGTTTCCACACATTGCGCATCCCATGCAATCGATTATTTGATATTTTTGCGTCACCCATTTGAAAACACTGCTTTATAAAACACATGTAAATTAAGAATCTAGGTTTTTCTAAAGTGTAGATAAATTGGGTCGGAAGGGAAAACACTGCCAGTGCAACGATTTGTACCTCGCAGGCTTCATAACGATACTAGGTCACTCCCAAGCCGAGTTATTTAGAGTAGTAGTAGTAGTGTAGTAGGGGAGTAGTAGTTGGAGTAGTAGTAGTAGTAGTAGGGGAGAAATCAAGGGTGGGATCCAAATTACAGGACCCCAGAAGCTATTTGGCCATCCCTGGCCCTACTAAGCAGCGCAAGACTCTAACGAGGTTTGGCGGCTATTTTTGTCCCAAGTTATTGGGCAGTTCCAGACTGTATGGAATAAATCGGCCTTCTGGTGACATCGCTTGCAGTCCTCATTATACTTTGCTGGGAACATAAGTGATAGTCTGGACTTATGTAAGTAGGTGTTCGTCTGTATTTTTCTAAGATTTCTCGCTTCTTCAGAAGTTAGGCTGGGGCGTGTCGTGGGCATTGATCTTCGGTGAAGTCTATAGGATGTTAATTTGTCTGTGCCTTGACAGTAAGCAGGGAGGGCGTACGAATGTTCCGGGGCTCTGCTGTAGATGGTAGTCATCGCAAGAGAATCGGCCGCCTCGTTACCCTCTAGCCCCTGATGGGCGGGAGTCCAGACAAGTGTGTGGTTCTGTTTTAGGATTCCTGGAAGAAGTCTTTCAGCATTCCTCGGGACGATGCCGCAGATGAAGTTCCTTATGGCCCTAGTCGAGTCAGTGATAATTATTGAGTCCTTGTTCTTGAATTCAGCCCATTTGATTGCTAGTGTGACGGCAGCAGTTTCTGCTTCTGGAATATTTAGTTGTTTGGTAATGATGAAATCCAGCACATTCACATTTTCGTTGGTAGCTACGGCTGATGCATTTAGACTGGTTGATATAGTGCCGCACACACCGCATTGGGCTGACTGACCCTCTTATGTGGCTACACGCCGTGGGTTTCGATCATAGTGTGCGCACTAGTCTGGCATAAACAACGAGGTTAGGTCGAACCGCTGTTCTCTCTTCTTCCTCAGTGCTCTCGTGCGCCCCATCCAAGCTATCGTGCCATAAGGCGCTTTCTGTAAATCAATGCATGCGTTGGCTTACAACGAGGGAACGACGCAGAAGCTATCGTCGACTCCTTGATCGCTCCCGCTGTGTCCTCGATAACAAATGGCGTCATTTCCGCCGTCCCCAAATAAGAAGTGGGGCGTTTCTGTGATGTCTCCGGAAACGCGGCGTTCCTTGCGAGCCTTTTCACCCCATTTCTTACGCGCGCCTTTCGAGCACCTCGTAAGGACTGCATACACTAGCAGCGAAATGTTGAGGCCCGTGCAGCTCTGATGGCGGTAGTTATAGTCGTTGTCTTCACGCCACGCTCGATATACTCAGCCATGCAAATGGCGCTTACATTTTTGCCTTGTGTTCTTTCGCTGTGGATATCACAGCCCTCTCTGCTCAAGCAGAACAATTGTAGCTGTCACGACGGTCTATAATTTATAGAAACAGTTATTAGCTCGCATCCTCGCCAATATTTCCTGCGAACTCGTGCGAAAGCAATTGTCATAGGCTTGGAAAGTTGTGACACTGAGGAAAGATGAATTGTTGCGCCGGCTTTTGTATTTCCGTTCAAAAAGCGCTTCTCGCCGTTGCACTTCTACACGCAACAGTGCTCCTGACAAATGGTGGTTTGTCCTATTAACTTAGCGAGGTTTGATGCCCACCAGTCGTGTGATGTTGCCACAAGATATTCTTCAGTGTTTGTAAGATGGCAGTGTTAGTAAAATGGCATATCAAATCAACTGTGACCACAGCATGACCGAAACTATACACTTGTTCATTTACGCATAAAACGCTACTTACTTGAGAAGTAATAATTCCTTTTTTTTATTTTTACATCCTTGAGATTGTGAGCAAAGAGCAAAATTAGTGGTCTTCCACTCTGTAACACGGACGACCTGCGAAGCGTGGCTAAGTCATCGTAGCACACAAAACGAAACACGTTTTTTTTTTTTTTGTAACGCAGTGTCTAGAGTGCCGTCCGACGGCACTCCAGCTGATCGCGGCAGGCATGGCTGGAATGCGTCCGACGCCATTTCGAATATAAAGACCAGGCTAGCACTAGTCCGAGCGTCTGTCGTTGTAGTGTAGAGTAGCATACTTGGTTTTTGCCTGCAGGCATGCGAAGTAAAGGCGTTGGCATACGCTGACGATGTGGCGTTTTTTAGATGCGAAAGCATCTTATGGTCTCGGCATGTCCCGCGTCAGCGTCCGCACTCACACTGCGCATGCGCAACTCTCCTCCTTACACCCACAGCTGCGCCGATACTACACTATAAAAATAGAAATAGTTAGCGGCGCCCAGGTTACGATCCCACGACTCTCTGGCCGCAACGGGAGGTACGCAGTGCTCTCCCACTACGCTACAAATCCGGGACAGGAGCAAATGCTACGAACGCGCCTTATGGCCTCGACTTATTCAAACTACGTCAAGAAGCTACTGATACAACGAAGGCCCGCGAAGCTGAACGTCAACCGAAACGACGAACGGAAAACTTTAGACGAGGATGTTGAATTTCCCGTGGGAAATTCAAGGTGTCACATTACTGCTGACTTGATGACTGCTGACTTATTTCAACGGTGATGTTTCTAATGTGTATTGGTATTCGTGCGGCACTTTCTATCGTGTTATGCGAAGGATACAATGCTTTCTCTGCGTTTAATACCACTCCCCACTTGTTGCACCATTCAAACATTTTAGTAATATTTCTATTAAGTTCCGACTGATTATAAAAGCACGAAACATCTCGAAACAAAACTGCATCATCCGCGAACAAGCGAATTTCTACACAATGGGTAAGTATATAAAAAATATCGTTTGTGTATAGATACAAAAATTACACCATCTTCCCGCGGGGAACCCTGATGAGGATGTGAAGCATCATGGGGGTTCGTGTGGTTTCATTGTGTTGCCGTTATGTTGAGTGATCTGGAGTTTAGTAGCGCCAGACAGAATTCCGCGTCCGGGTCCACACCGGTGGCAAGGCACGCAGGTACTGTTGTGTGGCAGTGAGTAGGCGGTGCTTCTCGAGGCGCCGAAACTCGTCAGTCATGTTCTTGTCGATGTTGTCGTCTCTGTGGTAGAATCGGTAGTCTCGGTCAGCGTTGGTGAGGTAAGGTTGTTGACGTTGGTGCACCAGCTACACGTTTTTGTTGTTGTTGTTTCTCCTTCTTCATGGCGTGTTCCCCTACAGGGGATAAGACGGTGGTTGCTACGCGAATGAGATTCTCGTGTGGATGATCAATATTGGCAGCTCTTTTTCTTCTTGTCCCCTAGGGATGAGATGATTCGAACAGTTGAACGCGAAGCTATCTCGTGATGGATTCTTTGTTTGACCAATCCCTAGGGGCATCCTGAAACAATCATCATAGAGAAAGAAAGAAGAAAAGCGCTGAGGAGGGGCGCGGACAAGTGACATGCCCCCAAGCAAGAGATGCTTCGCATCTAAGCGTTGGTGAGGTAAAGCAAGAGATGCTTCGCATCTAAGCGTTCGTAAAAAAAAAGAAAAGGCAAGGTTGTTGAAACGTTTGGAGGTGCACTGGCTGAGTTCCAGCAACGTACATTCGCAGCTTTGTCGTCTCCTTCTTCTTTTCAGTGGTTCCCCTACGGGATTTTTTTCGTTGTCCAATCCCTAGGGGCATCCATCGTAAGAGGCGCTGCGGCTGGGCACGGGCAAGTGACATCTCCCCGAGCAAGAGATGCTCCGCATCTAAAAGCATTGGTTCCAGCACACGTCCTTGCGGAACTTCCGAAGTAACATCAAGATAGTCGGATTCTACCCCATCTATTGAGACCAGTTGTTTGCGGTTTGTTGGATAATTCGGAACCCTTGTGACCTGAATTTCAGGGAGGCCAATATTCTGCATCTTTAAAATTTGTTTGTAACGTGCTACTTTATCAAACGTTTTGCTTAAGTCCAGGAAAATTGCATTGATTTGACCGGTGTTGTCCAGCGTGTGGGGAAACAAATGAAATACTTCAACTAACAGTGTGGTGGTAAAATACCCTCTCTTAAAGCCATGTTGGAAACGTCTTAGAACATCATGGCTGCCAAAGTATTCGTGAATGTCAAGAAAAATAATGTGTTCTATCATGTAACAACAAGATGTTAGTGTATCGGGCGGTAATTTGAAAACTCATGGAGGTCGCCCCTTTTAAATATAGCTACAACCAGGGTTAGTTATATTCCAGTCTCCATGGAGCTTTCCATACATAGAGAAGTGCAAAATAATACGACATTTTGACAGTGGCTCGGCATAACGATGAAGAAATATGTTTGAAATGCCATCAGGACCACAGGATTTTTCAGTATTAAGGTTGAAAAGGGCATAAATTACAAACCAGAGTACGGATAGGGAATCTGTAATTATGAGTGGAGACGATACAGTGTGTGCTTTCGTAGTGTCAAGACAATTGCCAAGAATTCCGCATAGAATATTGGAAATATCGGCTAAAACAACAGAGCCATGTGCTACAATTTGCTTCACCGGTCTATAAACGCTACCGCATTAATGTAATTTCAGAACTTACTGGGGTCGTTCTTCATAAAATAAGGCAATAATGCTTTTAAAGAGCCGTCTTGGGAACTGCAAACCTTACGCGTCAAACTGCTTTTGATTTCATCGGCAACGTGCTGTTATGCATTCCGTATATTCAAGCTTTTAACTCTTCGGTTGAAGCGGTTTATCTGGCGCGTAATCAAGGGTGTATTCTTATAGACTCTTTTTTGCTTAGTCGGAACAAAATTTTGAAGACCGGCGATAAGGACCTGGGCCACTACTGGCCTATTTCCTTAAACCGGTTCAGCCAAAGATAAATTGGCACCCACGTCGTTCCCGTCCAAATCCGCAAGGCACCATTCTAAATGCCTAAGAACACATTCGAAATCGTTAGCTTCAGAGGGGAACTCGGCTTCCAATTATTGAAGGAAAGCAACGAATATCTAGCTCATTTTAGTAGCCCTAAACAGCAGCAGAGCCTGGCGTTCCAATTGCAGAACTAGGCGATGGAGCTTATACGTAGCAGCACCCGAGAATAGAACACACCCGAACTCTAAAATAGGCGCACGTACAATGGTATATCATCAGAAGAGATTCACGGCGCAGTGGGTCCCCTCTTTGAGTTCTTTAACTGAGGCGCCTCGAATGCCAAACGTGCTCCTTATGTGTAAGCATATAGCAAATAAAATATTTCTTGGTTGGATTCATGATCTGTATGGACTCCAGTCAAGTTGGCTGGGTGTATACTACACCATTTAGTAATATTTTGCTGTTTTTGAACTGGAACATGTGATAACCTAACTTGGCAACGTAACCAATTTCGTGTTCAGTTGGTCTATAAACATCATACAGAATGAAGTTGAGCACCAACAAGACAATTTCATACATGTGCACTCAAGTCCAGGATCTAAACGTTATTCAGATACAAACTCCTTATACAACAGTGGCTCAGTGGCTAAGGCGTTGTCAGAAGCTGACGCTGAAAAAGCATTAGGAGTCGGGTTCGCTTCGGCATAAACATAAGTCTGGACACCCGAAAAGCAAAGGGACCGAGCTTACACCATATCCCAGGGCAACCGAGGCGAAAGGACAGCTCCCTGTGGTACACCTCTTTTCTGTGAGTGCCGAGAGGAACAAATGTTACCCCTCACACACCAGAACTGCCTGTCCTTTAGATTCATACAGCCATGCTATAATGTATCTCGGGAAATTTAATTTCTGTAACCGAGACAATAACACCGGATACTCCACGCTGTCGTATGCTTTTGCTATATCCAAGGTCACTAGAGCCGCAACCTGTTAGCAACGTACACGCCATCCTCTTCGCAGCTTTGTCTTCTTCTCGTCCTCCTTCTTCTTCAGCGGTTCCCCCACGGGAAGGTGACGACGGTGGTTGTACGCGAAGCTATCTCGTGATGGATTCTTTGGTTGGCCAATCCCTAGGGGCATCCTGCCACAATCAGCATCAGAGGCGCTGCGGACGGGGCTGGTTGAGCTGCAAGGCGCGTGGCGCTTCCCGCCACAGCTTTCCCACGGGAAATTCAGCATCCCCCTCTAAAGTTTTCAGTTCGTCGTTTCCGTTGACGTTCAGCTTCGCGTGCCTTCGTTGTATCAGTAGCTTCTTGACGTAGTTTGAATGAGTCAAGGACATAAGGCGCGTTCGTAGCACCTGCTCCTGTCCCGGATTTGTAGCGTAGTGGGAAGAGCTCCCCGTACCTCCCGTTGCGGCCAGAGAGTCGTGGGATCGAAACCGGGCGCCGCTAGCTATTTCTTTTTTATATAGTGCAGTATCGCGCAGGTGTGGGTGTAAGGAGTAGAGTTGCGCATGCGCAGTGTGAGTGCGGACGCCGACGCGGGACATGCCGAGACCATAAGATGCTTTCACATCTAAAACACCCGTGTGTACGAGAATTCGGCGCACGTTAAAGATCCCCTGGTGGTCAAAATTAATCCGGAGCCCTTCACCGCTGCGCGCCTCATAACCTGTGTTGCGTCGGCGCATTAAACCCTTCAATCATTCAATAAATGCTTCTATTGATTTCTTGATCAAAACGGCACCCCCCCCCCTAAAATGGATTCTCTATTATTCCGGTATGTATTGTAACCAGGGGGGAAACGTACTCGTCACTTGCGCACCTGCGCTACCAGTTTTCAGTTATCACTGCAATGTGACGGTCAAGCTCAAGTAAAAAAGAAAAATAACTGTTCCGTTTTGTTATTAACACTTCGAGCGTCCAAACTGATAATTCGCTGCTGCAGTTCCGTGGGTACTTTTGAAGTATTAACTAAGCAGTGTTTGTCGAAATGAACGTCGATTCTTTGTGTGGGGTGCGCTCTGGTTTAGCGTGATGTGCCTTGTGCCTGTGCATGTCTTCGTGTCATTGGGCGGCTTCTGTTTGTGGCGTCGTTTTCAGGCCGCCGCCCTTTGGCGCCCGTCCCTGGGCTCAGCCGCGTCAGCATCGTCGTGACCGGCCGAACGATGGGAAGACAGACGAGTGAAAAAAAAAAAAGCACAGGAGGATAGTGTAGCGAATTTGGGAGCGGAGGGTAGTTCGCCGTGGCGGCGCGAGCCATCGCTCTCCGAAAGTGTGCGGTGGGGGTGAGGAGGGGGCAGTCTGCTGTGCCCGCACGAGGCGCTCGATGGCGCGATGCTTGGCGAAAACGTAAAGGGGGCGTGCGCGTGGCTATTGCCGCGAACCATATGCATTGGCTTTGCTTATTTATGTTTTTTTTTACCACCCGGCTGCGCCGGGCTGTGTTATCTGCGTACCGAGTGAAGCGCATGTTCCATTCTTTCTTATACCGCACGGATTATCTTATTTGAAGGGAGAATGTTTCGTCCTAACGCCAATAGCCTAGAATAGGCCTATTTTAGCTACAGTGTTCTCGATGTAATTCGACGGTTCCAGAAACACCCGCGCCGAAAGATAAATTCCCGCAGAGCAGACGCCGCGGCAGCATTTTTCACCGACGCTCGCCTGCGCCCGTCACTCTGTTGACTACTACTTCACCGCCTCTGTATTTTTTTAGTTGTTTGGGGAGCCCAAGTTCGCTCCAATGACCTTGTATTTCCTTCAAGCCAACTGCGCAGTCTTTGGCTGCGTGACACTATGATGTGCGTTCGCTTAAGACGCAGTGCGCGGTCCCTTCCTGAGACGCACTTCACGCCGCCGACGCATAGCTGCCGTCGAGAGAACCCACGAGTGAGTGCTGCCTCTGCGCACTGCAGCCATCAGGAGTAAGTGTTGAACTGTGAGTGAGGCAACCGGTCAAGTGCTTCGTGAGCCACTGGAGCTAAACGAGCTGCCAGAGCGGAGGCTCAGCACCGCCGACGACAGAACCCCAAGTGAGATCTGAACGATGAACGAGGCAACCAATGCATCGTCAGCCACTTCGTCAGCCACTGCAAATACAAGTTTCCGGAACCATACGAATATGTCCGTCTCAAATTCTGTGCCTCAACATATTTTGCAGAGTCAAAACAGCTAAACAGCTACGCCTAAATATCGCATTAAGGAGTACCGTGATCGCCATCGAATTTTTTTCTGTAGTGGTACGCTCTCATCCTTATGGTAAGCTGTCCCAGAAATGGGCTTTGTCGCTAATGCACTGTTTATTAAATGCTAATGCAACCGTCTCCTATTTATTGCTATTTGGTTTGGCAGTATCCCACAGTTTCTTACGTACCTCTCGAATGTTCGAAAAAAATCTTGGTTAATCGAGACATTCCTACCTTTCAGTTTATAACCGTTCTTTGGTATGCTGCTCTTCTCCCTCGTGTCAAGCAGTTCGAAAATTACAGGTCTTGTCTTGATTGATTGATTGTGGGGTTTAACGCGCCGACGCAACGCAGGTGATGAGGCGCGCCGTAGTGGAGGGCTCCGGATTAATTTTGACCACCTGGGGATCTTTAACGTGCGCCGAAATCTCGTACACACGGGCGTTTTTACTTTTCGCCTCCATCAGAAAAGCGGCCGCCGTGGCCGGGAATCGAACCCGCGACCTCGTGCTCAGCAGCGCAACGCCTTAGCCACTGAGCCACCGCGGCGGGTCAGGTGTTGTCTTGTTGGAATCCGGCCTTGCTAAGTGAGTAATGAGTTCGATTGCGACTGGCTTCCGTTCCAAAATATTTTCAATGATGTCAACATTATCAACATGTTACATATTTATTCTCATGCCTTTTTTTTTTGCATTGGTTTTACAGCGAAGCTGTCTATGGCAAAGGCAAACCGTCTGTTGGCGCGGAAACCCTCCAAAGAGTGGAGGGCGCATGCGCGAGGCAGACCGAGAGCTAGTGCCGCCAAGCCACAAAGGGAAAGGGAACGTCATGGTCACGGTCAGGGTCTTTCGCGGCGGTACGTCCCATGGCCACGTGTTTGTGAAGTACTTGGGTAGACACAAAGCAAGCGAGTACACTCTAGCAGTGTTCAATACGTGAAATACGAAACTTTGTTTGTTCAGCTAGTTGCTAGAGCCTCTGACGCAAAAAACAAAGCATAAAGAGCAAGGATAAACAAACGCAGGAGCCGGCTCGTTACTTCACAAAAGTATTAGAGGCGCGTTTTCTCTCACACATCACTTGATCAATTGATCAAGTGATGTGTGATTCATGGTATCAAAATTGGTACCATGAATCACAATAATTTGTACGATCATGTCTTCGTCCTGTTTTTCCAGAAAATTAAGTTGAGGGAATTTTTTCACGGTGATTTTATGAACTAAGATCACCGCATATTTCAATGTGCTGAGGCTTTTTTTTCTAACCTGAAGTTCACCGGGTCCAGCAATGTGGTATTGCAATTGTACACTCCATGTCGAAAGCATGACGACATACCGAGCAGACATTCACCTAGATCTTCATCATGTGTGCGCCCACAGCCGTTGTGCCAGACACTTTTTGCTATAAAGCACCTCATCTTTTAAGATGAGGTGCTTAAGGACACGCGTGCCCAGTATAAAAATTTTCTTATAGCATTCTTAACGCTCGTTGTTTCGGTTATTATGCATTTCTAAATGTACTTAATGCCAGAGAGGGATCGTCTTTAAAACTTGTCTTCGAATTGTTGCATGCACCAACTTACTGCGTGCCCAATGTAGCGATTGCTATTGCTGACGCTGTGCTCCTTTTCTCTCGAGAAATGGTAACAAATGACGCCATTTCCGGTGTCTCAAAAGCGGCAAATTCAGCCATTGTGTTACGGCTCAGAGCGCCCGCTCTTCCATTCGAGGGCCACAAAATTTGTACCGCACCCGGTTTGTATAGCTTGTGCTGCGCGCTGCATACAAGCTGGTGAATTCTCTGCTCTAAGACTTGCCTCCACTCTCTGAACTCGGTCGTAGTCATTCAGGCGCACTAGATGGGCTTAGATGTTGCGAGAATGCTCAATTCCTTGTTTTCTTTTGCGCACCGACATTTATACGTTCACTGCCAGTGAAGAAAAATTGCAGCTCTCCCGCTACCCAACAACGTCTGCCCAAATCTTAGTGTTGGATAACTCTTCTGGTGATTTCCTCAAGCTCGAGTGATTTCGAGCGTATTGGGGTGGAAGTATTTTAGTGCACAGGAGAGATAAATGACTTGGACGGCCTTTGTTTCAGAGACACTGAAGAGCGCGTTGGGACTAGACTTGCCGGCGCCGCCACACCACACCCGCGCCGCTCGGTTGGTTAGGCGCGGATTGCATGCGATTTCGAAACATGTTGCAGTAAGCAACTTTATTTGTAAACAGGAGGCGTGAGTGCCCTGGGGAGGAAATGGAGGGCATAGGGGAAGAAAAAAGATCTCAGAAATTTGCGAGGACGCGTAAAAGGTCATCGGTTACACGTTAAGCAACGGTATGTTAAGACGCCTTTTGTAGAAAAGCTGAAGTTTGCTCAGCCTTCACTGACGAGCGCAACTGGATTGTTTCGAGGAGCAGGCATGAGGGGAGTTGGTTCAGACCGTTACTCCAGCAAGAATAAACCGTTCGCTAAGGCATACTCGACAATTTCTTAGAAAAAGAAATGATTCTTTCTCACTCGCTGCAAGTTGTCTGCTTTGGTGATCGGAGGGGAGCATTTTCAGGCAGTCCCGCTCGACCAGAGATTAAACTAGAGCATTCCATATTGAATTAAACAGGTTCCGCGTACACTGGTACTCCATTTCGGGCAATGCTGGCGGACGGACCTAGCAGGGGCTGACCATTCCAGAACGTAATGAAGGTTCCGGGTAGAGTTAGCCTAGATTTTATCAGTCATGATTTCTCGCGTGCATGCCAGGCCTTCAGGTTTTGGTGACTTCGACTGTTGAGGTATCCTAGTTTAGGCTGCCAGTGTGGTTGTGCGGGGAACAACGGTGGAGCGCTGTGCGAGCCCCTTCTTGGGCGTGTGCCGAGCGGTTACCTGAGCTCCGATGTTAGGCCCAGACTTCCAGACAACGCGGATAGCGAAGCTTTCCATTTCAAGAACTTGGATTACTAGGTTCGTGTTCTTGGCCCGGTTATTCGGCGAGAACGCGTGATTCTATTCCCGAAGAGCAACTTGGGCGTCGGATGTACCGCCGAACGTTCTGTGCGTGATGGTGTTAGGAATATCGCTGAGACTTACAAACGACGCAAGCAAAAACTTTTCTATTGGTTTAATCACCTTTATGTTCTGCACCTAAGGGCTTCATTCGTATGCGCAGCCTTTCGGCGTCCAAATTACAACCGCGAGCAAATTTATTTTTCAAAATGTGTGCTTGATGGTTTCCTTTCGCAGCACAAATATATTAAGGGAGCTAACAAAATCATGCACCCCTCCGTCTCACCACGACGATGGTTGAACGCGAAGCTTTCTCGTGACGCATTCTGTGGTCATTGTCTGAGTTTGGACTGAGTCTATACCAAGTCGCAACGGAGCAATCGTATACATGAAGGAAGTAGTGGACTCGGTTAATTTTCTTACTGTGCGGTTTTCCTTCGCGTACCTAAAAACCGTATCGAGGTAGACTATCGCCAAGGATTTCAAGGAAATGCCGTTCCCGGTACTTCTGTATCGATCGTTATTCCGCTCTGTTACCCGTCAGGATGTTTTATCTCCTGTTGAAATACGGCTGCCCCAGCGCCCGTAAAAACATTTTTTTAAGTTGCATACCAACGCCCTATGTGTTAAAACTTAGATGGAAGAAAAAGGTCTTTAAAGAAAGACCTGCCCGCTTCACTACGTGGCATACGATTTCTATCTGTACAAAGTGATAGCAGTGTGCCGTACTATCTTATCATGGCTCTAGGCCTGCATGCCATTTGAGGTCGAGGATGGCAGTACTCCATGCCGATCATGAAGCGCTCACTGTGAGCAAGCACATTGCACAAAGTGTAACCATGCTGTACGACATCCACAAGTTACAAGACCCTGGCCACAAATGGCTGCCAATCTTGGAAGAGGTGTGTATTTTTTTAGGTTTATTTTAAGTTTTCTCGTCAGCCAAAGCACGGCAGACGGTTTTCAATCAATCCTTGACTCGACGTGTGTGTTTTTGAAAACGGTAATAAAAATAATAAAGCAATCGGATTGCCGCCGGCTTCATAACGCAAGGGACCCAGGTTTCATTCCGGCGACGGGAAGCGTTTTTTTTTTTTTTCACTTCACCCACGATCTTTCATCGCCATCGTCAGAGAAAGTTGGCTTTCCTGCAGGGCATATTGGGGTCACAGACGCCATCAGTGAGAACAATGAAGCTTCGTTGAAAACCACTGTTGTAACGGGATCATTTTCGTGCTTGTCTAGCTGCTTTGGTAAGGAATCAATGTTGCATAAGCCTGCGAACGACACGTGAACTGTGGGATCAGTACTTTTTACGTTGCATGTACAAATAAACATTTTATTTGAAGTATTGACGAGTGAAAAGTTTCAACTCCACTCCCCAGTAATTTATTCTTGGTAGTTCAGATAAGGCTTCGCCTTTGTGAAAAGAGTACACCCTCAATTATCATGGAGACCTGTATACCATAGGATATCGTAAATCGTATTAAACGTCACCTCAAGTCCAATCGATCAATCGATCATCGCCGACATTGTGCGCGTGTTCCCTTTTCTTTCTACATCGCAATGAAGACAGAAGAGTCATTTTTGTGCGCGCCTCACTCAGCTGCCTTCAAGCCTTATATTACCTTGCCATCTGCCCCTGTATAACCATCAATCCTCCAAATTTGTCGCCGTTTCACCCACCTTAGAGCTTGCATTAAATATTTTACCATCAAGGAAAGCGGTAAAATGGTTACTCACGGGAAAGATACATAACTGTTTTGATCGCCTCATCTGCAAAGGTTTGATGTGTATATAGGATGACCGATTCCCCGGGAAAGATACATAACTGTTTTGATCGCCTCATCTGCAAAGGTTTGATGATATGTATATAGGATGACCGATTCCCCAATTGGTCATGTAAAATATACGCAGCGTTATACTCGCTGCAAGAAGCTTTGGCGTCGGTAACCCTCCGATGTTTTTTTGTGTCCGAATCATGTCCTCTAGAACTCAAGCGCAGAAAAAGCTTTAAACACACTAGCTGCACAAGGTGAGATTAACCGAAAAGTTGCAGGGCAACTACTTTTAGGTCCTAACATGTGGGACGCCATAGCGTTACCAAGTCATCGAGCAATGATTACAACGGAGCTGCTGCATTTCCCATTCATGCTCTCCAGGCCAAAGGTCAACACAGAGAGCGCGGTTTCATAGTCGTGCGCGCAAAACTCTCTCCAACCATCGCCTCGCGCATCGCGGTCGTCCGCCGCACGGTAATCAGAATTTGTGGCTTTTCCGTCAAGAGTAGTGGATGACGGCGCGTTTCGTTGGCACGCCACCAGATGTGGCGGATGGACGAGAGTGTCTTACAGATGAGGTCAGTGTAGCCGCGTTAAGGGAAGCGCTGCGCCCACCGCGTCGAGACTCGACGAACCCACTACAGTGGGATGAGTAAAGTCCTGCTGGCGTGAGAAGTTAGTCCGGGAGGGGCGAGGGCGTAAAGGCCGCTTCAAGGCTGCGCTCAACGATACACTGTGGAGGCTTCGGATTGTAAAAAGGGGTGGCGCTTGAACCTTCACCATACGTGACTACCTAAATTTATTGAGGGCGCGAAATGAACATGCATTACGGCAGTCCTCTTGCGCTGCAAGTAGTGCCCAGTTCTCAGGCCGACCGGTGTCAGATCCAACCACGTTACGGTACGTCAAAGCAGGCTCGCTTGACGGACCAGGATTGGCCCAAGTGCCAGAGATTATGTTGCCGGACGGCTCAAAAAGTGCTAATAGCGACGACATCTGTGAGGTTTTCACGGCACATTGTCTCGCATCCTCATTTCAGAGAATACGTCGCGGGATGAATTCTTTGACGAACGGCTAGCGACTTTTTGTGGGGCGCTACCACAGGTACCCAATGACATGGCGAGCACGCTATGTGCACCGGTTTCGACAGAGGGGCTGTATGATTGCGTCACACGTCTAAACGGCGCGTCAGCTTGAGGTCCTGACGGCATCCCCGCAAGGTTTTACAAGACCTTTTTTTTTTTCTGTTGGTGGCGCACTTCTCGCCATGGCGGACGGTTTTTTTTTTCTCTCTATGGCGAGCGGCCGGAATCCTTTTGCGAGGGTCGCGTCGTCCTGATAGCGAAGCCTGAAAAAACTCTTCGAACCCGGGTGCGCACAGACCAATCACGCTCCTATACACTGATTATGAAATTGTCGCGTCCATTTTAGCCCGTCGAATGAGCCACGTAATCGCGCACATCCTAAGTAATGCGCACAAATTTCAGCGTGCCGGAGCGGTCAATTTTTTCTTCCTTAGCCTTGACCTGCTACCCATTAGACTTCGCGTCCAGAACCGGCATTTCTAGTTGCTTCGTATTGGTTGATCAGGCGAAAGCTATCGATAGAGTGGAGCACCGGTACATGCTGAGTGTCTAAGGTCTCTACGGTTTACCTTGAGTATTTAGCTCGCTTTAGGCTAGCTCACTCGAACGTCACTGCTCGTCTGCTTGTTAATGACCGCCTCAGTGAGCGATTCACAGTCACGCGCGGGATCAGGCAGGGTTGGGCCTGGTCACCCTCGCTCTTTGCCCTATGCCTGGACACCCTTCTGCGTCGCGTGGCAGCGTGTCCTTCCATCCGCAACTTCCCGCTGCCCGGTCAACACTCTTAAAAAAGGTCGGGGCATTCACTAATGGAATACTAACAAGTTGCGTTGTCCCAGTATACACTAGGTACTTAGTAACTGGAGGTAGTAAATGTAGCACTTGTCAGAATTACTAACCGAAGCAGGCAGTGAGCACCACTACCCCCCTAGTAAAGTCCCAGTGATAGCACTCTTCTGAGCTACATGCATTTACTAACTGGTCATGCACAACCCAGTCACAAGCACGACCTTAATCTAGTGCATACTACTTCCTACACTCAAGTAATTTACTAACCATGCAGTTGTTAGTGGCAGAGCCTGCGTAAAAAACCGCGGGGTAGTAAGGTTCGTAAGGAGTTAGTAAATACGGCCGTTACTACCTTTTTACGACCTTTTTATTAAGAGTGAAGGCCAGATCAAGGTCTCTGCATATCCGGACGATGTTCCCTTTTTCACTGGGATGAAGACAGCTACCGAGCGTTTATACGGATTTTCTAGGAGTATGGTGAGCTGTCCGGACCCCGGTTGAACAAGGGCAAATGCAGAGCGCTATGCTTTGTGTTGCTTGACACTGACCTTGCTGAAAACGTAGAGTGGGCGAGGAAATTCCGGGTTCTAGGCGTAATTTTTCACACATCTGTAGAAGTTGCCCACGGAAACGTGGATGGGTTTACTGGACACTGCCGACAAACGCATCGGCATAGCTTCGACTTTTAGGTTGTCTCTCTGAGAGGAGCTATATTATAAGTTGTCTGTTTCAGCGGCGCTCTTTTACATGGCGAGGGTGGCTCGACTACCTCGGGACATAACCCGTTGATTGGCCACAAAATTTGGGTCCTTTTTCTGGGCTGGCAAGGCCGAGTCAGTTGCGCGCGCTCCGCTGCGCCTGCCCGGCTGCATGGGGGGCTTTAGCTTGCCATGCCTGGACACGATGTAAAGTGTTCTAGCGTTGCGCGGTGTGTGGGAGCTTGTAGATGATGATGTGTACCCGGACTGGCTCTGCTTCACTACTTCTTGGGTACTGCTCGCTTTTTGCTTTATTATGAGCCCCTTCCCGGACCTACAGCCGTGCAACAACCGGCTTTCTATAGGTACGTTACTAAAACACTTCGCGGCTTTCAGTCGAGCAGCCCACATTTGGACATTAGAGCCTCATCTGCAACTGAGATATGCGAGAAATTGGCTATTAGGCAGTTGGATGACCGGCAAAAAGAGAAGTCCCGCTGGGCGCACTGGCAAACGTTAAAGTCAGCGGTGCTTCCTGCAGACGTTCGTGATTTCGGGTGGCTGCTTGGCTGGAGAGCCCTGCCAACGTGTTACCGTTTCGCAGCATTTGGTGTGGTTCGCTCTTCCCTGTGCCCGGAATGCGGACGCACTGAGACTCTAGTATCATGTGGCCGCGCATTCTGGGTTACTCTGACTCCCGGACTTTCCTGGGTTACTCAGCAGAATGTTTGAGCTCAGGCTGGGAGCCCTCGCGAAATCGAGAGGCCCGTTTGTCAGCGTTCTGCTGTGTTTGGGTGCCTTTGTTGTTTGGCGCCAGCGAGGTGTAGTCACCTTGCAGGCAGGACCGCAGCGTGCCATGTGCCCCCTGTAGTGGCGCGTTCGTAAAGTAGCCGTAGAGCGCCTGCAGCATGAGCTGGTGGCATTGGGGGAAGAATCTTTCATCCTGCGTTGGTCGACTCGCTTCGTCAAGGTCGCCAATAACACCGTGCAATGGTGTATAGTGCCCTATTATTAATGTGTAACACTTGCGTGTTGTCTAGGGAAGGGAGTTGTACGTTCAGAGGCCGAGGCGCAGTTTAGGCAGCCTGGCTGAGCATGCCTCTCTGTACGGAGATAGACAAAAGTACAGAGTAGTACTGATGTGTGTGAACTGTTGTGGTTGTTATGTTGACTCCCACGTGTGAACTCTGGTGTCTGGACCTTGTGCCGTGGACATTAATGCAAAGGTCCTTCGGTGCTGTGGACCTTGTTTTTTGTGAACTTGAGTGATGTTCATTTTGTGTCCTCTGTAGCACATTGCGTATATCCTGTACCCTGTCGACCCGCGTAGTAGCTAACTAGAGCGGATAATAGCTGTAACTAGTTTTACTAAATTCTCTTTTCGACAGACAGACAGACAGACCCACAGACAGACCAAAATTTCTGCGTTTAAGTATCCCAAAAAAGGCTATCGTCTTTAATAACGCTATGGCCTTAATGAGGCTGGCTATGAGATTCTGAAGCGTCGTGTTTACAAGCTTCCTCCGCGAGTTCAGGTCCTTGCCCTACGATCAACCGGCTGCACTTCCTCAGTGTCTACACTACATTTTACTCTACTGACGTCCCCGTTTATAACGTCCATGGTAGTGATTCTGTTAGGGAAAAAACAAGTGACATCACTTTCAGTGACGATTGCAGAATGATGCAGTGTTAGGTAAGGTACGAGGCCCGTTACAGTCTTGTATCTTGGGACCGCCTTCTATATGTAGCCTCCCCAGCTCACTATAGTTTTAGAAACAAATAAAATTGGTTTTCTTGGCTGAATGGTTGATTGATCTACTTCCATTTGTGACGCCTTAACCCCAGTTATAAAATTCATCCAGGCCCACCTTGCAAATCAGGCGCACTTTTGACGTCATTGCGGTGGCTCAAATAGCCTTTTTATGTGCACATCTTCAAGGGACCATGTTTGTTTTTGTTTGTTTGTTTGTTTGTTTCTTTGTTTAGGCAGAGTACAAGTACACCGTGCAAAGTAGAATAAATTCCAATCTTCTGCCGAGGCAAACGGGCCAAAAGGCGTTTGAGCCCGTTTTATCGAGCCCGATTGATCGAGCCCGATCGAGCCGCCTGACGAGGCCCCGTCCCTGATGTAGCACGGCGGCAGCAGCACTATCGAGGCACATTCAACAACCAGTGAACCAAATTATAGAGATGAAACAAACCACACGGCAACATAGGAAAACTATATCAACGCAATTGTTGGTTATATGAAACAATGACAGAGCACAAAAAATGTATAATGATAACACATATATAGTACGCGAAAAGTAGAGACCGTGACATGAGTATAAAAGGTTTAGCAAGAGGACGTTTTACCCGAACGATACCAAAGCAAACGGTTCTTTTTTGCACGCACGGCGGGTAGGCAACATAATTTTAACGATATACATAAAACAATACTCGAGGAAACCTCATGACGGCACAGAATGCGGCATATAAACCCACAACGCGCGACATTCATTTTTGTCCAGGAATGTCTTTTTTTTAATTTTTTTATAAGTAAATGTACCGAAAGAGAACTTTTTCACAATTGTCTTGGGGACATGGCGAAAGGCGAAACCATGCCTGACTGGGCCATGGCACCCTACAGCTGTAGCGGCTTCGAATGGTACGTTTGTTTACGATTTTTACACAAAACAACAACAAAAAAGATGTAAATAACTGCGGAACAGAAATAACTATTACATCAGGGGGATAAAAGGAGTTTTTTATATCGCATTGCATAAACAATGAAATTAGAATATTGAATTTTGTGTGAATGAACTGATGTTAACATAACCGAAGAAAACACTCATGTGAGGTATGTAAAATAGAACACCGCGAATAGGTTGTCAAACATTTAAATCTAAATTAACTTTCAGATGGCATTTTTTCAAAGAATATTTGTTTTACAAGTATTTTGAAAGTTATTACTCGTACAGAACTATTTAAATGTTGCAATAAAATTGCGCTTTCATTTAGCAGATCAGGTATTGAGTGTATCTCTTGAGTACATAATGTGTTAGGGGAGCGCGGTTTTTAAATTGGATTATCGTAGTTATAAAACAGGTGTTTTCGGGCAGTAGTAGTTTAAAACAATGCTTATCGGTCCTATGCTGGCGGAAAAATATTAGGATAGTGTGTATTGCATAAATAAAGTTTCGGATACAAACATTTGTAAGTTTTCAAAGTACGGCGGGCTACGTTCAGTTCTCTGCAGGTTTGCAATAGCCCGCATCGCTCTTTTGTATGTTAAAAGGGTAGTACTGGTTGTGTTGCCCAACTAAACAACAGTAATTATACCGTGGTGGACACGTTTAACGAATGCCCGGTAGGTTAATTCTAACGTATTTAAGGTTCCAATTGCACTTCAGAGATCTGATTTAAGGAGTACGTGTGGTGTCCACGAGAGATTTTTTGGAACAGGACTCCCAAACAAACCGGGTTCAGGTTGATTCCTGAATTGGGGACCGCTAAATTGTATGTTAAAGTTAAAGGTGCGGATATCCATCTCGCTCTAAACAATACATATGGAGTTTTCTTTACACTTAATTCAAGTTTTTTTTTTACATTTAAAAAAAGTTCCTCCATTTTTGCAGCCGCCCCATTCCGTAGGGGCGATTTCCCGTGCAAGCCGGGTGACCTTCCCAAGTGTTGTAGTCCCACACAAGGGCCGAGCGCCAGGCCGGGGAGTTGCTGGTACCTATTTTACTGGTAGGTGCCCGGCGCCACCAAGGCACACGAATGCACATGGTGCCTTCCACAGCCACGATGGACGCTCAACTCGCAACCGCCTGTGGCAGGACATGCCGCCAGAGTCTATCACCCCCGGCAATGGCGCAACGCGGCATGATGGCCGGGGCCCCGCCAGATGGACAAGGGCCAGGGGCCCATCGCAAGGTTAAAGGCAGCTTTCCATACGAGAACTGACTACGCCATGAAGGTTAGAGGTCCGCGTACACAGAGATATGCAGCATGCATTATCATATAAATTGTTGGCCCAAAGATGCTTTTCGGTGTATATTTGAAGGTCTGTTTGTCTACATTCATCTCCTTAGCTACACACTGGGAACGACGTGTATACTGAAGTGTTTGGTTACATATGTGCAATCGAAAGGGTTTGGGGAGAGTGGATGATGAGCATGCCCATGGCCCAGCAAAGCAAGTTCCTTCAGATTTTTGTATATGGACGAAGATGAAAACACAAAATGAATTCCACTCGAGTTGCCAGAAGACTGATGTCTTGAGGTCATCATCAAACGCCGAGCCTGCTCGACGAAACAAATAATTTATCATAAGTATAAATATACCAGTCAAATACTTAAATTACGAACTTGCACCTACTTTGTACAGGCATTGTATATCGCCTTTCCCACTCGGTACAGATGGTGAAAAACTGTTCGTACGAATTAAATTGGCCAAACATTGGTGTTATGACTTTTCAGGTCCCTGAACGGCTCCAAGCTGCACCCAGGTACGCCGGGTCATGTAGGGCACAAGGTTTAAAAAGATACCGTTTTGTACTTTCTATGAGGACGTACCAAGCGAGTCACACAGGAATAAACTTCCTTGGTGCGTTAAATAAAACCGAAAACTCTCGTTATGAATTCTACCCGCACCATAAAAAAGCATTGTTTGTATTGTTAGGCGGAAAATGTTGTATTAGACATATTTACAATTGTCACACTGTGGGGGAACACCTGTAGCACAGAACCCCGAGTGGGCGAGGGCACAAGAGAGAGCGAGAGTTCCTCTTCTTCCTTCCCGTCACGCAACCCTCCACCACAGCCAGCCTCTATCTCTTTATCGCTGCTCCATGCTGGGCCAATCTCTCTGTGTCTACGTGCTTTTCAGAAGATCCATAGGCGTCCCGTGATGGTATCCTATACGGCGTCATGTCGACTCACGTCGAACTGGATCAGGGAGAGAACCTTCGGGCTAACGCTACCCTGCGATGACCCTGTCGGCTCAACGCTTCTGTCCCGTTTGCACTTTGTCGGGTTCGGTGTGTCCCCGGGAGAAATACATTAAGTCTTGTCGGCGTCATTGAAGACAGTAACACATGCTTACCTGCGTCTAGCTGCACACATTGGTACTCAGGCCACTTCCCGAGTATAAAATAAGCATCGATATTACATTTAGTACCATCCTTGACCAACGCACATACACAGTGCCCAGTTCACCCAGAAAAACTGCCTACATTTCGGCTTCAAGGTAACAAGCTGACGAGGCCATTGGAAACGTTTTGCGCCAAAAAAACCGTAATGTTTTCTTTAGGTCTTCTTCTACGGCCGACGTCAAATACAAAGTTATGTTCTTCGCGTAGCGACTGCCTGCGAAGTTAAAAAGAAATTATGAAGAAGGAACATAAACTGAAGCACCGGATCCAATTATATCCTTACCCAAAGAATAAAATACAACTCAGTCACTCGCCCACCATTAAAAATAATTTTGCCAAATTTTATGATATTTGGTTTCGTGAATTTTACCATTCAGTCATGCAAAAAAAGCTCTGCCTGAGCCTTCCACAATGCCGGGTTTTATAGATCTCGAATTTTTATGTTTGCTGGTATTTCCAGCCGATTACCCAGAGTCCAGGTAGCAATGAATACCTGGCCAAGTACAGCAGTTTTGTGGTTGTGCACTTTGTATCAAAACCGCGTCGACATCCGGAGTCGAAATTCACGTGGCTCTTAGTCAACCCTGGGCCCACAACAGTCGTGTTCTGCCCATCCGGCTGCAGAGCACCACCCTTTAAAAGTAGTGAGAGGAAACCGTGCTTGCTATGAATTACTGTTTCAGAAGAATTGTAACGATCGTCGTGTCTGTCATCACGCTGTCGTGAACACGCGTGCTTCCAGAGCGATTGCGTTTATATACCTATTGTTGAATCACAGGCCTGCGCTTCACTGAATGTACCGAGGGCAATCAGCAGACGCCAGGCTCACTTTCGCTGAGGGAACTGAAACAAATGACGCCATTTCCGGCGGATTCGAAGCGAGAACTTACCATATGTGTAGCATCTAGGGAAACGCGCTCCCTTTAGGCGACGCGAACTTTGTTGCAGAAATTTGTGGTAGTGCCTACTGCACACTACATGCAACGCTGGTGGATTCTCTGAGCGAGCACATCCATTCATGTGGTCTGCTCGGTATAGTTGTCATCTACTCACACAAGACTGAATTCGGCTGCGAAGAAGTGCTTATTTTTCGTCTTTGTTCTGCTGCCACCATTTACACAGTCGCGCTGCGTGAAGAGAAATTGCGATTAACTCACGTCCCTACAACGCCTGCCGAAATCGCTTGGCTGGCTCGCTCCAATGGCGTCTTCCACATGGCGTAACGATTTAGAGTGTATTGCGATAGGGGAACCGCGGTGCAGAGAGAAGATAAATGATTTGGACAGCCTTTGTTTCAGTGGCGCCGAAGTGAGAATCGGGACCAGACTTGCCGACGCCGTGTTACACACTCGGCTTGTTCACAGCTCAGTGCTCTGAGCGTCTGCTTTGTCTGTGGATGTTGTAAGAAGCAGATTTTTCACCCCGTAAGTCTGCCTTTGTGCTTCGATGGGCTAGTAAGAGGACGGAAAAGAAAAACCTTATTTGGGCAAAGCAGACGACATGTTGCGAACGCGTGGGATTCATTCTTAAACGCAGTAACTATCAAAAAAAAAAAAAAGGCTGCGACTAATCTCACGGCAGCCGTGAGAATTACCTAGGGGAAAATCTCACGGCAGTTTCCAGAAAAGCTGGCTGGCCTAAAATTTGCTGAATACTATTACGTCCCAACGTAACCTAAACTCACTGAACATAACGCCACCTAACTGAACGCGTCATAACCTACCAGCCGAACTGCAACAAACCTAATTTAACCCAGCCGAAAGACACAGAACACAACCTATATTGAACGTAATTCAACCCATTCTAGAAGTCGTGTGGGTCGATCTATTGATATAGTAAACACCAGAGTAAAAAAAAGCCTTACCCAAATCAGGATAAACGAAAAATTCCGAAGGCTACAGAAAAACATTGGAATGACGGACTCAAACCTGAGCCTTCATGTTGAAAACGAAGCACTATACCACAGCGCTACAGGGGCAGCTGCAAACACGGCTTTTAAATGCAGAGCACTTTTAGGAGCTCGCCTTGTCGTCCTAGCTCGCTCGCTGGAACCAAGCACATCGCCACGGTGTTACGGTGTAGCCTGTCACGGTCCCTTCGCCGTGACGTAACCCAGAGGCTTCGAAAGCCGAGCGGCTATGCCAGGATATACGTAGCGTGAGCTAAGGTTCAGCTGGTTATTCTTAGTTTTCCTGGTTGTCTAGTATTAGCTGATTATCATGGTTTCTGCTGCTTATCATCCAATAAAAATCCAATCCAAATCTAATCCAAATCCAATCCAATCCAATCAATCAATCCAACCAATCTAAGCCAAGCCAAGCCAAGCTAAGGCTAAGCCAAGCCAATCCCCACGCTTGCGCAGCGCGGCTCTCCAGGAGGTACGCGAAACTGGTCAACCTCGGCCGGTGTAGCCAATCACATCAAATCCAATCCAAGTAACGCTGTTGTTCGCGGCGTACCCCAGAGGCTTCGAAAGCCAAGCGGTTTATATAGTCATAAGCGTTCGAAACTCGTGAAACTCTGGCGCTTGTCATGCATCTCCCCTTTGTTTAGCGCAAAGAAAACTATATGTACGTACATTTGAGGAAAAATATACGTAATTAACCGCCAGCGCCCGCGTTCCTTTAGTTAAGGGCGCCCGTTGGGTTGGTTTTTACTATAGTAAACGCAATATGTGGCAGTGCAACGCCGGCACGTGCGGGGAGAAAAGCACAAAGAGACCAGGACTCCCGCTGGCGCAGTTTCAGGCAGGGGGCGCGCGAGCACTGCGAAGGCAGGAAACTTGAATTGCATGGGGTGGTAGCAGCAAGCGGATAACGGCCGTACAGCCCATTATGACGATTCACTGCTCTGCACTTCCGACAGCTTTCACACTGAGTGGAACGGCTTTAATTTTTTAGGGAATATTTATCCCATGGAATCTCCGGGCAGCGCTCTTAGCGAACAACAGGCGACTGCCGTGAGAAATTTCTGACGGTAATTCTCACGGTTGCCGTGATAATAGACAGTACAAAAAAATACTGGAGAATGCAAACTTCTCCTTCCAGAATTGTTTTTCTTTCGAATTCGCAGCGCGAATACATCAACGCCCTAAAAAAAAACCATTTTTGAGCGTGCCTACCCGATATAAGCAGTAATAGGTACTCCATAAATTTCCAAACATAATGTTTACGGTTGACTCAGATCTTCCTTTCTTTATTCAAACGCGATGAAACATTTGGTGTAACATCGAAGGGGGAAATTTCAAAAGGCACTCAACACTTTTCACTGCTCGGTGGGCACTAGTAACACTTCGCCTTTGCGGAAACACCATTTTACCGACGTATCTACTCGAATGAATCGTGTCGAAGAACAACACCATGGACACACCGGAAGTCTGATTATTACGTCCCCTCCATGGGAATATCTCATAGCGCAAATTGTGCGCTTATTACTGATACCCTTATGCAATTAAAGACAGTGCAATGATTTCCTTATGTGCCATTACCCAGCCATGTTGCATTACGTTAAATTGGCATCTGCTCCAAAGCCGATCCATTAAAATTATCGAAGTTATTCTTTTTCTCGCCACTTGAGACCGTTTATATTATCAACAACGTATTTTATTTCAACAAGAAATCAAGAACGTTTCATTTACCGGAGAAAAAAACCTTTTTTCGACGGCGCTGGCATCCGTAGGCAGGCTCTAGGTGTGCTTGCAACTTCTTTTGGGTAACGTGGCTGTATCACCCTGGCCGTGCCGGGCTTGTGGTGCTTAAATAGTCGGATTTGAGTAAATTGCGACGACAGAACTTTTTCGCTGGCTGTGTAGCCATGAAGCACGCTGTATTGTAAACTTACTTTGATATATCAAATCTTGCCATCCTTTGTGGTAGTTCTTGTTCCCTTTCTGCTTTCGATTACTAAGTACGACGTTAAAACGAACCAGAGGACGGCCTGCTGCGGGCAAATCCCCTACTAAGGCGTTACAAACGCCTGATAGAGGCGCTGAGACAAATATACCCCCAACAACATTCACAACAGAATGTCTCGCGTCATCCATAAAAGTTACATGTAGAGAGAGCAGCAACTAAGCTTTCACAGAAGTCTGTGCAATTCAACCTGCGACAAAATTGTAAATCTGAACCCCACGTAAATTTTTCTTTCTGTTTTACTGGGACAAGTTTATCTGCACACCTATCAGATTTAGCACCTGGTACAATTGGCCATACTAAGGGGAGTATTTCTGGGTACGAACGAAGACGTGTTTTCTTATTGTGTGTTTATCACTGGAAAGAATAGTTAATAAATTATTCGGGAAAATGAAAATGTTGACTTCAAAAACAATATCCTAATGCTGCTGTTAGGTGTATATAGTGCTAAACGTTTCTCCGTTACTTTACTGAGGCTATGCGTATAAACAGTGCATTTATTTTTTTCTGCAAAATACAAATTTGTGTAAAAATATGTAAGAAAATGATGACAGAGTCATAATTTTGGAAAGAGCATTTGTAATAGCGCATTTAGTTTTTAAATTAGTGAAAGCGTGGTATAAAGGTAAATTTTGTTCTTTAGAGTGGCCGTAAAATTAGTCATTTATATTTTTATATTCGGAAGCACTAACAAAAGATATTCAGTTGAACTCCTGTTCTATGTCCCCAGGTTTTACAACAAACCCCGGTTTTACGACGAACTAGTCTGGCGCTGGCGAAGGAAGGAAGACAGGAATAAAGGTAAAGAAAAGCCAGGAATGTAAATCCCTCTAGGGCCTAGTTTGCTATCCTACACACGGGAAAGGGGGGAAATGGGGAAAAGAAGAAACAGCAAAAAGAAGAGGAAGGTACGAACAGTGCGTAAAGAGCATTACGAAAGAGCGTAAACAGCGTTACCTAGCGTTACCACACTATATACGATGAATTTCAGGTACGTCATAGAGCTTAGTCTTTTGGGCTGCAGTCTTCTGTACATGTTCGTTGTTTTGACGAAGCACAGGGGCGCTTTTGTCGCCTTGTGCGTAGATGACGGCGAAGGCCAGTGCCCCCGGATTTTCTCCTCAGAGAACGGACGCCAAGAATCCAGCTTCCGTAAAGTTGAGGAGAGTTGCCTTCTTGCCGATGAAAAACGTGGACACTCGCATAGAACATGGCGTATGGCCTCTAGTGTATCACAGACTTCGCATGCCTCACTTTCACCATTTCCGTCAAATAGGAGTAAGCATTTGTGAAGGCAACTCCCAGCCCGAGACGACAAAGAATAGTTGCGTCAAGCCGTGGGAGGCCTAATAGAAGGGGACGCTGAAGATACGTATCCAGGGTAATAATTAGTCGCCGTAGAAATAATGCATTAAACACTTCGGTTGCCCAGACGGTATTTCATGCATGACCCGCGTTATCCGACGACCCACGCGAAGCGCGCAACACGACGCCTGTTCCGCATACCTTGAGCCCGCTCAATCGGTCGTCTACGGCCTCGCTTTCTTTTGGTCTCATTTTTTTTTGTTTCTCTCCCCTCCAGCAGCCACCACTCCTCTTGACAATCGCTTTCCCCGTTTCCTCGCTAGCGTCTCCTCTTGTTGCGCAACGGTCACGAGGGCAATGTGCAGGCATGGTGTCGGAACGGAACAAACTTCCGGAAACAAAAACAAGAAATGGCAGCATCTCCACTTCCCGTGGATGATGGCGAGGGTGCGGAGTACGGGGACTCGAAATTGACATCCAAGTTGCGCCCCGAGTGACCATCCGTTTTGCGCCCCGACCGGTCATTCGATTTGAGGCCGTGACTTGCACCTTGATTATTCCCTAAATGAAACTGCGACTCACGGCTCAAATCGAATTTCGCTTGATTTTCGCTTCATAGTGGTGTGCGCACGGATGGACGCGGACCGACATTGGGAGGTACTAAGGTACTCCGCACCGTTACAGACGAGAGAGTAAGCCGCTTGACGCTCGCGTACAAACTCACGCTCGTAGCCCAATGGGTAAGAGGACTTACACTAACTCTCTGTCTGGTCTAAACCAGACACGGCTGAATCCTGCCGGTGCCTGTGTAATTTTTTTGCGATTGTAATGCTATGCGCACGGACGCGGAACGAACATTGTGCGGTCCTAAGGTACTCCGAACCTAAAAAAAAAACTTATTTTGGGACGACAACGAAAAACGTAAACCGAACGTTAGTTATTATTTTGTTCAGGAATAAAACCGACAAAATCATTTCGGTTTTTGGTTCGATGGGGAATGTTTTAGGTATATTTGAGCTTTCATTTAAAATTGCACGCAGTGTGGTTGGAGGTTGCCGCCCGTTCCCTGGAATATAAAAGTCGCCTTTGTTGCGCTGTTGCCATATTGCCTTCGGCAGGCTTACTGCCGCTTCCTTCCTCTCTCCTTCTGCTACCCTGTTTGAAAACTTTCTAAAAGTTTATACATCTGTATCGAGGGTCAGTGCTTAGCTGTCCGCTTTATTGTGGCCCGCAGTTGGCGGCGAAGCACATCCCCATTTATTTAAATATTATATCGATTTTAATGATTCACTTTAGCGACAGCAGAGACGACAGCTAGAGAAAGTAACAGAATATAACTACCTCGGACAGATGGTTAGTGCTGACTACAACCACGGGAAGGAAGCCGGCTCAGAACAGGTATGGACTGGGGAGCACTCAGCAAGCACTCACAAATAAAGAAAAGTAGGCTACCTCTATCACTGAGAGAGAGAAGAAACATTTAATAGAGCAAAGGGTGGTGGTTGAGCCGTCTCTCGGTGGGGTGGGTTCGCCTCAGTCCAGGTACCCTTGGGCCTTGCTGCAGCTCTGGCACGGGTGACCAGAAAGATCTGGTCAGCATGATGGGAGCTGGTCAGCAGGCCCTCCCACTGCTCTGGGGAAGGTCTGGGATTGGGTGTAAGCGATGGGGTGTTTTGACAGGCCCACACCAAGTGGTAGGTAGTATTAAGAGAGGGGCAGAATTGACAGGTGAGGGTGTATTGGGTAGGGGAGATAGCGTGTAGGATGGGTGCGTTGTAATAGGTGTTTGTTTGTAATCGACGCCAGATGATTGCTTCCTCCTTGGTTAGTTGTGGGTAAGGTTGAGGCAAAGTGAGGCGAATGTTGCCATAATGATGGAGGATGTCGTGGTAGCGTGATGGAACAGCGGGATGCGGAGGAGGCTGGACCATGGGTTCTGTTCCTGAGGGAAAATGCCCGGTGTGGAAGGGCGCGGGCAGCGGCGTGAGCCGCCTCATTTCCCTCGAGGGACGAGTGGCCAGGGGTCCAGACGATGTACAAGCTCGGGGAGGGGATTTATCGATGCGAGTATGCGTAATGCGGGAAGTGAGATGGCGTCACGTTGAATGTTACGGCAGGCCTTGCTGGGAATCTGTTTTTATTGGAAGGTATTCGGAGCCAGTTGGCAGAGGCGATGGCTATGGCAATTCTTCGGCAGTGGTGGTTGATGTCGAGAGAGTTGTGAGGGAGGTGAGAAGTGTGCCTTCTGAGTTTACAACCGCCAGAGCATGAGCCTGGCGTGTGGGGTAGAGGGCGGCGTTGGTGTAGCGCGTATCGAGGTGAAAGCGGAATTGTGATCGAAGATGCTTACCCGGGAGAGCCTTCTACCTTGGTTGAATACCGGGTGCATATTGTTAGGAATTTCGGATACAGTAATGTGGGACCGGATTGAAGATGAAATGCGCTGAAGGGCTTGTGAAGCAGGTGGGGTCGGGTACCCGAGGACCTGGAGGACGTGTCGTCCGGTAGTGGTAAGGAGGAGTCTGGTGAGTTGGCTGATGCGTTGAGCTTCCAATAGTTCTTCGAGGGTGTTGTGGATTCCGAGTTGGAAGAAACGACAGGTAGAGGTTTCAGCGGGGAGGCCAAGTCCAATTTTGAAAGCTTTTCGAATTAGTATATCGACTGTCTCCCATTATTTGGGTTTGAGGGCGATGTATGGGGTGCAATATGTGATGCGACTAATTAAAAGTGCTTGAATTAGTCGTATTGTATCGCCTTCTTTGAGGCCCCGACATTGGTTTGTGATGCGTTTGATGAGAGGGTAAGTTGGGTGACAGTGGCTTGAAGCTAGCTGGGGAAGAACTGCAGCGCCAGAGCCATCTTGATGAAATTGGACTCCGAGTATACGAAGGGTGTGTACTTTAGGAATGGGTGTGGAACCGATTGTTGGAGCAGGATCGGGTGTGAGAACTGGAGATCGCCCACGAGTTCGGGAGCAGAGGATAAGAGAGTGCTGATTTGCTGGGGGCACACGTGAGGCCTCGAGGGTGGAGATAAGCGAGAATGGTGTCGATGGGTATCTTGTTGTGTGCCAGGAGATCCGGTGGTCGTCCAAAGAGGTAAATCATCAGCGTATAGGGCATGGTGGAGACCAGGAACGGTTTGAAGGAGAGAGGTGGGAGCTTGAGGAGAGCGATGTTGAAGAGGAGGGTGATATAACTGATCCTTGTGGGGTTCCTTTGGGAGGTGTGCGAAATCTGTCAGATCCAAGTGGTCCAATGCCAGGGTGGCAGTTCGGTCGGTAAGAAAGGCCTCGCACTGTGTTGTATGTACACGCACCGCACTGGGCTTTTTCAAAGTCCTTCTAAGATGGCCTGATGTATGACGTTGTCAAAAGCGCCCTTTACGTCGAGGGTTAAGATGGCACTGGGATGAATTTTGCTGAGGTGATCGATGACTTGCTCTTTGATCTGTAGGAGAACATCTTGAGTTGAGAGGTGTGAGTGGAAGGCAAACATGGTGTGAGGGAATAGGTCGTTGTCTTCAATGTGAGTAGTGAGGCGGGTGTGAACCATCGCGTTCAAAGAGTTTTACCGAGACAGGAGTGAGGGAGATGGGGGAGAATGGGTTGGAGAGCTGGATTGGCTTGTTGGGCTTAGGAATTAGTGATATATCTGCGTGCCGCCATTGCGGAGGGAGAGTGCCGTTGTCCAGTGGTTGTTGAAGAAATTTAGTAAAGCAGTTAGAGGGGCATTGGCCAAGTTACGGATAGATAGTTTTGTTAGTTATACGGTCGTGGCCAGGAGTGGTATTTTTAGTGAGACAAGAGATAGCTTGGTCGAGTTCTTGCAGCGCAAAGGGAGCGTCAAGGGCAGGATTCGGAGCGCCGGTGTAAGCAGGAGTGGCAGAAAGGAGAGGTATTGCTGTCGGTACCAAAAAGGGTGGTCTTGAGCGCTTTTATGTAGCAAATCATTCGAATGGGGATAGTTGTGAAGAAGACGGCGGACGTGATTGTGAGTGGCAGCTTTGGCAGGTTTCGAGCCAAGAAGACTACGGAGGAGATGCCACGTGCGTTTACTGCTGAGTGTTCCTTGGAGCTGGTCGCAGAAGGTAGCACAGTTTTGTTTGTGAAGGGTGTGAGCGTAGATAGCGGCTTCTTGAGTCAGGGGCAGCAATTCGACGTTTCAGGGATCTATATATTTTGCCTCCGCCATCGACGAACGAGGCCCCGGCGAGCCTCCCATAGATGGAGAAGATGAGAGTCAACTGAGGGATTCTCCACCGTCAGAGGAATTGCTCTTGGAATACTTCTTGACAGCCGCGCTTAATTGTGAAGTCCATTCTTCTAGGTTGGTGATAGTGTCTGGGAGGGGTCCAGGATCTTTACGAAAGGATTCCCAACCGGTGAGTTTGGCTTGACCGATGCGAGGTTTGAGTGTGAAGCGGGGGTATAGTGATACGGATAATGTGATGATCGCTGCCCATGTGTATTCAAGACACTGCCATTCAAGGTAGGAAATATATGTGAAAAGGGTGAGGTCGGGGTTCGTATCTCGTGATACACTGTTGCCCAGCCGTGTAGGGGGTGGTAAAGGTGGTAGCAGAGAGTGAAACGTGCTGCTGAGTGGCGTTGAGTAAGGTTGCCCCTTTTTTTGGTTGCGTGATGATAGCCCCATGCGGGGTGCGGAGCGTTGAAATCACCTAGAACAATGAGAGGAGCGGTGCGAGAGGTGCGAATTGCGTTGTGGATAAGGTGGTCGGTGGTGGTGAGGGAGTGGGTTCGAGGGCTGTAGATGTTGAGAATGAACAGGCTTGTGCTCTTCGGGTGGGAGGAGCAGAATTTCCAGAAAGGTATGAGCGATGGGCGAGCAATAGTCGTGTAGTTGGGCGGCGAGAGTCTTGGATACGAGCGTGGGCGGTGCGGTGACTCGAATCTTGAGTGTATGCTTCGTAGCCTCTGAGTTTTGGTGAAGGGGTGTCCGGTTCTTGTAGGACCAAAACGTCCGGTTGGTGTTGCTGAGTATAATGACCGAGTTGAAAGCGTTTGCTGAGAAAAGAGCGGCAATTCCATTGGAAGATTGTAACAGTGGCGGCGTTAGTCATCTGGAAGGGGGTTACAGAGGCAAGTTGCTCGTCGCTGCTCTGATCGATTTTAGGCTTTTTGGGGTTGTGGGCTTGTTCGAGTTCAAGGCAATCGAGACGGAGATTTCAGTGATTGAAGCATCTGGCGATAGAGGAGTAGGATTGCTCTAGGGCTGTAATTCGGGCTGTGATGGTTTCTCCGAGCTGGACGATTGATTTGGTAGTTGTGGCTAGTGCTTGGTTTTCTTCTACAAGAGCTACTTGTATTTTCCTATCTATGAGCGCCGAAATCTCTTCAGCAGTGATGATGGGTGGGGAGCAGGAGTTCACGGGGAAGATGAGGGCGCACATTGTTCGACCTGAACATGATCTTCGTGCTGGCAAACGCGATCGAAAAGAAAAATTTTAAACCAGTGTATACTGCCGGTGATGACATACGGAGCTCATACTTGGCGCCTTACTAAACAACTAGAAAGCAAACTTAGGACGGCTGAACGGTCCATGGAACGCATAATCTTAGTAATAACAGTCAGCGATAAGAAAGGAGCTACCTGGATCAGAGAAAAAACTAGAGTTGACGATATCATAGTTCAAATAAAGAAAAACAAATGGACTTGCTTGGGCTGGCCATGTAGTGAGACGAACCGACAGCCGGTGGAGAATTAGAGTAACTGATTGATTATAGGGTTTAACGCACCGACGCAACACAGGCGATGACGCGCGCCGTAGTGGAGGGCTCCGGATTAATTTTGACCACCTGGCTATCTTGAACGTGCACAGAAATCTCGCAGACGCGGGCGTTTTTGCTTTTCGCCTCCATCAGAAAAGCGGCCTCCGCAGCCCGGAATCGAACCGGTGTCCTCGTTCTCAGCTGCACAACGCCTTAGCCACTGAGCTACCACGGCGGGTGTAGGGTAACGGAGTGGATACCAAGAGATGAGTCTAGAAGTAGGGGAAGGACAATAACACGATGGAGGGATGAAATACAAACTTCGGGGGTAAACTGTGGACTCGAGTGGCGCAGGACAGGAGCGGTTGGAGGTCAGTGGGAGGTACCTCCATCCTGCAGTGGACCTGAGCAGGCTGATGATGATGATGACTATGAATTATCCACTTGTATATTAATCAATTCATTTATTTATTGACACACCTACGTTCTCCTAGTAGTTGATGTCAGATAAAAACGAAAAATCAAATGCAATCTTTGGCGTGATTTCTGAGGATACACACATTACAGCGGCACACTCAATGAAAGCATCAAGTCATGGCTGTGCTTGTATGCAAGGGCGGCCGGAGCGCAGCAGAAACTCAATGCTTAAATGTTCTTGCAATATACCACGAACCGTTATGTACCGTTACGAAGCATTATTTTTTTCGTTCCGGGGATGAACCTGAACAGAACGTTTATTTATGGAACGAAACAAAAACAGGAACGAAAAACACTTCGTTACGACACACTGGGTGCACGTGTTCATTCCTCCCACTCAGGAGTAAATTTCGAACGAGATTGCGCGGGCTGGAGTAGGCTTCCACACGTGTTTGCCGTGACCTTGTGTGCCATGATTCCCACTGGCTGGTGGGAATCGCGGCAGTGGACTGCGGTACAAGGTTTGTTTTAATACAGCGGGATTGGCACCTGCACTTGCGTTATTCTTTTCGCATGTACTTTTAATAAAAGAACTGTTTATGCTTGAGCTTGGTCCGTTGGCATTCGCAAAAAAATACAGACAAAAAACTCCTCCAGCACTAGGCGCCCGCCACGACCTTCGCCCAACCGCGTAGGTGGAGCCAAGCCTCGCCTAGCTATGACATCATCGCGCACGCGGGCACCGCTCGACCTTCGGAGACACTCCGCCCACCATATATAAGTCGTGGCGTGACTTCTGGTGTCCTGCACTCCTCGCCAGTTCAAGTTTGTTCGTGCCTGAAGTGGGGAGCACAGAACAGCTCGCGATACAGACGCCGAGTTCGCGAAGTCAGCTGCCGCCGGTACTAGCCTGCGCTAAGGTGGTCCACTTTGGGAGAGATATGAAAGCCTGCGGACAAAACGATCCGGGCCTGCCAGTCAAGGAGACCTTTCAGCGGCAAGTTGGGAATTCTACGTGAGGTGCAACCGCCGGGTCTCCGACGAAGGCGGAGGGGGGGCGCCAGCTCTGCTGTTTCTGAAGCCTTGCACGACTAGTGGAAGCTGCGCCATTTTTTAGTGATTTGGGTTTCCGTGCAATGCAAAGCATTAGTTTGTAGTTTGCATCGAAGTTTCTTCAGAATCCGTCGCCGGAAACTATTTGTAGGCGTAATTTCTGTTTTTCGTATCGTACGACGCCCGAATTTTACGACGCTTTTTCACGGTCGCGAGAAAGTCGTATAATCGGCATAGTACTCCAGCTGTAATAAACAAAGTTATATAACAGCGCAAGAAGCGAGACTACAGAAAGGGCACACAGACAGGGAACTGTGTGCATGTTCTTTCTGTAGTCTTATTTGCCGTGCTGTTTTATAACTCTTATGTACCAACTGACCGCCTTCAATCCGTGTACTTTACATTTTCATAGTAATTTCCTACTTTAAACGAAGCGATTACTTTTCGGTGGTGTCTTTTCTGCGAACGCTGACTCCCCAATTCCTTTATTTGCTGCCCGTATAAAATAATAGAAAAAGTTGAACAGCATCGGACGTTCGAGTAGACACATTTTAAGCCACCGCCTGGCTTCCGTATACAGTTTGACACGCGAAGGCGTGGCGAAAAGCGACGCAGTGGAGGCCTGGAGGGCGTCGCACTAAATAGCGCCTGTGTCCAACACTCGCGAACGGGGACAAAGAGTGGGGATGAAGGGAGACAGAGGAGTCTGTGTTGGCAATGCCTGTCCGCGTGCCCTAACGACGTTACAACATCCCCTGGGTTTCGGGGGATGTCGAGTCACTCGACCTCGAAACCGGAGGGTACGCGCCACTCACGCTAACACCGTCCTGGCTTAGTGGGTCGCTCTCGAAGCGCCGCGGCGGGAACGAGCGTGTTTTACCGGTGCTTGAGGCGGAGGGCTCTTAATAAGGCTAGGGCGGAAAAAAATTTAAAAAGAACGTCACAGTCTCTGGTTTACGGTGCTTTCATCGGGACGGGAGAAGTGGTGGAGAAGAGAGAGGGTCACGAGAGATCAACAACGTTGTTGTGGCCGAAGCTTTGGACGCTACTTTTAGGTTTTAAAGAACAGCGCTTAGCCTGGCATCAAACTTATATCTGGTCCCTGTAATAAAAGAAATGCACATGTGCGCTTCGTGCAGATGGTTGGCGAGCAAAGCTCTAACGTGCCGCCGGTGTTTACACGTGTGTTGCTCCTGAAATGGTTCATTAAATTCTTCATTACAAATTCCGTGGCTGTTGTATTTGTCGTTGTGGTTGTTATTGTAGTTATGGTGTGATTCTAAAGCTTTTCGGGCTAGTCCTCCATGCTGTAAAGAAACAAAATGCGTAGCTGTTGTATTTTCTTCCGTTTCGGTTCCTGCCCATCGCTGATCCTAAGCTGCCCGGTCCTCGAAAGTACGTACGTCGCGGATGCTTCTCCTCGATCGGTGCTTCAAACAGTAGCTTGCTGCGCGCCCGCTCTTCTACGAGCGAGATAAACCCAGCCACACTCTCTCCCCCTACCTCTAGCTCCTCCCCAATGCGGTTTTTTTCACGCATTCTTTCTGCTGGTCATATAAGGCTTAGTTCTGTAAAAAAATATTTGTAGCAGCATATCCAGCGAAGGTGTTTCTGGGAATGAAGAGACTACATAAATGAAGTGCGGGAACTGCAGTTTAATACGTTTTCTACGTGGTTATAACCAAGAATGTTGTCTAACACAGCCAGCCATACCGCCAACTTTTTCTTCCATCCGTGCTTCAGTGACATTGGCAGAATCGCCAAGCCGCAGGGAAGAAACAGAAACGAGTCATT
Organism: Haemaphysalis longicornis; assembly: GCA_013339765.2. Classification (NCBI taxonomy): domain Eukaryota; kingdom Metazoa; phylum Arthropoda; class Arachnida; order Ixodida; family Ixodidae; genus Haemaphysalis; species Haemaphysalis longicornis. The sequence goes on from CM023456.1 coordinate 128,496,009, forward strand.
CCAACCGCGCTTTAGCCGACGTTATTCGGATTCCCCAAAATGCTGCCTAGAACAACCGTGGTCTGCACAGTCACCACTTAACCCGTTGCATTCACACTAAGAAACTCGGATGTCGGTGTGCGCGGATCGAGGTGCAACCTCAGTGCGGGTTGACTTCCGATGTGAGCAACGTGCCGGCGTTTGCACGTATGTATGTATGTATGTATGTATGTATGTATGTATGTATGTATGTATGTATGTATGTATGTATGTATGTATGTATGTATGTATGTATGTATGTATGTATGTATGTATGTATGTATGTATGTATGTATGTGCCATTGTAAATATGCGATTGTATGTATGTAGCGCGTTTGCATGCATGTATGCATGTGCGTATATATGCTATCATCATAATAATCATCATCAGCCTATCTACAACCACTGCAGGGCAAAGGCCTCTCCCATAGATCTCCAATTATCTCCGTCCTGGGCTAACTGCGACCAATTTATTCCCAAAACTTCTTGATCTCATCTGCCCATCCAACTTCCTGCAGCTCTCTGCCACGCTTACCTTCTCAAGGGATCCAATCTGTTACCCTTAATGACCAATGGTTGTCTTGCCTTCTCATTACATGCCCTGCCCATACCCATTTCTTCTTTGTTTCTACTAATATTTCGTTAACACGCGTTTATTCCCTGACCCACTCTGCTCTCTACTTGTCCCTTAATGTTACACCTATCATATTCCGTTCCATTGCTCGCTGAGTTATCCTCACTTTAAGTTGAACCCTATTAGTGAGCCTCCACGTTTCTGCCCCGTAGGTGAGTACCGGTAAGATGCAGCTGTTATACACTTACCTCTTGAGGGAAAATGATAGGTTACCATTAATTATCTGAGAATGCCTGCCGAATTCACTCCAACCCTTTCTTATCCTTCTAATTATGTCTGCGTCATGGTTGGCATCCGGGGTCATACCTCACCCTAAGTAGATATATCCGCTTCCCACTTCCTCTTCCTAGCCACGTATTTCAAACCGCTGTACTGTCCTGAGGTTATACAGCGTTACCGTATTTACCCGATTCTAACGCGCACATTTTTGCAAAAAAATAGGCCGAAAAATCCCATGCGCGTTAGAATCTGATACGAAACCGAAACTGCCGAAACAGCGGAAATTTCGTACCACCCATCGCCATGGCCATCTCAAGATGGCGCCAAAGCTTCTAGAAACGATTTTCTTCCTCCATGTTTTTCGGACGCCGGAAGCATAGGCGCCGAAGCTTTTCTGTCGGCGTTCACACAAATCGTCAAATTGTTCCACTTGCGCACTTGATAACAGCAATGGCAGCAGCGGCTCTCACGCGTTCCAAACGAGCGGTCGGCTGAAGCGTGCGCATCTGGAGAAACTCGCGGGATGGGCGTGCGAGGCGTGGGCCACGATCCCATCGAGCATGGTTGAACGTTCGTTCAGAAGTGGCATCGCGAAGGCGCTTGACGGCGACTTGTTTTGGTTGTGGTGTGCCGCCACTTAATCGGTATTTATATAGGGCAAATCTGACAACCTCCCCTTTGTGCCACTTTTGCCAAGAAATTGAATCCGAAGAGCATTTCTTTCTTTTTTGCCGCCGATTTTCTAACCATCGGAGAAGGCTGCTGGAGATTCCCCTCCTACGTCTTGGACTGCCTTTGACTGTACCGGTGCTTTTGTCGTTTGGGGGGACTAGGCTGGGCCGATGCCATAGGGACGTGTGCAGCGCCATCCACTCCTTAATTTAGGAGACAGCTCGTCTGCAGTGTTAAAAACATTCTGATTAGGCTGACTTTTACTATAGTTTTCCTACTCTTCTCTCTGTTGTTTTTCTCGTGTTTTTTCTCTCTCTCTCATTACCCTAGACCAAATTCTTTCTTCTGCTCCATTATTTTGCCTCGCATGATTGATTTAATGAAAACATAACTCTTCTTGGCCAATCCCCCTAAGTGGGTATGCGCCATTTTTCGGGCCACCACCACCACCACCGAGGACGAGATTTTGTGATCAGCGGAGAGCGACGAGGAATGATATGAGTGAGATTACTTCGGGAAATAAATCGCCCGTTCTCTCGCATTCGTTTCTTGCTCAAGTTCCTGCGCGTTGCAATCGGAGGTGCAAGTTTTTCGATTTTTTATACAGGAAAATCGGGTGCGCGTTAGAATCGGGGGCGCGTTAGAATCGGGTAAGTACGGTACTTTAGTTTTGTGCATATTAATTTTCACACCCACGGTTCTACTCTGTTTGTCCAGTGCAGAAAGCATGCTTTGCAATTCGTCCCCGAGTTACTTAGCAAGGCAATGTCATCAGCAAATCTGAGGTTACTGAGGTATTCTCCATTAACGCTCACGCCAATCTGTTCGAAATCCAATGTTCTGAATACCTCTTGTAAACACGCTGTGAATAACGTTGGAGAGGTTGTGTCTCTTATCGGACGCCCTTCCTTATAGGTATTTTACTGCTCTCCTTATGGAGAATGATCGTAACTGTGGACCCATTGTAGATGTCCTCTATTATTCTTACGTAATGCTCTTCTATACCCTGATTCCGCAATGCCAATGCTGAATGACTGCTTAGGTTTCAACAGAGTCAAATGCTTTCTCATAATATTTGAAGGCTATATTTAGAGGTTGAGTATATTCGCGCACTTTTCTATCAATTTATTTATCGTGCGAATATGGTCCTTTATGAAACGGTGCTTGTTCATTAGGTTGACTGAAATCTAAGGCGGCCTAAATTCTGTTAGCGATTGCCTTGGTAAGTACGTTGTAAACGGCTAACAGTAAACTGATAGGCCTGTAATTTTTAAGTCATGCATGTCACCTTTCTTATGGATTACGATGATGTTCGCGTTCTTCCAAGATTTCGGTATAATCGCGGTCATTCGGCATTGCGTACACAGTTTGCCAGTTTTGCTGTACAATTTGCCCACCATCCTGCGAGAAAGGCAGTTATCCGATCCTCACCGGGTGCTTTGCCCCCTTGTATGCATGTTTGTATGTATGTATGTATGTATGTATGTATGTATGTATGTATGTATGTATGTATGTATGTATGTATGTATGTATGTATGTATGTATGTATGTATGTATGTATGTATGTATGTATGTACACCCACCCAATTTTTTACCAATATCATGGGAGCGTCCACCGTTCCATCGATCAGCGCCGTATGATGGAGCGATACAACAAATTTGGCGAGAGTATTCGCATGCGCATTAAGCAAAGGCCGCTGCTGTCGGCTTCTGCTAGGCTGTTTTAAGAACAGACAGCCACTCCCGTATTTTTATTCGCTTATCACACTGCCCTCCAACCCGCCGTCAACGGGGCGAAGAGGGCAAGTGAAAGCGAGTGGTAACAGCAGTACGGGATGACTGCCTGTTATTGGAACAGCCCAGCAGACGACGGAAGCAGCGGCCTTCGCTTAGTGCGCATGCGGTTACTCTCGCCGAGTTTGTCGTATCACCCCATCATACGGCGCTGGTCGACGGAATGGTCGATGCTCCCGTGATATTGATAAAACTTTGGGCGGGTGTGCCTATGCATGTATGTGCGTATGCATGTATTTATGCATACGCATGTGCATCAAAAATTGTGAGCATCAATGTGAGCGTTGCGATAGTGCTCTCTTCAAGGACACATGGAAGGTACGTGTTACTTCTGTGTCCAATCCACCTTGCACTCCGTCTCCTTCTCACGACCATTCTAATCATCACGTCGTACCTCATGTGTTTCTCATTCCTATTCACATCATCATTCCTGGTGCTGGAGTTGTGGGCTGCCGCTAGGAATTAACGCGCTGTGTCGACTGTGTCTCCGGCGCCCTTGTTGTGACGGTGTCCTAGGAGCATCTCTCAATGTGTATGTATGTATGTATGTATGTATGTATGTATGTATGTATGTATGTATGTATGTATGTATGTATGTATGTATGTATGTATGTATGTATGTATGTATGTGCATGTATGTATGCATATCCTCCAGTATTCTTACGCAATGATCGTCTACACCTCGAGGATGATTCCGCAATGTCTGAATTTCTGCTGAGGTTTGTCAAATGCTTTCTCAAATCTACGAATTCTATATAGAGGGTTAGAGCATTTATGTATTTACGTACGCGCGTATGCATGCATGCATGTAGGTATGGATATATGTATGTATCCATGTATGTATGTATGTATGTATGTACGTATGTATGTATGTACATATGTATGCATGTATGCATGTATGTATGTACGTATGTATATATGTATATATGTATGTATGAACGGGGATCCCCTAGGCCAGGGGGGACCGGTTCATTTGAACCCTTTTAACCATGGATAATCCGCCGAAGGTTGTGGGTTTGGAATATTTGTGGGTGGCTTGGGGTAGCGTTAGGGTCGGTTTTCGGCTTTAATTTTTCATTTACTTTCTACTTACTGTTGAGAAGTTTCGCGCACTCCTGTTCTCTTTGGACGAAGGAATGGTTAGTTTTTTTTTTTTTTTTTCAAATTGGTCTGATCAAAAGCTTCCAAGTGTAACCTACCGGGCGACTCCTGCTCAAAACACCTTGCTTTTCAATAAGAATTTCGGATGCGCAACGACAACGAAAGACGTTTAAGCCTGTTCCTCCGACATATGCGATGAAATAATCTCAATGGACGGTTACGGAACACCTTCTGGAAACCTGGGCATAGTTTGCACCTTCAGGAAGCCTTGCCTCCCGTGCTAAACGCTACGTCCACAGCTGCCGTGATGGCGTTTTCAAAAGAACGAACGGAACTCCCTATACGCGTTCGCTACGTCATGAACTGAAAACAAATGGATCTGCGTAGCCAGAGACTGCCTGACGCGCTCCGCACAAAAAATCTCCTTTTCCCAAGAAGCCGCCAAATTCTGTATCCACCAATTTGTGATGCGACATGGAGTTCTGAAGTTTCCGCAGAGCAGGCTTGACTGATGTGCTTATTTTCATGGTTCTTACGCTGAAGAATAACTGATGACCGAAGGACGGAGGACTGAACACCTACCTCAACAAAACCATAGCGCACATACTTACGTATGTGAATGCGCCGCATTCACATAGGAAGTTGCACGAAGCATCGCATAGAATAACAGTTATTTAAGAAACGCTGCACATGATTCTATTCCATCCTGCCTACGGAAAACAACTTATAGCGCTTTCCATTGGGCGAACAGGTGCACTTCTAACTGCACCCAAAGTGCTCTCGCGAGTTCGGGCGTCTTCCAGTGGTTGGGCAGGAGCAGGGGCGTTGTGTTTCATTGGTCGATGAGGAGCACTTTTTTGGCGCCGAGAGCAGCCGAGAGCAGTTCTCGGTGCTCTGCGCCAGCGGCGGAGAAGTAACAGGGAAAACGCCGCGGAAGTCACATGACCTCTTTTTGCGTCACTTCTGGTTTTTATCCCCGGCGGGCGGAGGAAAAATGGCGGAATCCAGCAGCCGCGGGACACCATAGCCGCGGTAGTCGCTCAGTGCGTACGGCAGCAGCTAAGCGCGGCCGTCTGGACAAGGAATTGCTGCTACTTTTAGATGATGAAAGCACCACGGATTCAAGCGCAAGCTCTTCATCGGACAGCAGCAGCAGCAACGACGAAGACGATTATGATATTGCATGAGTTTATGTTCGAGGACCTGTTCACTCCGCCGGAGCACGACCCGAACGTAGAGTCATATCTGGAAAAGACGGGGGACGCTGTTATCGTTCGCAGCTAATTTTTGGGAGACTGATGGTGACCCCTTTATCATGAACATGAACATCCGCTCGGCTTCTTCATTCGTCGCCATGCGGAAGGCAGACACAAAACCACAGGCACATATATGGCAAAACTGGCGAGGAATAACTGCGTGCGGACATCACGAGCGCGCGAAATGCTCCGGGAAGCGAGCGCGGGAAACGTTTGTTCACATGACTCTTGACATCTCGCCCTCCCCCTCTTTTCACTACTCCCGGAGCAGCGCGAATGTTTCATTCGCGGAACGAAAGCACACGACCCCGTTACTCCCGTGTGCTGCTCTGGCTGCTCGCTCCACTTGCTCCTGTTCGCCCAATGGAATTCACCATTACGGTGATGCTCCACGCAATTTTCTCACAGACAGATAAACCTTCTTCGAGGCGTCGGTATGCGATACTCGGTGCTTGCGCCGCTAAATACTGGCAAAGAGCATGTCAGATATATTGTAGCTTAACCTCAGCCTTATAGTGCTGTTTAACGCGCAGGGGCTTGTTATGCTGTTTTCACGCTAAAACTAATGGTCGATAGCGTGACGACGGCGACGGGCAGGCGCCGGAGGTCAGCTTGGCGTCAACAAGTCATCTCAGGGATGTGAGGCCGGAGTTAGTTGGTCACCAGTGATACTTCCAGATAATGTGAAACTCGTACCACATAACACGGAAAGGCGGGCTAGTTGGTTACAATTCGTAGCTGAAAATTTTGCGAACACGTAAAAAGGGACGAAAAGAACAAGAGAAAAAGCCGCGCAGTTTCTTGATCAAAGACAAGCTCAAGCTGGTGTTCGTGTAACCTGTTCATTTTCGACCGCGTTTAAAGGCCAACTGCGCTCCAATTTTTATTTGTCCAAATTTGATCCAAATAAGTAGTCCAAGCTCTTAAAATCACCTTGGCGAAATCCTAAGCTTCGTAAGCATACAGCACACTAGGTATCGTCGTTCAAAGTAGCTCTGTGCAGCCGACGTTTTCACCTGGTGGAGAGTCGCCGAAACAAGTTCCGAGCGGCCTGCGATGGAGGTTGGGGAACCTGTCCCGTGGAGCTCGCGCTTCTGCGGTGACTTTCACGGCGCTCCGCCGAGCGCATGGACGCGTTCGCCCGGGGTTTCTCTGCAACTTCTAAACTAACCGCATAGGTAGCAATATCTGTCTTTTTTTCAGCGCAATAAAAGAGATTAGAAGCCTACAAACTATTCACGCCCTTGCGAACTTTCTGGAGCTAGCAAAACTCTTTTTACTTGAAAACAATATTTCTACTAAAAAATAGCGCCTAGGTGCACACTTGCCTTAAATTTGTCATTCCTATTGAATCTATCGCAGAAAAAAGCATCCTTTACAAAATTCTTGACCACTTGCACTTCCGCGTCGAATATTTGCCATATTTGGGCTGGCCCAACGCCACCTCCATCCTTTACAACTTTTTAAAGTATTGACGACCTAACTGGGTTTGTTGTAAACGTGGGTATAAACATTCGTGCGACTTTTGCCTCACTCGGTAAAGTGAGCCAAAATCAGCCTTACTCGTGGTAATAAATGCATCCGCACAAATATCGGCCGTCGTCTTCGCGAAGTGCGAAAGCTAACAAAACTGCTCCTCTCATAAACAATAAACTTGATTTTTTTCAATTCCCAAATGAAGTATTTGCTTTTGTAGAGCGCCATATTTAGTTTACTTGAAAGTAAAATGTTTTCAACAGCAGATGTCTGTGGTGAGAGTATAGAAAACAGCGGTAGATACCTAGGTATTTCTTTTCCTCTTTTAGAGCATAGTTTAGCTGTGGAAGCTGGCTTATAATTCTAGATCCCTTTTATAATTCGATTATCGATCTGAAGCAAGGCGATAAATACTGTGATGATATTTACGATGCTGCTTGCACGTAATGTGTACTAAAAATAGCAATTGACCTCCGCTCGCGCTGCGGTTTATTCGCTTCGAAGAGTGCGATGTGACAGCCGAGGCGCCGACTAACCAGAGCTGCTTTTCGATATCGTACGTGCAGCTAGCTTTGTAAATCAGGGCCCGCTTTTTTACCCGCAGTGACTTGCTACAACGGCAGTTATTCTGGTGGAAAAGTAATTGTCGTACGGTCTACTTCATTTCGATTGATAGCAACGCGATGTCGGAATTGCGCCTAACTCCATCATCCTGGGCAAACGTTAGTGGGAGTTCTTCTGCGGAAATAACAGTGCGAAACGCGACGCCACCTCGCGCATTTGAAGGCGGCTCTCAGCGGCTGCCGGTTCTGCTGCGGCCGCTTCCGTTCCATCACGTACGTCACGTCCGGCCACCGGTAAATGGCCGCCTTTTCTATCCGATTTCGGCTCCGAAGACGCCAAGGCTGTGAGCCGTTTGCGTGGCTCTCGTTCATGTCTCAAACGTCGTATTTTGCATTTCGCGCTCTTTTTATGTGTACTATTGGGTGACTATATTTTTACGTTGACGAAAATTTGAGTGCAGTTGGCCTTTAGGTGTGCGCAAAAGTTTCAGCTACATCTTGCCTTTTTAAAGCGCAGCTTTTTGTGTCTCACTGATGTAGTTCGATGTCTCTGCATCGAACGTCCTGCACCATCGGTTTCACAAAACGGTGATGATGATGATATGCGAGGGCACATGAAGCGCGTCGGGGAAAAAACGACTCCCGTGGTCGAAATCAAACCTGAGTCGCTGGCGATATGAAGCACACGTTTATCCGATTGCGTCATTCCGACACGGTTAAACCAGTTTGGACTTTGGACTTTTACTTTGAGTCAGGCTGCATGGGAGAACGCTTCGCGCTCTAGCTAGGTTCTCTTAAAAAAGGGGCTTTGATTTTAATGTTACCCCGTCAATATGTTTAGGTAGCAACAACATCATCCTACCGCCACAATATTTCAGGTGGACAATGTGCAAACTTATCTTCGCGCTATCGCTACAGCCAGCTGCTACAGAAACTTTGAATAGTACAGAGCTGAATAGTCAAAGACTATCGGTGATTGTGATTTGAGGTACCTTGTTATTGAGGAGTGTGGGCAACGGGAACAACTAGAATCAGAAATACGCGAAAGCAATATCTGGGCAAAGTACAAACTGCATTGGCTCCCGCGACTAATGCCACAGTTCTATGCAATCCTAGCCGCTGCTCGGAACCTCCCAAATTAATAATATGCGTCGCCACGGATCTCACGGTTATGAGTGGAGCCTAAGGTTTTTCAATTTCGGAGTCTAATTAAAAATTCTTCCACTCCTCTCGCACCTTCCGTTCTCCGTGATGTTTGGCCATCTGTGCTTTTAGACACTTATGACTGACTTTCATTAGAACTGCGACCAACGAACATTTTTTTTGACGGGTGCGGTATATTGTGTATGGACTTACGCGCAGAAATGGACAACACGTAACCTCAGCTAAGCCCAATGGTAAGCCCCTTCATCTCAAAATATACCGCACGTGAGGGTAATATATACCATAACTTTCGCACTTAAGAGGCCCTCGAAGTCGCCACTCTGCATACGACCGTGCTCCCGAATTCGACCGGCACCCTTTCCCCTTCTCCTCCGCAACAGCGCCGAGTTCCGATAGATGGCAGCAGGCACCGGAGTTCCTAGCGGTGTGGAGGCACGCCGGGCACGCCGTGATAATCGGCGTCCTGGGCGCCTGCGTCGTCCCCGTTCAAGCACGGCTTGCTTCATCAACTTCGTTTTCCTTTTCGTTTTGCGGTAACACATTCGTTTCTCGGAAAACTGAGGAGTGCAATTTCCTCGCGCTAGACCAACTCTGATGCAGTTTCGGCCACCTCGGGTCAGCCAGCAATTAAGATAAGCTAGCCTATCGCTGGCTAGTAGAGAGATGCTGCCTGCCGTTTGATTTTCCCGCGAGCTCGTGGGTGACGTAGTGCGTGCGATCGATCCATTGTCTCCCGGCGCCGTTTCTTTTTTTTTTCCCTTCGTGAAAGGCGCTCTCCCACCGCGGGTCGCAGTTCCCTGTCGGCGTGCCGACCGTTCAGTTCTGGTCTCTCCACATCCCGCGCCAGAACCCGCTCTGTACCCTGCGTCGGCGGGACTGCGCCTTCAATCGACGTTGCCTTTCGTCTCCTCCTCGTGACCTCGTCGTGGTTCCTGCGGGGGCACGTGGCCGTCGGCATAAGTGGACGACACCGTTTGTGAACTGTGATTTGGGAGTACCTTTGCAAGCGGCAGCTGGAGCAGAACAGCGGATGTGATAGACTGAGTGTCTCCACACGTTTGCGGCCAGCGTTGTAACATGAAGGGAACAGTGTGTGAGGGAGAGTAGTCATATCTGCGGAACTAATAGCAAGGGCGGCAGGTTAAAAACAGTTCTCCCACTTTGAGTCTCAAGAATAGTTTGCGGCGGCAAGGTATCGCCACGCACCGGAGCGCATGAATCCAGGAATTGTCGTGCGCCCTTTCTGTGCCCACGCAGTTGTGGATGAGTGCACGTGACTGGAGCTCGCATGTGACCACCTCTCTGAAAAAGCAGTTATTGCAGGGGAAAATATCGTTTTATTCGAAGATGACTTTTGACACTTTTTCATCACCTGCTTGATGACTGTACGCACTTTGCGCGGCGGGAAAACGTTAAGGGGCGTATATCTGTCCTTATTTCTTATCCATTTCTCAAACGCCTGTGATGCACATTTGGAGAAGGCCGACTTGCGTCCGGCTGTAGTTGCCTTAGCTGTTTAGAAAAAGTCTCCAGATGCACTGTTGGTAGTTTAGCAACAATTTATGTTTCTCATAATTAGGTTTCTCATAAAATGCGTTTTAACGAATTCTAAAACGGGCTTTCGCAATTTGGACTGTATTTCAGTCGACAGTCACATATACTGGAGCGGGCCGCAGGCAGTTAGGGTTTATTTCAGCTTCAAGCCATTAAGCTAATAGGGAGGTTTTGACAGGGTAACGGTGCTCGAGTTCTTATTTTCAAGCAGAAGTTTTTTTTTGTAGTTCCTATGCTAACCATTAGGTCTTTGCCGCTAAGACTGACATATTTGTATCGGCGGCAATCTTGTTAGGCGGTATAAGTAAGTTGTTCACCTTAGTGTGCAATCGACCCTGTCTCATGGATGGCGGATGCTGAATATTTCACGGATGCTATCCTTCGTACATTCGTTCAAAACAGGCATTTAGACACACATTGTAATGGCCACGGAATGAGATCTTCTCTACTCGCATTTGTTGGAAGCACGGAAGCATGGCTTGCGGGAACTGGATCGCCTCAAGAGTGGAACCAATCTTCATCGCTTCATTCCGAATTGCAACCCTTGGCCGCCACGTCATTCGACAGCAAGAACAGTTGCCACACCGTTATTTGCCGTCGGTGAACGTTCAGACAGTGCTGCTCAAGAGAACGGTCTTGTGAACGCATTAACCAACTGTCTCGGCATCATGCGAGGAGTCCTTCTGGGATGCATTCGCTGTTACCAAAAACGCTATGTTGCTACCGCCCCGCAAGATGTGTCGCAGGCATCACCTTGTGTAACGCAACAGCATCAGCAAGGGCACCAGCCCAAACGGCGTGTGCTTGCCGACAGTGCTTGCGGCGAGTTCGTGCGTTTCAACGAAGCACGACGTAGGAGGTGTGACGGAGGTGCTATTGCTTGTTGGCCAGCGGTGTGTGCCGGTGTGGTGGCCGTGCTGTGTTACCTCAACTCACTCGACGGTGAGTTTGTGCACGACGACATGGTGGCTATTGTGGGAAACTCAGACGTCACAGGCGACCACGGAGCTCGGTCGTGCCCAGCGACCGTCTTCACTCTGGACGAACGACTTTTGGGGGCGACCAATGGCCGATGTACGCAGCCACAAGTCCTACAGACCTCTCACCGTCCTTAGCTTCAGGTGAGGAGACACTTAACCCGCGACGCAGAAAAAGTGAAGCTTCAAAACTTAACACATTTCCTGCGTTTCCAATTCTCTATGGTTTGATGATTTCTTCCTGTTTCATTAAATAATTCATATCCGCATTGCCCGAGTGAGTGCCTGCACATAACTAGGATACAAGGAACACATACGTACAGCTGTAATGCGAAGTGGCGTTACAAAAAACAACCGATCGCCTACTGAACGCGTACACTGAACCATTCAGTAGACCCTATTAAGTACCCAGAAAAAAAGCTACACAAATAAGCTGCAGATGAATATGTTCTAAGGCAAATGGGTACTCAGCTGCAGCACAAATTACAGCGCGCAGAGTTCACGAAGACTAAGAGAGACCACGGAACACGGGCCATGCTGGCCATGTGGTCTCTCTCAGTCTTTGCGAGCCTTTGCGATGTAATGTGCTACACAAAATGAAATGGTAATATACTGGGTGAACAGTTTTTAGTGAAGCAGGAATAGTAAATGAAACTTCTTGTTCTGCGTCCGCAAAAGCCGCAAGCTCGGGCACGGCAAACTCAATCGTTGCTTCAAAAATTATAAGCCATTACACTACCGGATTCTCCCATTCACAACCTTTTCGGTAGTATAACTAATCCTGCTATTCGCCACTTCCTCGGCACGGATACGACCAATGGGGAAGGAGGGGACAAGTGCATCCGCAAGAAGCGTGTCCACTCTGCTCTAGCTAGCGTGACAATTGCCTTAATTTGTTGTCTGTTTATAAAGGGGCCTGCAAAATATGCCAACCCGGTACCTAGAGCTAAGACTTACGGAAAACTGGCGTTATAAACGGGAAACACAAGTTCATGCAGAATCTACAAAAACGTCTCTGTCTGTGCATAAAAAATAACCGTTCCTCTAATTAAAGGCGCGAGAAGATGCGTACAGATGCATACAGCGGAGCCAAGTAACCTGCGATGAATTTGTTTACCCCTAGTTTGCTGCCGCGTTGCGTAGTTCACCGCACGTAGCGCTTTATTTCAATATTCACCTGAGCTGTTACGCGTTACTGTACGTGTGAAGCTTGGATGCGAAGAATATGGCATGTGCGATTCCGGGGCCGCTTTGCGAACTTTCACAATGTCGTCACAGTTTGAATGTCGCCACAATACGTCACAGTTGTGGATGATGCTTTGTGGATGTTGAAAATTGTTATATTTCTATATTTCTTCCGCATTTTCAACCTTTCGTGTATACTTTTTATCGGCTAAACGTGCTTTCAATCTGTTGAAGGCCGCCTGCGGACTTGCCAATTTGTCGAGATAGCTAACGTCACCAGATCGGCATGAAGGGAGGCGTAAGGAAACCAGGCCATGTTGAGGCAATTGGTACATAAAAATGTTTGAGTATAATAACCGCAGAACAAAAACTAGACATTCAAGACTTTAATATAAGCCAATAGGTCCATTTTAACTATCTGCAGTGCCCCTAGCAAAGGTACGAATGTCGTGACGCAATCGTGTAGGATGCGTGCAGCCTATCACAATCACAGCGCGATCAAAATAGAGCACGGGGCTTAAACTAATGCGGGCTATTCCCCGCATCATGCGGCCCGGTGATCCCGCGGCACTCCCTTATTGACACATTCCTTCCTCTTCCTTCCGCTGTTTTCATCCTTCATACCAAGCGCCACTTCAGCCCTTCGCAATACCAAATTGTGCTGTCTGAATGATACTCTATTGTTTTGGTCTGCTAAGCTCAACGGTGGCGGTGCTGTCAAAGTCAGGGGATACGAAAGTTCTGTATATTTTAACACGAAAGTGTTTTAATCCCGGATACACGATGATTTCACTGACGTCATATCCGTCACGGAAGTGACGCCAGTACAACGAAGCAAGCGGCCTGTAAAGGATGCACCCCTACACACAGGGTCTTCATGCGGGGAAGCAACCTGTAGTACTAAAGAGTACGTTATACTGACGGTTTGTTCGTTTTCGGGTTTTACGTTTTAACACGACAGTGTTTTATGCCGCGACACCCCAAGATTTCACTGACGTCGTATCCGTCACAGAAATGACGCCAGTACACCTTTGCCGAAGCGACCCGTCAGCAGGACGTCGCTCGCCAAGCACACCCACAAGACAGCCGCGACCCACAAATTATGCTCAGCTGAAGATTTCGCTGCACAGTCCACTTTCGTGTTTTACTGATTCCTATGACAGAGATATCAATCACAGTTTTTTTTTTACTTCGGGCACCGCCGGACGAGAGCGGCTTAACCCGAGCGGTATCCCCTCGTCACAAGACCTCAAAAATGAATTCACGGTGCCCACTGAAGAACCCTACGTTTCTTCCCATTCTTACGTGCGCACTACCCCTCTCAGACATCGAACGTTGCTTTGGTCAGCTACACTCCGTAGCAGACCAGAGTGCGGGGCGCGCTAGAAAATGTAGTCGTCATATCTGAGGTTAGACGGGTAGAACTAGTGTCACTAGATAAGGTTACAGAGTATCGGCCGATCTTGCTGGGCCAGTTGGTACATTGCTACGAGATTTCGGCGCACGTTAAAGATCTCCAGGTGATCAAAATTAATCCGGAGCCCTCCACTACGGCGCGCCTCATCACCTGCGTTGCGTCGGCAGCTATTTTGGTGTTTATTAGTGTTGCCAGATAGCCGCCTCAGCGGCCACACCGCTCACTTTGATGAGGTCGCTTGACAACAACCCTGCCGAAGACGCAGCAACACGGCATCTTCGGACACTTCTGAAGGAAAGAGTGCCAGAAGGAAAGAGTGCCGGCACTCTTTCCTTCTACTGTTCCGTGCCGCCGCCGTGATCATTGGTCAGTTCGCATCACGTGACTGCGACTGTTCATGGGCACCGCCATTTTGTTGCTTATGCGTCTTCTGTCGGCCAACTGTGGTAGTCTTACCTTGTCCTCCCTGCTCTGCGGCTGCTTGCGACTGGCGACGTACCGAACGCGAATCAAAGATAACGTGCTTCGCAGCATTTCAGCTGCAGAAGTGTCCGAAGATGCCGTGTTGCTGCGTCTTCGGCAGGGTTGTTGACAAGCAACCTCATCAAAGTGAGCGGTGAGGCCGCTGAAGCGGCTATCTGGCAACACTAATAAACACCAAAATGGCTGCCGTTGCTCACTTGCACGCCCCAGTGACAGTACTCTGCAGCTTATCTGGTGCCACTAGGTAGAACCTGTCGCTGCCAGTGACCACGAGGAGATGACCGACGAGGAACCAGTGCAGCCATTGCTCGGAAGTAGTCACCGGACGGAATTCCGCCCGTCTCTTTTTCAGTTGAGTACGCGAAAAGGGGGCCTTCCGCTACTTCGCTCGTTATAACAGAAAGTACTGGATTCCGGCTTCAGGGCTTGAATCCGGGTCTTTTTGAAGAGGCTTCAATCCCGGACTTTTTCAAGAGTTGAGTTGCTGACATGCTTTGCTGCTCCCCAATCGCGTTGTACGTCAATTTGCATACTTGACTTTAGTTTGTTCGAACTTCCACCGGCCGCGGTGGCTCAGTGGCTAAGGCGTTGTGCTGCTGAGCACAAGGTCGCGGGTTCGTAACTCCGCCGGGGCGGCCGCTTTTCTGCTGGCGGCGAAAAGGAAAAACGCCCGTTTGTACGAGATTTCGTCGCAAGTTAAAGATCCCCAGGTGGTCAAAATTAATCCAGAGCCCTGCACTACTGTGCGCCCCATCGCCTTCGTTGCGTCGGTCCGTTAAACCTTACAATCAACCAATAGTTCGAATTTCATTAATTCGAACAGAGGTGGCGTCCCCTTGCCGTTCAAGTTAACGGGCTTTTACTGTAACTCGCTTGCGAACAGCACTTGTACACGTTTAACACTATCTTTACCTTTTTACAGCGAAGCAGTTCTTGGTCGAGACTTTCTTGGGGTAAAATGTGGTACCGCAGTCTTAGCGATGTTGAGAGGGCGCAGTCTAGCGAGGGGGACGGCAAGCACCAAGCACACATGCAGCAAGTTAAAACAACGCTTGAACGAGACGCTTATATTGGCAACGATTTTTTAGACTACTAAATCTGGTGGCAGTCTTTATACTTGCAACATTGTTGAGCAAAAAGAAAACATTCGGCATATCTGAGGCAAGTCATCAATAGGTAAGTCGTTTTCTATTGTTCTTTTAATTAAAAATACATTGCTGCTTGATTTTGCGATAGCAAATAAAAAAATACGCCGTGAAGAAATCACAAACGCTCGTGACTCCCCTCGTGGTACCGTTCAACGTTCAAAGTAACAAAAGGTTCCAGTAGATGGCGCGAACAGTAAAACACGTGAAAAATGAATTTTGCACAAATGGGAGTCGATCTGCTGGCTTTGAGAAGCTGTGTGAAGCACAGCTTCGAGATTAGGGAACGCCAGGTAGCTTCGCTGTTAACATGAGCTCGTGCGTCGTTGTCAGTGAAGCTTGGCTAATTTGTTTAAACAAGCCCACAGAGTAAAAATTTAGAATAACCTTGTTGTCATAGGAACGGATGAACCGTTGCGTAGCACAACGGATGGCGTGCCCGCCTGGCAATTCAATCCAATTTCATCCAAGCAAATTACGCACTCAGATCCCAGACTGCTTTGCATCAAAGCAATCGCACAATTCATATTAAGCGCGCCACCCGCAGACGTCCCCTTCCAATGGCGGTGTCTAGAGCAGCGCCCCGCGGATTTAGCTGAGGATGCCTCGAAATGCGCGCTGATATGTCAGCGGGAGGGGAATCTTCACAATGAACTTCACAATGAAGAACTAGAACCCACTTCACAGAAAGTGCTTCACAAGATCGCTTCACTAGAAACCGTTTCACTAGAAACCGCTTCGCAATGAACTACTACCGCGGTGACCACGCAGCAGGGCGGGACATGCAGCCTTTTCGCTCAACCGAAAACATCAAGATTAAGAAGTCTATGCTTAGGAACCGGCAAGAAGAAAAAGCATTTTCAGGCTCAGCCACCGATCTGCGGTGTGCATAACGCTGGCCACGAAACGTCCCGGCGACTCGTTAAAGAACGTTTCACGTTAATGAAGACGTAGCGAAGTCCTTGCTGAAGACCGGTTACTTCCGATAGAGCTTCGTAGAGAGTCGGCCGTTTTCCATTTCGCGGTGGCGTCCTACAAAGTTACGCTTCCTGAAAATGTTCGGATGTACGAAAATTGCAGCAATCTAGGAAATGAATGAGCTGACCATTGGTGGAAGTCCAAACAACAAGGTATCATTTATACACTTGTTGTACGAAAGCAACCTGACATGTGATTTGCACAGAAATGCGGAATCTATGTGTCGCACAGGAGGGCGCCATCTTGGTGCCCATGGCGATCAACCGAAATAGCGAAGAATCGCAGGGCCTTGGCTGTTGGCTGCGGTTTAATGAGCGGTTGGAGCAATTGAGACGCCGCCGTGCTTTCGCATCTAGTTTCGTCCGGCGGCATGCTCAGTTGTGGCGCAGGCAAATCAATCTTAAGCAGACGCGTTAGCTTCTTTTCATGCGCTAAAACAGCCTGCAAAGCAGCGCGCTCAGCCGCAGCCGCTCTATATGAAGCACGACACATGCTGCGCTACCATGGTTTCTGCGACGGTAACGCAGGAAAAATGCACATTGTTATTTATTGTTTCTTCTACTTCAGCAACCGTACCTCGTGGTATCGACTGCACCTTTGCTTGCGCTCTCTTCGCTTTAATTATTTCTTTTTTTGTGCCCTCATTCCTTTCGTCTTTAAATTACACCTCCGTTCGGTTCCTGGGCGCCGCGCGCACCGCGAATTGCGTTCTCTCTTATTCCCACGACATGGCACTTTTGGGGTCGTTTGCCGAAACTGTTTTGCTTTTCTTGTTTCGGAGTGTTTTTTTTTCTGCGCTCGGCTTTCTTCGTCTTATTCCTCGTCGCGGCCACGCCTTTTCCTGCCATTTGAGAGGTAACCAGAACGCGACTCAAAAAAACAAGACAAATATTAGCACGAAGCGCACTCTGCCAGTAATTACAGCGAAGTACACGTAATATGTAGGGCTGGCAGGTTTAATATGCTGTGTAGTTGTAATTGAATATCAGCTCCAGTTTATAATTTTACTGTTTTTCTCAACATGTTTGTGTTCTTTCGTATTTTTCGTCTGTAATATTTTGGGGAAATTTTTGTCTCTCATGATAGCTGATGGGCTCAACAAGCAGGCTCAGTTGGCCTTTTTCACGCGCGCGCGTATATGCCCTTACTTTGAACATTCACATCGCGGCTGTATCTTGAAGCCTGTGGATCGAGGACGCATTGCATCAGACAATACAATAGGCGCTCTCGTTTTTCTACCCACAAAAATTCAACCGATGCCATCACCAAATCACCTTTACATGAACTAAAACCTCCTTCCTCAGTCATGGCCTCTTCCACTCGCCGCCGGCCTTCCAGTTTCTTTGTTGTATCTTTATCTTCAGCCTGGTTGTGTCCACTGGAGGGCGAAGGCCTCTCCCAACGATCTCCAGCCACGCCTATCGAGTTCCTGTAGGCCGATAGTGTGATTGTATAATCATTGGGAGGTTTTGTATAGCTAATGTACTCAACTAGACTTGCTTGAATGGTGAGAAAATGTCTGTGTCCAAGAGAGCCTCATTTTGCATGGTCGAACCTGTCTAGTACAGCCTCCCGCGGTATCCGGCGACTCTATATACCGGACCAGGCAACATTTCAGACTTGGTGCCACGGTCTAGAGGCGTAGCATGTAAGGTGCATAGTGCGCGCAAGGAGAGCAGCAACGCTCTTCCCGCGTTTTCTTCTGTTCCAAAGCGCCTTGTGTACTTGTCACTCGTCGAAGCATCGTAATCCTAACCAGCGAGTACCGATTTCTCCAAAGCTGCCTCACTTTTGCCCTCACAGTGACGCAAATATTTCAGCAAGCCAGTATTTGAGGAGTAGCAGGAGATGAGCATCACGACACGCCGGTGACTTACGCACTTCTCGGAGGCCTAGAACCTCTATAAGAAGTTTCTTAATTAGAGTTTTGAAAAACATAGGTCGGTGCAACAAGAGTAGCAAGAATTACCACCCGAGTATATACTCATCCCCACAAAAGTGTGTTGGACAGGACTGACAAAACGGCTAAACAACTCAACAGTTTCGGTGAGTACGCAAGATCAATCGATACATTACCAATCTATTTCTGGAGCGCGTGTCATCAAGAATTGCATACGCCGGCGTTTCAGGTGATCGCGTCGGCGGCAGTCAAGAAAGCGCTTGTCTGCGCAACGTGCCTCATTCAATGTGTGAAGTGTCTCAGTATAGATATCAGCAGAAAGAATTCCGCTCCAGCAAAAAAAAAAAAAAAAGAAGAAGAAAACGCCGTGCTACGCAACTGCCCAGGACAGTTTGTGCTTTATGCTGCATTCGGGAGCGCCCGAGTACACAGCCTGGGTCACATTATTAGTAGGCGATAACTGCAATCCTGTTATTTTAGCGTTAAGAGAATTCCATCTATTGAGCCTTAATGGTTGTCGCCCCCAAAAGTACAGTGGTGCCAGCAGTGGGGGAAGGAGGGAGAGGAAGGGCGCGAGGGTATATACACATCCCTCCAATTAAGCTTCCCAGAATGTATCTCTACCACGTCTGTAGTCCGTACCACCCCAAACTTCCCCCTTTTTAAATTCCGAAGTATTTATATGTGGACCAAACAATCGAATGATTAACCAAAACAATCCTTTATGTAAGGCAAAAGCAGAGTGTGACAGTTCGGGTACTATGTGTCGGGCCCTTACCGACGTTTGTAATAGAAACATAACGTCGTCAACTTATGGCAGCCGATGCTCCTTGGAGCCATTTTGCTTTCAGTTGGGAAGAAAAGGGAGCCTAAGACAGGAAACAAGATTAAGCGTGGCTACGCCGCACTGATGCCCAGTTGCAGAAGTACGCCACTCGAAGATCTTCCCTGCTCCAGCGGGGATGGACCTAATGGGCCGTGGTTCTCCTTGGGTAATGACCGGGTCTTACCTCGCTACATTCGGCACACTGTGCGTGTGAAGGCAATCGACGGTTCTCCGATTTCCCGCGCCATTTTCAACATCTTCGTTTCTCATTATTTACCAACGCTTCCGGGGTGTTTTTTTTTTTTCTCTTTCGTTCCAGTCCATGCGGTGAACCAATGACGCAGTCGTTCATGATATCTCGTTCTACCTCATCGTTTTGTTTTGTTTTTTTCGCTTGTGCGCGCTTTAACGTGGGGAGGTTAGGCGAACTTGTGAGGCTTCGTGACAGGAAAACCCGAAGAGGAAACTCACCAAAGGAGGAACGCTAAGAGCCCTTAATTGAAACTGAAAATTTATTTCGAAAAAATGACGACGACCACCTCTATACCGACGCCGGACAGGCCAAATTCGCCTCCGCCATTTTTTTAGATGCGACGGCATCTCATTCACTCGCCTTATCCCTCCATACGGCGTTGTCGTTGTCCGTCCACACCCATCCCCCATTCTCCTCGCCGCGCGAGCTGCGCTCTCCGCCGCTCACCCCCTCTCCTCTCCGATTGCGAACACTCTCTCGCGAGGGGCATTGGATTGGATTCGATTGGCTTGGCTTAACTTGGCTTGGCTTGGCTTGGATTGGATTGGATTGGATTGGATTGGATTGGATTTGGATTAGATTCGATTAAAGTGGATTGTGTTGCGTCATAGCCGCGCCACGTTGCGTCATAGCCGCGGCAGGGGGTTCACGGCACGTTTCACGCGATGGGAGAATCAACCTAACGGAAACAACAACGGAACCCCCTATGCGTCGCATCTACACAGGGGTTCCCGCGAGGGGAGGTGGGAGTAATTGTATTAATATTCAGCAGCATCGGATTTCTTTGCGGTTAGATCAATGTCATACTGGGCGATTGCCTTCCCTCCAGGCACATTAATATTCTTCACTAAGATTCATTAGTGACCTTCAATTTCAGTCATATGCGTCTTTACTGAGGTAGTGTGATGGTGCAAGGCAAATTGCCTTGGATGGCTACAAGGAAAAGTACGCGGAAATGTTATAAGTGTCATCATTATTAGTTAACATTTGATGCCATTATTTTGCTTAGTCTTTCCGGTCTCTTCAGAGGCCGGGGCACATCCCAGTCATAAATTAACTTTGGAAGGAATCGCCATCAAACAGGCGCGCTTCTTTAGAGCTCTAGAATCGCCTCTTTTGTACAGCGGGGCTATATATGACTGCGATTTCCCTAATTTCCCATCCGCGTAAGTAAACCTCCCGAGGCCGCACCTACATTTGAAGCACGATGTGTTCATAGCACGAGGCGCTGGTTGTGTACGCTTGTTTGTTTGTTCGTTTGCTCGTTTACATGCTTGCTTTTACTTGGATACGCACTTGGTTTAACACGGATGTGCCTCTTCACCGATACCTTCAGTCCTACCTTCATTTCTACTTGAAACGCCAAGCTTGTGAATATCATATTTATGTAGCCGTTTGAAATAGATTTGCTTCCGGATTTTGAAAGCTATCAACAGTTAAAAACTGCACTGAATTTTTTTCAATTTTATTTTGTCATACGCATCGTCGGCGGTCATCCACGCGACACAGCCGGGGGGTTGGGGGGGGGCAAGCACTCGAATAGCTAAATCAAAATATATACACGTTGAAGGCTTACGTGAAAGCGATCGGTGCGCGTCTTATAAATCCACCGACCCGTCGCGATAATTAAACGTGCTCTGCGCAGTCGGAACAGGAATTAGTACGAACTCATTTTCAAAACATTTGTTACGTTACGAAGGTGTGAACTCGAAAGGTGTTAAAAACAATGATGGCGTTGTGAAAGCGCCCGTATGTTATCCCCTGCACTATTTTCAACTCCTTAATGTTGTCAATGAGCTTTATTTTTGGTTGCCCATCTACGTCGCTCGGTATGCCGAAAATACATTTTGCACCAGCGGCTCTTCGAACTTCGATATCAGTAGCAGACTGATGATTTTCCTTGTGTTGCTGCCCCACGCACTATTCACTACGTGTAGAATTAGGCACAGCAGAGTATTTTTAGAGAGTATCAAATGTTAATTTTAACAACGCTTTTTTTTCTATTTACCCGGAAGCGAAGCGAATCTCTTTAATCTGGAAGTCGATAGCGTACTCCTGCAGTTGGAGTCAAAGTGTTTCAACCACTGAGCCTCCTGTAATGTACAATGCTAAGACTGTAGGCGAGAAGGGTAGTAGAAATTAGTTGTAATTTACTAGACAGGATAACGTAGTATATGGCAGGAAAGAAGTATACCCACATAAACTTAAAGCAGGGTTTACGTCGACTTTGAGAATGTACGAAAAGATAAGTAAAAAAAGGTGAAAAAGATACTGACGAAGACAAAAAATCGATCGCACGAAGCAACCCCTGTGCACGTACGGGGGGTTAGTCAAGAAGCCTCGCAATAGCCTCGGGATCGCCGGAAGGCTTCTGAGTATGCAGGGGATTGCCCTTTAAGATTTACATTTTGAGGGGCCTGAAAAAGGGCTAAGACAGCTGAAGCATGCCGGCAATGGCGCGTTTCGCATCGACAGCCGGGTCGATCAAATCATACAGGTCCCTGGCTCTCCGCTCGCAGGCTGTGGTTTGTTTGCGGTTCTGTTTGTGCCGACAGCCTTCAGGTCGATGCTTCGACAGCAGAGGAGAAGGGTTTGGCAAGCCACAACTCTGCTGGCAGGTTAGGCAAGGGTTAAACCGAATGATATGCACGTCGAAAAACTTTGAATACAAAGGCAACTGTATTTATTGTAAATTTTCACTCGGATTTTATACAGCAGCATTTTCTGACAATAAATAAATGATAACGCACGAGTGGGGCAATCGATAGAAAAATAGTACTCAGTATTATCGTTAAAGGGGCACTGACACAAAAATTTTGCATCTTATTATTTTTTTTGTTGCGATAAGTAGCTAGTGACCTACTTATCACCTGTAGAAACCCCATTTTCTTCAGCGTGCGACGGTTGTTTAATTACAGGCATTTTCAATGCGGCCAGTCGCAGTTTCGGTTTCAGCGGGTGCCGCGAACCGATGAATTTTGTGTGAACAAAGCTGACCACGTGACCGTCGGAAGGTGTCACAGAGCAGAGCTGCCGTAGCACTGTCGAATCCGCATCGCCGGCTGTTTCTGCGAATGCCTTCACGTACTGATCTCGTGAGTCGCTTAATTACAAAGCGCGACGCTCGAGACAGTGGGTGGCAAAACGCGCGCTGGGAGCAGCCGGCCGGTATGCCTACAGATCCGCCTACAGATGTGTTCGGCTTAGTTCTGCGGCGGATATTCGATTGCCGCTCTCGTACGCGGTGCAGATGATAATTTTTAATGCAACACTCCATCGTATCATTAACTCCTTTCTCATATAAGCAACCATGGTTGGGACTTGGGTACAATTTCGTGCAGCGGTAACAAGCTGTCACTCCAGCTACCTCGCCGGCCTGGGCCACTTCGCGGCCGTGGCCGCCGCCTGCACAGCGATCGTGCGGCTCGCTCAGTGGGCTTTTCGTGTCTCCTGTGCGTTTTCGCGTCCAATGTAGATAAAAAGTAATAGAAACAGAGTGCTTGGAATCGCTGCAGAACTTTGGTCGGGGCCAGCTGCCCGGTGAGCTGACGAAATCACGGTGCCTCCGCCGCCAACGATCGGGTCGTTTCTTCTCTAAAGCAGAAGCTCCACCCTCCGGCCCTCCGATTGGAGCGGCGAGCCGGGCGAGCAGGCGAAAAACGCCGGCAGTGCGGAAGCGGCAAACACAAACTCGTGACGTGTTTGGATGCTGTTTATTTAGAAAATATCCGCGGGATGTCGATTGCGCGTGGTCCTCTGCTGGCTGCTCGGTTGCTTTTCGCACACTTTAAAATTGATTTTAAATATGTTCTAGGCTGTATTCGCCGCTGACATTTTGCAGATGATGTATATGTGTTCACACCAATCTATCTCCGAAGTTATCTCGCCTTCAAAATTTTGTGTCAGTACCCCCTTAAGAGTTTAGGACGGAAGCTTTAAATTGTAGAAATTGTAGAACTTTAAATCGTTGTTTCATGGAAATCAATTTTTTTCATACCTGCAACGCACGGCTGGTATTCTACACTTTATTATTCGAATATACGGGAAATAAATAATTGCCTCTTGTTTGCACGCTTCCACCTTTCATGCGATCTTGAACGATGTTGAACTTGGAGTTCCGTCAGTAGATACCTGGAATTAGAAAAAAGATTACGATGTCTCGAACACTACAAAGCTTATAAACAGCAAACAGATTATAGCACATTCCTGGAATTCACAACCAATACGCATTGGAGGATTGAATTTCGCATTCTGAACAACCATTTAAAAATAGGCTCTCAAAATAATAATTATATGAGTTTTATGTATTGAACGAAGGAATTTCCTTGATTTTTTTTAAAAAAAGCTGTAGGCCGTGGCTTGTGCTATAAAAAAATGAGGCGGGAAGTCACACTTGACAAAGTCAGGTTAGAAGACAAAGTAAATTGCTTAGAGTGTCTGTTCCTGTTGATAGCATACACGTCTCCTATATGAAACTCCGTTCAAAACGTTAACATATTGTTCTATCATTCAGGCTAGCTAACGGTACCACCTGCACAGAAAGTGACACATAAATCCTCAAAAGCTCCTGTATCAATATTTCTTGTGATAGAAATGTGGACCAATAGACGTGTTCTTTCAGTTAAATTGGGGCGAGAAAAGCAGGAAATGTTACACCGGGTAGAAAAAGATTCACAAGAATTGAACATCCGTAGGGAACGAGGTAGTTGCGGGGACGAACAGGGCGGAATCGATCATGTGACCTAGGCTGCCCCTTTCTCTCAGCTACATGCGAGGTCATAAATTCATATACAAAACCGCGCTTCAGGAAGCCATCGGTGCAAGCTATTTGAATTGGTAATGTACTACGGCGTTATATTCGTTAACACTCTTGACCAGGTTACGGCATAGCTTTTCGTGCTTTCTATGTTTACCCGTCAATGTAAGAGCTGCGTTGAGCTTAGACTAAACACAGAGATAACCCTCATTCACACAGCCGTCAACTTATCCCTCACGGCACCTTCACGTCACTGCACCTACGCGACGGAGACGTAAACGGAGTAGCGTTCGTACTGGAGCTCTCCGTCAGTGTACAGGGTTGTCTGCCTAGTGATCAGTTTAGCCTAGAATTGAGCGTGCTTAATTCGAAAAATCAAGAAAATGGCTTATATTTTACGTCTGCTCACTTTTCGATAAATTTAGCTGTAAAATTTTGTTTTCTGATTGGTTGGTTCACGGGGCGTACTCCCGTCGCGTTGACGGAACGGAAAGGTAGAGCTCGGCTTCCCGTCACTGTCCCACCGTTTTGGGCGAGAAATTGCCCGAGAAACCGTCGCCCATGACGAAAGACGGGGACGTGACGGTGACGTGACAGGGTGAAAAATGGCTGTGTGAATGAGGGCATAGAGTGAAGGAAATATAAGAGAATTTTTACTGCTTTTGGTGTTTAGAGTATTTTCTCAACTTTATGTATATGCTGAGTCACAATTTTTTTTTAATTTTGTTTCGTGTCTTCGTTTCTTTGCGTCTTAGTTTTGTAGCCGTTTTAGCCATTCTTGTATTTTAAGCGTTCATATATTTTGTAGATAGTGAATACTAAAGTAAGTAAAAGTATTGCAGCATGGTAAGTACAGGAGGGCTCCATCGTGCCGGCTACAATCTTAGTACACCACACTGCGTGCAGTTTAAAAAACAGCGGATGTTTATCTCTTATAATATAATAACCAAGCGAAATCAAGCAAGATTTTTTAGCGCAAGTAAAACAATTAAAACGGAAATTCTGGCCATTCTGCGGATCCTCAATCACGGCATCGACCGTTACCTGTTACGACCGGAACTACAACTCTTTCCCTCTAGAGGGGCGTTCCCGTTTTGCCCTTTCTTCGGAAACATGAAATAGACGTATGAACTGCAATTTACGTAAACTTTGGTATGATACCGACGACGACGGTGGCGCCAGCGAAAGACCGCGGTAAAAATGGCACTCCAGCTTTGCTCTAATAAATGCCAAGCTTCACGCCTACCCAGAAACCGCAGTCTTCTGCTGCTTGATGCTCTCACTCATACCCGGTTATATGCGACGTACACACACAGCCCAAGCCGGGGCCAAATTTATAGACTGCCGCACCCGAGGAAAAGTTATAAAAATAGAGTGCGCGCATCGAGCTGCATCTGCTACTGCTAAAACCCCCAATAGCCCTACGAGCTTTAGCCACTCTGCCCGCTACACGGTTATCGCTTGACCTGTTCTTAACGCAGTAGGTCGCTGCGAGCTCGTCCATAACGACTCAGATAAACCTCGCCACACTCTCTCGGGACCTTTACTCCTAACTCCTGTCCTCCTCCACCTTTTTTTATGCTTATCTTCACCAGAGTTTCTGCGTGCACGGGACCGCCGGATTGCCCTTTCGCCTAGATACAGCTTCGCTTTAAAAAGCAAAATGATGTTTATCGGTTTCAGATGAAGCAGAAGCAGCTGGACGCCACTGCGTGAAGATGGGGGATTGGCCACTGATGCGGTGAAGAGCTCGATTGGGGTGCGAGCCTGTCCTAGCACAAATTCCTCCCTTTGTGAGAAGGCAGCCGCCTTCAAATGGTGAGAAGAAAATCTGTCATCACAACAAATATGTAATCAAGGGTGGCTGAAGCGTCGTGGCCGTCAGATACCTGCGTGGCCCACAATAATCATCACGCCAGCATCATTACGGAACACGAGCAGAACCCCGCAGCTGGTTAATTCTGGACGGATAAATGGAATTCGACCCACCCCCGCATGATCACTTCTTTTATTAATTAAATCACATTGCAATTGGCTGAGGAGTTCGGGTCCGGATCTGATTGGCGCTGTCCCTGAGGCTCGGACTGCGTGCCCGGTGAAATGGACAATACCTCATGCACCTACGAAAAATGTTATTGACGAGTTAGTTGAGGGAGTCCCTGCTCTTACCCCTGCTTTATGCCGGAGCAGCCGCGTCAGTCATCAGTGCCAAATTACGCTGGTTGAACACAAAAGTCATGACGCCTCTTCGCTTAGGGCTGGATACATGTTACCTCTGTCGGTGCTTGTACCGCTCAAGGTGTCATTCAAGACATTGCGTGCAGTCTTGACTTCATATTTCCTGAGTGTTCACATGACGTCAACATTAAGAGGAACTTTTTTTCGATTATCATAGCGCCGTAATTGACTGTGCTCGCGCTTAAGTTGAATCATGCTCCCCAAATTGTCACCCCGTGGGCCGAGACCTCACCTATTTTTGGGACCAAGCGGTTGGTTGATTAATCCGTGTATATCCGGCGGCAAAGCTACCTTTTTGTGGCATTTTCTGGCACTACTCTGGCAAAAGGGAACGTTTTAGTTACGCCATCCAAGCCTTCGATGAATTTTCATTTGCTGTTTAGGCGTTCCTATCTGGCCCCACAACGATGTTTGTTTCCAACCACACGACCCGCTATAAAAGACTGCTGGCTGGAGAAGCACTTGGTAATATAGGACCTGTTCGGCGTATCTAGCAATGCACCTTCAATACAGCTGAGTGCGCTCACCGCGCCTCGTCACGCCGCTATACTCCACCATCCGCTGACGTGTCCCAGTGGTTTATCGCCGCTGATTCAAATAACGAGCAGCCCGCACAATTTTCGGCTCTTCTGAGAGCGTTCCAGTCTTCTTTTTACTGCCAACAAGTTGCTTGGCTAAAACGATGACGGTCGCCTACCATATCGGCGCAGTTGCGCACGTGCCGTTGCGGCAGATACTAAATACTAGGCGAAAAATCGAGTGTCAGACAGGAAAGGCGCGTTATTAACGAGCGCGTCGTTTACGTAATTCCAAGTGGCGTAATTGGACTATTGCGAAGCCCCTCACCGCCTGCAAGGGTGTGCGCGAAAAGAAAAGATTGGTTCACCAGGTTTCGTGCGGGCTATCGCTGCCTTACATCAAAAGACTTCTATCACTGCATCGAATTGTCCCTTGGATTGTTCGCATTGTACCGAATTTGAACACTAGAGCTGTTTAAGTTTCAGCTCGGTCCGGTGGCGTTAGCAAAAAAGTGCCAAGGAAAAAAACTGCACGGCCTGTAAAGGGTGCACCACCGCAGATAGGGTATTATAACAGTGAAGCCGGCTTTCGCCACTCCTGGAGTGTGAGCACGAGGGGCGTATGCGTATGCGCACCCCTTACTATGCCATTTTATAAGTGGGAGTCTTTTTTTGTGCTATTAACACGCCAATACGATTGGTGCAGCTTGCTCTATAGTGGTGCAAGGCTGGAGAAGCAGCGGAGCTAGGGGTCGACCTAGCTTTTCCCCCCGAGGGGTCCGCTGTCAGTGTGGGGGACCGACCGGAACGGCCTTGTAAAATACGGTAAACTTGGCTTCACCCTTCAACACTTCGCCTGGCCAGCAAGAACATTGCAAAACCTAACAAAACTTAGCAAATCCCAGCAAAACCTAGCAAAACGTAGCAAAACCAGAAGAAGCTAGGTCGACTACCAGCTCCGCTGTTTCGCCAGCCTTGCACCATTAGCGCAATCTGCGCCAATTTTTTCACTGGCTCCGGTTATAGTAGTACAGTGTAGTAGAAATTTTAGAGTGGCCCGACCGGCGGCCCAGGGAGTTGCTCCTTTCGCGCAGAAAATAGCGGCGTCGTTGAAGTCAACCACCACTAAAAGCGGCGCCCGGCCGCAATGTCGGCGGTCAGGAAATGCTGCTGCTGTGCGTGTGGAGCGCTTGAAGCTTGTTCTGTGGGACGTCCAACTGCTTAAATATACATTAGGTACAAGAGACTGTAGGTAGAGAAGGGAAAAAAATGATAAAAGCTCAAACTTACACGTAAGACATGAAGGTAGCGAAGCTGTACGCAATCGTCACGACCATCACGATGGTTTGTGTCCACGATTGCAGCCCATTTCTTTCTTCGCAGCTGCCGCAACGACCTTTACTCCATCATTGTTGGTCGTGTGAGTTTTTTGGAAGTGATGTTCATTGGGCATCACCTTGGCGGAACGTACGCTATGACCTGTCTTTCTCGTTCCGAGCAAGTGTTGCCATGATAACAGCCAACGCTGCAACTTTTTTCTTCTTGCCAATCTTGACCAACCTCCCGAGTAGGTATGCCTGGCCGGCAAACGTGCGCAGGGGACGCTGGGCGGTCGCCGCGAGGCCCACGCTCACGTGCGCGCGCTCGGCAATTTCTTTGTATTTTTAACACCGGACACCAAAAATTACGATTTGCTAAAAGTACTCATAACTCCGCGGCTCGGACTTGAGCTGCAGAAAAAAGTTTCATCTCTCTCTCTCTCTCTCTCGCTCGCTCTTAATAAACGCTGTGCCGCAGTTAGCTTTAATTTTGACGTTGTCGCTCGACAACAGCGAACAAACTAAGGCTTTTCTTTTGGTGAAGTATTCGTTTCGGATTGTAAATAAAGTAATTGCAGCGACATTTCCGCTATTCCACCTTTCCACCAAAAAGTATTTTGCATGAAATTGCCTAATATAAACGGGTTGATGATTGCTATATGATCCTGTCTTTATTGTGCTGCTAGATTGACATAATTCGTTTGCACAAATGATATTAAAAAAATATGGGGCATGGAATGATCGCTTTTTAGAACTTTTTATTGGGGTGCGATTTCTGCTGGGGCTGCAGTTATCTGCCTTAATACCGTAAGTTGAATTTATTTTTTATTGCGTGAGTTGTTATAGCTGTGAGCAGCGGCCCAGTTGTGATAATTACGAATAAGCGTGGTGTTAATGCTGTCGCTTTGCCGAACAGAAAATGACACACGGAAGCGAGAAATTTTTTAACTAAGAAACCGTTAGCACAGCGGTTAGCTCAGTTTTCCCCAAGACCTTGTTTTGTTGTAACCTTTCCACCAACATTCTATTTTTCGTACCTCCTTTGACCTGCTTCAGTCAGGACAGGCGTTGAATCAAATAAACACAAGTTTTATTCAAAAGTATACTGAGAGAACAACTACACGCACATAAAAGGAAAGCTAAACATAGATTACCAAATATATTCACGGCGACAAAAACAGAATATAATGCGCGAAACCAAACACAATGTCTCGTATACAAGAAAGGTTGAAAGTTTATAAATAAACAGAACTGGGGCTACCCTTGAAGAAGGCTTTCGATATTTTCGTTCGAAGCAAAAATGTAAATAGAATGCGCACTCCGGCGCTTTTTGCTTCATGCACAGAGTCAAGCGGGGAAAGGGGAAAACTTTCCCGGAGCCAGTCCGTCAATGTTTAACTCGATTTCGGATATCTCGAAATATCTGTTTAGTCGAAACTTTTTCTCACCGTGCAGCTATAGCTCCCATAGGCGCTACGCATTTCCCCCGTCTTTTCGAAACGTTTTTTTCGTAGGACCACGGATATCTCGAAATCTTGACAGAGGAGACACAAGGCAAAGTTCGATGCAGGCATCTGGTAATCTCCCTGTTCGAACGATTAGCTCCCACTACGCGCCGAACGCGGTCGTGAGCGGCAAATTTACGCGGAGTACGCTCTGTGCAAGGCCGATGTCACCGTTACCGGAGTGCTGTCCGGAGCCTACACCGTTTAGATAACTGTGGACGACGCAGCTAATCATGCGGACGACCAGGAGCCTCCAGAAGTGCTTACAACGGCAGAAACAACAAACACGCAGCGCCTGCTTCGCAGCAAGATAGAAAGTAGCGGTAGCGACCAACAATTGATGTGACGCATTAAGCAGCTCGAGAACGCTTTTTTAAGGATGAAGATGCGAACGTAAGAAAGGCGAGCATGACGCAGTTCTTTTTTGTGTCATATTAAAAACATTTCTTTCCCGCCAGTTATTTTTCCTCTATTACGAAGCCCATTGGCAGTAGAGCTTTTGCTGGCAGCACATAGCTGTTATTTCAGTGACCTCGCGACAAATTTTTGGCATTTCACTTAACTGGAAACTCCGCTTATCTCGAAATTCTCAGATAATTCAAAATTTTCAGAAAAGTCGTAATTACGACTTTGAGTTAACAAGATTACCGTATATTAAAAGCGTTTTCAGAATACGCATCAGGAAATGTTTTTTTTTATTTTTCATGAGCAGAGTTACAACGTTCTGCATCTAATTTCTGAATCAGCTGCCCAGAGGCGCGGGTTCCATTCCTTGATGTGGCGGCTTTTCTGAAGAAGGAGAAAAGCTTAAAACGCCCGTGTGTTTGATATTTCGGCGCAGGTTAGAGATCCCCAGGCGGTCAAAATTAATCCTGAGCCCTTCACAACGGTGCGCCTCATCGCCTGTGTAGCGTCGGCACGTTCTACCTTGACCAATCAATCAAGCAGCTGCCCAAGCGCAAAAACTTGCAGCGCAAATCTTGCCGCGCGTAGGATGGGAGCTGGTGCCAGGGAGCGGCGGCTGTTCAGTAATCAACGACAGCAGCGCCACCGCTATACCGGTTTTATTTTCTGCGCGAAAGTCGACCCGGCGGAACAATGAGAGAGGCCGCCGGTCGGGCCACTCTTAAACTTCTAGTACACTCTAATAGTGCTAATAGTATAGGTACCGGTTGCTGAATAGGATGGAGCAGAAACAGCTTTGTACACCAGGCGGCCTGTATGAGTTTAGTGTAATGCCTCTTGGTTTATCCAACTCTGTTGTCACCCTGAACTGCACCACAAGCAGTCAAGAGAGATGATAAAAAGAAGGTCGAAAAAAGCGCTTGCCATATTCGAAAGAACGATGAGACACGTCGTGTGGGGCCTCAGACGACTCAAGTGCCTCTGCTATTCACGATGTGTTCTCTCTTGACCCGTCTGCGCCTTATACCGATTAGCCTATCAGCTCATCATCTTAAACTCAACCTTCAAAAGTGTCGCTTTCGATGCCCGTATGTTGACAATTTTCGGCCATGTCGTATGCAAAAATGGTGCAACACTTCAGCCCAAAAAGGTCCGCTCGGAGGCCAACGTTCCTAAATTCACGTCCACGGAAGCTATCCGCACTTTGGTGAGGCTGTGACCCATGCTTTCAGCATTCAGGACGACATGGGCGGGTATTCGACACTTGCCCACAACTGTTTCCTCTTAGCGTGATTCCGTAACACGAGTCAAAGTTCCCGGCTGATTCGCTTTGGACTGCGTCGTGTTTCACCAATTTCTCGCTCCCAAACGCAGTTATCTCGCAATTAAAAGAACGCACAGTATTGATATACATATACATTTTATAATAGCAAATGAGGGGCTCAGTGAACGTAGAAGCGAACACCACCATTCACGAATTTCGAGGAGCGCCAGGTGGCGGGCTAGTTGGTTATACATCGTTGGCTCGACTGCGCTGGTTTAAAGCAAAAGACGTACTAGAATGGACACATACACTTTACGTATAGACTGCGCAATCTATACGTAAAGTAGTATGGGTTCTTTCTGGTACGTATTTTGATTTTTCTGTACGAACAGGAAAATTTCGAATTGTTGTGAACGAAAAAAAATCGAGAGAAACCTGCTGTCTATTGTAGGATTTGAGCTCACAGACAGCGTGTGCAATGACATAGCGATTGATCTACCAGGCATCTGTAGCAGCTCTAGTTTATTTTCTTGTGTTGGATTTATGTGTACGCAAGTGCGTTCTGCTTTGAGAGTAGTTATGAAGAGTCATTCCACATTCTGGTTTAACCTCCTTTTTGCCACCAGAGGGGACTGCGCGCATAAGTGGAAGACTTAGCTGTTCTGATACAAGGTTTCTGAGCTTTATAAGTGGTGTTAAATTGCCCTCTCCTTTCCTCACGCGAGTTTCTGCTGAAATTAATGTCGTTAGGCGATTATTCAAAATATTTTTGCAATTGCAGCCCATATCCACCGTCATTTAGATTTTTTGGGTTGTATATCGTGTTGTGTTGTATATTGTGTTTCAATAATGGAAACAACAAAAACGTGATGAGCAGCATGAGAAAATAAATACATCAAACAAAACGGTATTTTTAGACTTGGTTGTCAGGGCTCCTATCAGGGTGGGAGCTCCGCCTCAAAGAACTATCCGAAGTCATCACTCAGGTGGACATAGCTGCTTTGTCGTGGCGGCGTACTCGCTCTTTCACTTTCCCTGTTCCAGTTCTCTTTCCGGTTGGTGCCAAATCGTTCCGAGTCACGCCAACGTGACCGTAACGCCCTTTTCTATACGATCGTGCACCTTTTGGGTTTCTTAGGTGTTCTTAGGCCTCAAGGTTCAGCCGGTCAATGTAGCGGGAAGTTACGAAAAAAAAACAATAAAGGCTTTTGAAGGCTTCCTTCTGCTTCTTCTAAAAATGGTAGTTGACGTTTTTTCTCTGACAAGGGAACGGTTGCATGAAATTCAAGCACTAAGCATTTGATTGAGTAGGCCTGAGATTAGGGCATCGCTGCGTGGCGCGCGCAGCCCTTTATCAAGTCTAGACCATTTCAACGCTTAGGTATGTTGTAGGTTCAGATGACTGGGCAATAGTTAGGGACAGTTCTGTTTTCTCGGTACCGGATGATACTGCTCATCGGTCTAACAAACCAGCGGCGTTACATTATTAGCTAATATTCCTTGTGGCCGTGGGAAGGGGAAAGTTGTATTGGCAGCCGCTGAACCTACGGTCCCCCTTATCGACACCGTATACCTGATTGGTAAAGCGTTAGTTTACACCATCGGTCGGAAATCTGGGGTCTTTGTCAGCGTGACCAAACGACTGCCACACAAACTGTCTCACGGAGAAACAGAATTTGGTTGAGTTGGAAAATGAATGGATGTATCTTGGGATTGCGATGTGAACTCCTGGTCTACGTAACGTGGGTTGAGTACGCATCCCCTACACTACAGTTGATCCTTGGCTCTAGCTGACAGAAAGTGGACCTAGTGTGTTTAAAGTTTGTGCCAGGAACATGTACTCGCATACTGGAGTAAGTCAAGAATGCTATTTACGGAAGTAAAGAAAGCACGTTCGCGCTAATAGCGTACATGTAGGGGTAACAAGGACGATTGACGAAGCCTCTCACGCATAGTACCAGAGAGGATGGGGCGATGCAAAGGGAAAAGTTGACGGCGACAAAAATGAGAGTGCACAATCACATCACTGACGCGTGCCGTTCTAGACGAAAAGAACGATGTGGCGGTGGTGTAGACGAAGTGAGCGGGTTACCTTCCCTGTCACGCTTGTTCTTCTAATTTCTTCGGCGCGGTATGCTCGGCGATGGACTGGGAACCGTCTACCTCAGTAGCAGCTCTTGACCGTGGTCGTCCATGGACGGTCGACACCAAAAAGGAGCGGGAGAGGAGAAACGCGCCAAAGAGCCAATCCGCTACATCCGTTCGGCAGTTGAGCAGTAACGCTTTTGCATAATGCTTGAGTGTGCTGACTTTTTTCCCATTGCTAAGCCTAGTCGAATCATGTTTCATTAGTAATAATTAATTATTCTTCAACCCCATAGGTTTCAAAACATTGTTATAGAAACTGATGAGAAAAACCTTCCAAATTAATTCTAGTGAGCATAGGAGTTTCGAAGGAGTGTTTGAGATGTCCTCCTCCGAACGAGTGTCTAATTAATCCGATGCCTTAATAGATCAAACCGATGTTAATGATATGCAAAGTAAGGCAACTGGCATTTCTTATCTAATTTGTGCTGAAGGTGTCCATAAAAGCGCTATAATTTCAAGGTGGGTTGTGGGCTGTTACATGCATTCCGGAATTCCTATATGGTGCAGTGGCGGAGAAAGACATGTCGTGAATA
Source organism: Haemaphysalis longicornis (assembly GCA_013339765.2). Lineage (NCBI taxonomy): Eukaryota > Metazoa > Arthropoda > Arachnida > Ixodida > Ixodidae > Haemaphysalis > Haemaphysalis longicornis. Next base: position 128,530,310 of record CM023456.1, read on the forward strand.
TCTAACAAGCAGAGCACCGGTATCCTGCGCGCTCTATAGTACCAGGCTTGGAACTTATGCAGCGTGCTTTCATCATATGCTCAAACACCCCACAGAATCGGCCCCGTGATGCGCAGGTATCGGATCAGGGTTCGTAGAGTTCAGCGCAAAAAATAGGCAAGGGCTGCGGAAAGACACGACCACTGTGTGGTCGTGTACGGCGATACAACGCGCGATAAAGGACCAGTTTTCATTCTAGAGAGATCCCACACTTACTCTGTCTCTTTGTTTTTGTTTTCACTTCACAAGTACTTTTCTGAAAAAACCCTTTCATTTTGAATAAACGTTTTGCATTGCCTGGACACGTCTAAGTAGCTTTGTACCTTTCCGGTTAATGTCAGTTGAGAGCCCATCGAATCGCCGTTTCATCAAAATAAGAATTTGGCTTAAGGTGAACGAATTAAGAAACGTGTAAGTTATTTTCTATACCGTTCAAAAACAGCGTGGAAGACTGCATCAAGGAAACAACAGACAACACGGCGCTGACGAACAACTGTGCGCCGTTTATTTCGCAGGAAAGCATACATTAAAATGCGCACAGTTGTTCGCCAGTGCCTGTGTCGTCTGTTACTTCCTTATTCCAGTCCTCCGCGCTGTTTTTGAACGCTAAAATGTACGAAGAAGCCCTTAGGCACACCCTTTTGCAATTAATTTTCCATAAGCCAGTGCGTGTACACTTTTTCTTCCGGTATCAACACAGCTATACCGAACAGCATCAGTTGTGCTGGCACAACAAAAGGTCATTCGCCCGTTCCCTATTGGGTGCACTCAGTGGGAATGAATAGCGCGGCGACATCCCCCTCGATCTCCGACAAAGCCGCGACAGGCCGCTGCGCAGTCGTGTACGCCGATACGACGGGAGACAACGCCCCGAAGAGCGATCATGCTGCGTGCCGCGGTACAGATGACTTCATCCCTGTCATTGGAAAATACGATCGCGATGCCGAGAAACACTGCCTTTTAAACAACAAACCGGGTCTACGAATAATAAGAAAAGAGTTTGTAGAGGGCGTTTCTTCTCTTTTCAAAGGAATGGGAGATGACATGGCAGCAGGCGACCGGCCCACGACGTCTGTCGATATTTGTGTTTGGCTTATAAACATGGCCGCTTCGAGGGGAAGAAATCTTGTCAAAAATCAATGCGAGGTGTGCTGGGAAGCGTACGAGCGTTCGAGTGTGCGGTCGTGTTTTATTTTTCCGTCGTGTCTGGTCAATAGCTTAATTTATTCGCTCGCTTTTTTTTTCGCCGTGTGTTGTTGCCTGTATGCGACTCAGTAGTGCTCTGCGTCGTCATGTGAGGATAAGCAATATCACGACGCACTTGCTGGAAAAGAGATACTAAAATTAGCTATATTCGAAGATCTGGGCCTTAAAATGAGCACCTAGCTATAGATACTGCGGAGGAAGGGATCACTACTTCACCGGGAGTCCTTTCGAATTACCAGCTCTAATTTCGGCCTTTTCATTGCTGTTTGCTTTCCTGTATTAGATAAGACAATGAAAAAAAAACTATGGTTGATTCCTCTGTCATAGGAATCGGTAAAACACGAAAGTGAAATGTGCAGTGAAATCTGCAGCGAAAAGAGCATGATTTGCGGGTCGGCGGCTATCCTGTGAGTGTGCCTGGCGAGCGACGTCGTGCTAGCGGGTCGCTTCAGCAAAGGTGCGCCCACTTCGGTCCTGCTCCATGGCGTGTACGGCAGACGACTGCGTTGCAGCGAGCTCAGCTTGTGGAACGCGAGAGGTAGAGTTCGTAGCTTGAACCATGAACGCGCGAACGCGTTCCGCTTCCCGCTGGTGTTTCTCTTCGCACAAAATCAGTCACGTTCGCGCCATTCGCCCGTCGGCGTCGCTACGACGCAGCTTACGCCAGCCGTAGGCGCTCGTTAGCGTCATGATGCACTACTTCGCTTCACCTCTTCTAGACAGCAGCACAATTCACGTCAATGAAACTTTTTCTGGTATTTCTCCTGTGTTCGTAGTCCTGGCGTCATTTCCGTGACAGATATGACGTCAGAAATATCTTGGTGTATGCCGGCATAAAACACTTTCGTGTTAAAAAAAAACAACCTTTACGGCTTTACGCCGTAGGCCCGCAAACTAAAAGCGCAACACGAAAGTTACCCTACTTAATTTTTCTAGGCCCACGCCAACCTGTCAAACAGCCTAGAAATGGATCAAAGATAGCAGGGCTAATATATACTGATCCTGATACTGATACGGATAATATATATGCTAGCATTGCGGAGGGCATGGAGAATAGAATTCTCTTGAGGGTCATCGCACCCTAGGCACTACCGCTGTTCACAAAATTCGTTCCCCGTAAGAGTCTTTGTCCTGCTTGATTATCGGCAGCCACTATTTATCACCCATAGCGTGATAAAACTGGCTTACAGTTCATGCTGCAAAAATAGGCTTTGGGATGAAAAGAAGCAAAGCCACCAATTGAGGCCGCATCCCGCGTGCTCAGTCTTTTATTTCTCTTAAAATTACATCCGGAGTTGATGATGATGGTTGGTAAAATTACATCCGGTAAAATTGCATCCGGAGTTGATGATGATGGTTGGTGCTTAATGGCGCAAGGCCAACAAGGGCAAAGAGCGCCAGAGAAGAAGTTACTTAATTTTTGATGAGACCCTAAATACTAAAACATGTGAGTAAAAGTAAAAGTGACGCAAAACAAAAGACAATAGAGATGGCTGGTGTATAGGGCCAGGATGATTACACGTGATATGACAAGAGCTGTAGAAAGTTTACCTCAGCTAAAAACTTAAAAACGCGTTGACTAGAAAACATTGGTTCGTCGGCTAAAGAGTATGATGGGTGCAGTGGAATGTGTCGTCTGTATAATTCAGGGAAATGTTTGTGTCGTGTTGTGTCAAGTGCCTTGCATGTGATTAGTATGTGGACTACGGATAGGCCCTTTCCACACCTGCTACACGTGGGTCGGGAAGATCCAGTGAGCAGGTGGGAGTGCGTTACATGTGTGGGGCCTATCCGCAGCCTAGCGAGGACGACTTCAGTGTATCTGTTATGTGAGTCAGTTGTGTAGCGTCCCAACTGTGGTTTTATTACATATAGTTTGTTGTCTGTTTGTTGACTCCAGTGTAGTTGCCATGTGTTACGAAGCTGTCGTCTGATGTGTGTCTTTAGGTCGGTGTACGGTACTGTTGTTATGTCAACTGTGGTCATGTGAGCAGCAGCAGCAGCCAGTTGATCAGCAGGCTCATTACCAGGGATCCCACAGTGCCCTGGTACACAGCTTATAGTTATTTCTAGATCTGAAGCATATGCAGCCATTTTTCCTTTAAAAGAACATTAATCACGTAGTTTTTAGACGACCTTCCTGATGACAGTGCCTGCACAACACTTAAAGAATATGTTTACACGATGGACTTGGGAATTTTATGTTTTATGATGTGATTTGAAATGAGTAAGATGCCATACGCTTCTGCCGTGTAAATACTGTTATGAAAATTCATTGTTTTAGTAACGCTAAAATTTGGTCCGTGCGCTGCACAAGAGACAGTAAAAGCAGTTTTGGACGTGTCGCTGAAGAATTCTGCGCACCTGTACTTGTCCTGCAAGAACAAGAAGAGCTGCAGAATTGCACTCCTGGGTACCCTATTTTTTCTAGGCGCGTGAATGACAGGTCGCATGATATAGTACATAGATGCCATGGTGGAATTAAATTATGGATGGGTGTCTTGTGCGCGTCTGAAAGAGGGACATTGAATGCAGAAGCCTCCTCCCTCCCTCTGAGAGAGAAAGGTAAGGAAATAGATTGCCTGTTTTAAAAGAGTTGCAAGTTTGATGTATCATTCATGATAGGATTAAAAGGATGGTTGGTGAATGACACGATCTTAGATGCATACAGCTAGTCAACATACTCCCGCTGACGCCCTAGGCACCATTGGTCACACTCGACATACAGACTCTCGACAGGGCTAGTGCGGAAAGCGACGCATGAGAGGCGAAGGCCTAGATGCAGCACTGGGTCGAGCATGTTCAGTGCTGTTTTTGTCGCCACCCCATACACGACACTTCCATAGTCAAGGCGAGACCCTACCAAGGCAGTGTAAAGGCACAGTAGGAGTTGTTTGTCGGCACCATAAGATTGGTGTGAGAGGACCTCAAGAATGTTCATTGTTTTTAATCATTTGCATTTGAGCTGTTTGATATGAGGAATGAATGTAAGCTCTTAATCAAATAAAATACCTAAAAACTTGTGGTCCTTGTTCACAGGAATCGGCACATTCTCAAGAGTGCTGTCTGGGATTACATCCAGAGTCGCGCATACACATCACTTGCGACACGATCACAAAGAAGTCTACTGCAACAAGCCTATACGTAAATATTTACCTGCAGTCATCATCATGACGACACTTCCTTTCCATAAAGAAATGGCGGAAACTGACTTTTGTAGTAACAAAGCTAGGCATAAGCAGTTGCGGGGAGCCGAGCTGCATGCGAAAACATGTAGTTTGAGCTCTGGCTTTTTAAACATCAGTGTGCTGACATGAGTGAGTAAACACGCCTTCCTGCATATACTGTATTTTATACGCCACTTTGAAGGCATTCCTAATGTTGACTTTCATCTCGTGTGAGGTTCGGAAAGCCACGTATTTGTCCTCTGCGGCATGGCAGCATGGCAGCGTGTCGGGGGACAACAGTTTAATACTGAAGTGGAAAGTTCTACAACGCATTTCACGGTTGAAAAGAAAATGTTTGGAGACAGGCACTTCATAACGCAATGCGCCTGAGGGCCTCCAACGCATCATTCCAGATCACTGAACACCCAGATCACTCCTTCTCTACAGATGCAGATACGGTGTCGCAGTAAAGACGTTATAAATAAACATCGCCAAGCTTCCGCCGTCAAGGCGCGTAAGCAGACAAAGTGCCGCGAAAGAGAGAGTTAGAGAGGGAGAGAGAGAAATCAGATTTATTCAAAAACGCTTTCCATTATGGCACGGCGGCGGCTGCCTACAGGGCCGCCCCACCTGGAGTCCTCGGGAGGTGACTATACTCGGAACACGTCAAAAACGGCAATAGCTCATGTACGGTATCACTCCGCCTAAGCGACGTACCTGGATGTCAACGGGCGCGCGCGTTTTTAAAGGAGATTGCTATGAATGCGTGATATCGTCTGCCTTTTCTCACGTAGTTGCTTCGTCGTCGCTGCAGTAGATTATTAGTTATTAATTCAAAAAAATCGCAGAAACGGCTCCTGGCATGTTCAAAATATTCCCAGTCGCGCACTACTTCCTCCGCGCGGAGTGACATCCGGCTACGGTGATGAGGCAAAGCGGCAACTTATGTTACCTTCCGCAACTTCGGCAACTTTCACCCCGCTACAACGGGGAAAGCAATAACGATCGTTGCCGTTCTTAAGTTGTACCCGATTATAGCAGCTGGTCCGAGGCCTTGGCGATTTTTCTTGTAACGCTGATGTAACAATGCGCCATCCATTGGAGCAAATGGTCTGCTATGTTCATTTTGACTGCGTCGCCTACGTATGCTGCAGTCAATGTTCCAATCTCTAACGGTGGGCTATAATTGCATTTAAAGGCTATCGCATTGACGTCAAAGCAGGCGAAGCCTACCGCGAGCTTAAAACGTTGCCACCGGTTTGGAATACCTCAGGTGCACCGACACTGAAAGCAGCTGTAATTTAATTAGACAACACAGGTAGAGCCAGCAGCGCCCATACACTCCTGAATAAATGCGATTGGGCAAGGCTAAATGTAGACAAGCTTAACTTTCGAGGCCAGTCGACATGTGTAATGCAAAAACGCTGACGAAAGAATTTTTCTTCTTTGTCTGGAACACCTCATTTCGGCTTCATTCAGGAGGCAGGTTTCGCGATTAAATTATTTGTGGCCTGTAATCTTTAGGATTAAAAGAGGCTTTCGAGAAATTCTAGATCACAAATGGATCCACGAGGTGAGCGCGGCTCCTTTAAAAGGCGACTGCTTATGGTCGCAATTTTGTTGGGTGGGCGATGGCGCAAAGGGTTTTCGCAGGGATTGGCTACCTAATTATTCATTCTCAGTGGTCAGCAGTCTGGCGCAGACGTAATGAAACCGAAACACATTTCGAAAGTTACACAATCCGGCGTCATTACTTCCACCAAAAAACTAAACTTTTTTACACCAATTATGGATAGGGGAATTAGGGAGAGGACAAGAGTAAGAATCTTGTTCCACTGCGCACACCTTAGAAATGTGTTTTGGCTGAAAAATGGCGTAAGGATTAGAAAAGAGTGTTCTCGTGAACACCCTAAAATAAGGGTGTGGGCAGCGCAGACATGCGTGGCAATGTGGATCGGCTGAGCACGCAGCATGGCATACAGACACATTTAACATGCACAATATCACTTGGAGCCCAAATGAATTCAGCAAGAAACCAATGGGATGTATGGGGAGCGCGAGTAGACACTTAGAAATACATTGCTCGTCTTGCTTTTAAGCCAGCAGGGAAAAGTCCTCCAATAGAAGTCGGTGGGCTTGTCGGAACAAAATCAGATATTTCAGCGCTAGTTTTGTAATTATGGATGTTAATGTGATCATATACAAGTAAACACGCGGATTTGCAAACATTTTTAATCGTGAGGTAGTTATTATGTTCGATAAGTAATACAATTTAATTAAATACCAAACACATATTCCACACCATTTCAACACCCACAAAGGAGGGTGTTCATTATTTCGAGACCCTTTTTCAAACAAGGGTGTAAAGCTAAAAAGTAGGGTTTTGGAAACTACGAAAAAGGGCGTGAAAGACCGCCAAATAAGAAAAAGGGTGTAAAGGACCTCAAACTTCGGAGGCATTTTATACCCGTTTACACGGTGAACTGAATATTTTCTACATGCGGAGGGATGTTTTGTACCTCATGATGTTTAAGCAATATGAATTTGCATAATTTATTACCAGCGGAGCTGTTTAAGCTTGAGCTTAGGATCGTCAGCAAAAAAAAAAAATGCTAAGAAAAAGAACTGCGCCGCCTGTAAGGGGTGCACCACCGAAGATTAACGATGAAGCCAACTTTCAAGCCTCTTCGAGCGTGAACACAAAAGGCGTATGCATATGAGCCACTCTTACTATACCATTTTAAAGTACTAGTATCTCTGGGATACTAAAGTGCAAACAAACCTGGCGCAGCTTGCACTAGTGGTGTAAGGATGGAGAAACAGCGGGCTGGGGATTGACCTAGCTTCTTTCCTCCAGGGATCCCCTGTCAGTGTGGGGGACACACTGGAACAGCCTTGTAAAATCCGCCTAACTTGGCCTCACCCCTCAGCGCTTAGCCTAGCCCTAGCGAGAACATCGAAAAGACTAACCACACTTTGCAAAGCCTAGCAAACCCTAGCAAAAGTTAGTTCGACCCCCTGCTCCGCTGTTTTTTTTTCCAACTGAACATATATTTCACTCCCTTTGAACATCCTACAGAAAACTAAGGGTGTCAACACCGCTTTCGCCACACAGAGACAGTGTAAAGCTGCAAATTAGGGTGTTGAACATAAGAAAACGGGCGTAATGACTTTCAACACCCTTATTCCACTTATACTACCCCCTTTTTAACCAATAAGGGCGTAAAAATGTTTAATGTGTATATATAATCTCTTTTTAATATTAAAAGTTCCCATAATGTTTCACGTGGCCAAGCTAAAGTTGGGTCATGAGGCGCACCGTATGGAAACGGTGATCATTGCAGACGAACAATTTTGTTTTGCTTTCGAACATTTCGTACAAGGTGAGAAGCGGGGTATGGGGGGGGGAAGGTGGGGTCTTGTACTTCGCAGTGCAATTGTACATGCATGCATGCCCTAATCGATCTGCAGCTGAACACCTTTCCACACCCTTTCAACGCCCTACCAAAAACCAAGAGTGTTGAAGTTGGTCAACACCCTTTCCCCACTCAAGAGGGGTGTAGAGCTACGAAGAAGGGTGTTGAGATTCAAGAAAAGTGGTGTAATGGCCTCCCAACACCCTTTTCCCACCTATTCTGCACCCTTTCTGGCCAAAAGGGGTTCAGAAACGTTTAGTGCGTAGTATGAGCGCCAGAGTAAAGGTCTTCCAGTTTCTCTGCAGTATACCTCGTTTGTCATTCGCATTAGGCGTAACGCCAGTCATGTAAATATTTTTTACCTTTATTGGCATTCAGACGGGCGTCAATATGCTGAATGTGTCTTAGTACGCATAACAAAGTATATAATGCAGGACGGGTTAATGTGCGAGCAAGGATGATTTGTGATGCCACGTCCCTCGTTCGCAACAAAACATATTGGTAACATTAAACATAGCCTTTCCTTCTGATACGTTTACAAGAAAAGAAAACGGATGTGGGGTTTCATCAAGAAGAAGCGAGCATGATAACTTTCATTGTGCTCCGTGGAAATGGGGAGTCCTAGCCGTAATCACAGACGTCTCATTCTTTTACGATGCCGATCGTCTTTCCTGCGCGCTATGCATTTTATGTGCGTTCTTTCTTTGGAGAGGCTGAAAAAGTGCCCAGTTCTGTGAAGGCTGCTCGATTTATGTTCCTTGCGCTTTATTCGAACAGAGTGTAATTTATGTACCACGGTTATTGTCTGGATGACCTGTTTATGTTAATGTCGGGTGTGCTTTCTTTGTAGAATTAATGCGAAAGTATGAAACGGTCCGCAAAAGCGTCCGCTTGGCGCCAGCGTCGGGTGGGGTAAAATGCCTGTTAAAACGACCGCTGGCGTAACACGATAGAGGTAGGGTAAATGCTTTGAAGGCACATTTATAAAAATTTGCGTGTAAATAGGATTCGAGCGGAGGGTTTCAGGAATACGAATCGAGCATGCATGACCAGCACCACTCAGGTTCTAAGACTACACTATAACATTCCTTACACACTTAAAAGGCTACTGAAGAGCTTTTCAAAAAAAAATTTTAAGGGCATTACTTTATAGTTTCCATCACGCTGAATTCGAAAACGTATTTATTTCATGTGTCAATACACCCAAACCACATTTTTTTCGCCTAAACAAACTGCCTCCGCCAGAGTGCACGAGCAGAACCCTGGCTGCCTTTCGCGATTGGCCGGTGGTAGATGACGTCGTATTCGGAAGTGCCGGCGCTGCGGGGACCGCTAAGCCTGACGAGCTCATTTGTTCTCGTTCCGATGCGGTCCATAAAATCCTGTGGGGAATGAAAGACGCACACAATCTTTACTTAGAATAGGGGAGCCTGAGGGAAACATTCGCTGGCAACGAACTTTTGAAAAAGATTATCCTAGGCGCTTATCCATAATCTAGATTTCAAGGGGATGGGGGGGGTGTCGATATCCTCCTGGGGGGAGGGGGATGTTGGGGGGTTGTTGGGGGCGGCGTTATGAATTCCTTGTCGGGCTACTGTGGTTGTGAAATCTTTTTGGGCGGGTTTCGACACACGGAAAACAAGCGCTAAATAAAAACACGGGACGAGGAGTAGACGGGACAAGCGCTGACTTTCAACAAAAAGTTTATTGCCGCTCCACCGCTTATAAACAAGTCTGAGAGCACGAAGAGAGGGGAAAAAGAAAGGGAAACATCAAAAACGGAGGCCAAAAAAAAGAACCAGTGACGTGCCGCCTACGATAAGAAATCCAATTCGTGTTCGATAAAGCCACAAACGGCCTGCTGACGCATTGATCCCCTACCTCGGTATCTCGGCCGCTTCCACAATTTCCCTTGTGAGGGCCGAGCGGTGAAAATACAAGATGGTAGTCTGGTCGTACAGGGGATGACACTGGTTACCCGAGACACATTTTTTACAGTGGGCAGCCAGCTGGCCTTCGGTGGCTACGCTCCTGACCTTGTTCTTGTGTTCTTGTAGGCGAACGTTTAAGCATCTGCCGGTCTGGCCGATATAGTGTCTGCCACACGACAAAGGAATTTTGTAGACAACGCTACGTCGGCATTTCACAAACGCGTCTCTGTGCTTGATAGCGCAGATCGGTTTCCGCGCACGCGTGGGACAGCTCAACCTGCACAAAGCCAAAAGCTTGTTAGGCGCCGTGAACAAGATCTTGACCTCTGAACGTTGCCCAACTTTCTTGAGGTTATGCGAGATTTTATGTATGTAAGGGATGACAGCTATCTTTTCTTTAGCTCTTCTTTCTTTGTCCTTTCTCTGATTTTCTGCCTTCTGCTCATCGCTCAAACAAGACTCAATTTTTCTTTTGCGATGTAAACCTTCCGCGACGGAAACAATAACCTGCCTGGGGTAACCAGCGGCTTCCAAACGTACCACATCGCAAAAGAAAAATTGAGTCTTGTTTGAGCGATGAGCAGAAGGCAGAAAATCAGAGAAAGGACAAAGAAAGAAGAGCTAAAGAAAAGATAGCTGTCATCCCTTACATACATAAAATCTCGCATAACCTCAAGAAAGTTGGGCAACGTTCAGAGGTCAATGATCTTGTTCACGGCGCCTAACAAGCTTTTGGCTTTGTGCAGGTTGAGCTGTCCCACGCGTGCGCGGAAACCGATCTGCGCTATCGAGCACAGAGACGCGTTTGTGAAATGCCGACGTAGCGTTGTCTACAAAATTCCTTTGTCGTGTGGCAGACACTATATCGGCCAGACCGGCAGATGCTTAAACGTTCGCCTACAAGAACACAAGAACAAGGTCAGGAGCGTAGCCACCGAAGGCCAGCTGGCTGCCCACTGTAAAAAATGTGTCTCGGGTAACCAGTGTCATCCCCTGTACGACCAGACTACCATCTTGTATTTTCACCGCTCGGCCCTCACAAGGGAAATTGTGGAAGCGGCCGAGATAGCGAGGTCGGGGATCAATGCGTCAGTAGGCCGTCTGTGGCTTTTATCGAAACACGAATTGGATTTCTTATCGTAGGCGGCACGTCACTGTTATTCTTTTTTTGGCCTCCGTTTTGATGTTTCCCTTTCTTTTTCCCCTCTCTTCGTGCTCCCAGACTTGTTTATAAGTGCTGGAGCGGCAATAAACTTTTTGTTGAAAGTCAGCGCTTGTCCCGTCTACTCCTCGTCCTGTGTTTTTATTTAGCGCTTGTTTTCCGTGTGACGATGAACCAACACGCCCAAACCTTTTGCCTTCTGAAGGGTTTCGACATCCACCTGTGGGGTATTGGAGGGGGCATAAATTCCTGCCCCCAGCGACTCATGGCCGACTTGTGTTTCTCGGATGCAGGAAGCTTGTGCAGATATTGGATTTTCGCTGCCATTGGTCTTTTACTACTAAACTCGAGTACAACCTAAGAACGGCCACGGAAGTTGCGGCTATTTTCCATCATCACAGCCGGACGTTAGTACGCGCGACGCAAGTAGAGCGTTACTGGGAATATTTTGAACATGACATGGGCGATTTCCGTGATTTTTTTGACTTAATATGCTTATAAACTACCGCAGCGACGACAAACAACAAACGTGAGAAAAGGCACACGATATCACGAATTCATAGCAATCTCCTTTCAAAACGCGTGCGCCCGTTGACATCCGGGTCAGTCGCTTAGGCGGAGTGATACCGTACTTCAGCTATTGCCGTTCTTAACTTGTTCCCGAGTATAGCGCTAATCACAATTCTTTATAAACTTTTAAACACACTGTCGCGACGGCGACAGAGAGATGCAAAGACACACGTCTGCACGCTACAGCGCCGTGGACCCTAACTGGGGTCCCCGCTTTATTCCACGCTCGTGCCCAGCGCGCACCGCAAGCTCGTGGTCAGCACTCGCCACTCGTGGCTCAGCCCCAGCGTCATCGTTCCTGGAGCGTGCCCGTTTGCGGGCAGCAGACGACGCAAGCTGCTGTGGGCGCCGCCACATAGCCCCCCCCCCCCTCTTCAGACGGAGTGGCGGCAAAACGGACAGTGTTTGAGCTGGGATGTTCACGGGTGGGGCTGCGAACGGAGGGGAGGAGAGTGGTTGGTGTTCAGGGTGGAGTTGGTGGATGGTGGTGTCGAAGGCAGGCGGTTCGGCCTCGGTGAAAGCGGGCTTGAGGCGATCAATGGAAACGACAGTGTCGCGGCCGTTAACGCGAACTGTAAACGTCTTTTCGCGGCGTGAAATGACGAGATGAGGGCCGGTGTTGGGCGGTTGAAGTGGCCGGCGGGCACTAGTCGACACGGATGAAAACGTATTGGCTGACAGAGAAGACTTGGGTGAATAAAAGTGGGTTTTGTGGAACACGGCCGTGGCGGTTGGGGACGGATATAGCTGAAAAACCGGGTTAAATCCTTTACGTAGGATGGCCAGAGAGGAAGGGTTATCTTGAGGCTGTGGAGGGACCAGGAAGTCTGCCGGTAATCGCAAAGGACGTGCCGTAGACCATTTGGGATGCGGCACAACCCAAGATCATCCTTGACGACGGTGCGTAATCCTAGCAGCACAAGAGGAAGGTGAACTGCCCACTGCTCAGGTGATTCGTGAGCCATCAGCGAGGCCTTGAGCTGACGATGAAACCTCTCGACCATGCCGTTGGCTTGAGGATGATAGGCCGTTGTTTTTAGGTGAGTAACACCGAGTAGGCATGTCAAAGCGGCGAAAGAGTGTGGACTCAAATTGGCGGCCACGGTCTGTGACAATCTCTCGAAACTTTCCTTCAAACTTCCAAGTCTCCCGAGTTGCAGTCTTGAATGGTCTGAAGCTGCTGATCGCGCATTCCACTACCCACCAAGGAGCGCCTGGCCTCTTTACCCTCCTCGTGCACCCGCGCCACAACGCTCCCACAAGCCTGATGGTAGATGCTTCCCACTGTGCGATTGGAGGTGTACTTCAGCAGCACATCCGCGGCAGCTGGCACCCGCTCGGTTTCTTTCGAAGAAGCTTTCTCCCACTGAGCAACGGTACAGCACTTTCGGACGGGAACTCCTGGCGGCATACCTCGCTGTGAAGCATTTCCGCTTTTTCCTCGAAGGCCGCAGCTTCGTGATCTTCACCGATCACAAGCCTCTTACGAACGCCTTCAAGTCATCGAAGACTACATATTCTCCCCGAGAGACGCGACATTTGGCTTATCTTGCAGAGTTTACGACGGACATTCGGCACGCCAAAACGGGCGATTCACGTCGACATAAGCGTGGAAGCAACAGTCTCAGCCGTAATATCGTCGATTGGAAAAGCCTCCGGCCAGCGGGTAAAACGGTCGATCACTGTCAAGATGTAGCGGCAGCCCTTAGATGGTGGTAGTGGGCCAACAAGGTCCACGTGAATTGTGGAGAACCTTGAGTCCGGTAGTGGGAAAGTAGCCAGAGGCGATGTGGTATGCCAGAGACCTTGCATTGTTGGCAGGCGAGACAGGAAACGGGCCCCAAGCGCGTACGTCAGTATTCATGCCCGGCCAGACGTATCTCTCGGCAATCAAACGCCGTGAGGCACGAACTCCGGGATGAGAGAGACGGTGAATAGAGTGTGAAGGCAATGTGCCTGAGAGACGCAGGAAGGTATGTGCCGTCTGCGGCCTGCGACCGGGTCAATGTCGCAAACGATGTTGATTCCCGAAGCAGGGCATAGAATGTCCTCGAGTTGCAGAGAGGAGCTGTTTGAAGAACGTAGAGTTCGGAGCTCCTCGTCATCGCATTTGGGCTTGGGCCAACTCCTGAGAACTGAAACCGGAGCGCTGTATGGCGGAAATACGGCTAAGGCGTCGGCTGGAATGTTGTTAACCTCCCTTGACATGCCGACCTTGGTGACCCGGACGTTGCAGCGGGGCCACGTACTCACAATGGACCCTCCCCCGCGACGCCAGCGGTCCTTCTGTGTCCTCCGCTGCCTCTTCACCTGGCATCTCCGCCGTCGCTTGCCGTTTGCCCCCCTTCAGCGCTAAGCACCCCGACGTGTGGTTCCTTCAAGCCGAGGCAAGCTTCCTAGTGGAGTCACATCACGTCGCAAGAGACCCGCTTCAACCATCTACAAACAGTCACTGCCTATTGAGATCGCGGTTGAGGGTTCGTGACATCCTTGCCAACCCGCCTACCACGAACCCTTTACGACACGTTGAAGGCTGCCATCTTGAGCCGCACGAGCCCTTCGGAACGGCAGCGTTTCCAGGGGCTGCTTCTGCAGAGGAGTTGGGTGACCGTCCGACCTTCGCAGCTCCTTCACGAACTGCAAAACCCTGCTCGGCGACGCACCTTCTGCCACGGACTCCCGTTTGTTGAAGGAACTTTTCCTGCGACGGCTCCCCTCTTCTGTGCAGATGATCCTCGCGACTGCTTCTGACCTTCCCTTATCCGCGTTGGCCGCGCATGCTGACAAGATAATGGAAGTCGCCACGTTGCATCCGCCTTTGTCCACGGTGGCATCCGCTCAATCTTCCGACCATACCACCGTGGCGGCGCCTGCTACTCCTTTGCCCTCACCGCTATCCGCCGACCTCGCCGCTCTCCGAGAGCGCATGCAAAACTTGGAGGAGCTTGTCGCCTCGGCTGGTTACAGCTCGCCGCCGCCTCGCAACCCTCGAGCTCGCCGGTTTGGCCCTTCTCGCCGTACCCCGTCTCCGCAGTATTTCGCAGGAAGGCACAACGCGCCAGCCACCTCAACACCCTGATTCATTGTGCTGGTACCATCGCCGCTTCGGTGCAGCGGCGCAACGTTGCACCCGTCCTTGGCGGTTGGCCGGGGAAGGGGGACGAGGGATCATTAGCGGCGGCGACCGATTCCCGAGCCAGCGACAGTCGCCTCTTCTACATCACAGATGCAACCAGTGGTCACCGTTTCCTAGTTGACACTGGTGCTGAAGTAAGTCTGCTCCCCGCTAATTCCTGTGACCGCACTCAAGCACCACTGTGCCATCTCCAAGCTATTAACAGTCCAGCATTCCTGTGTACCGAAAAAAATCCCTGATGGTCAACATCGGCCTACGCCGTGCGTTCCGCTGGATTTTCCTCGTGGCCAACGTGAGTCACGCCATTCTAGGAGCCGATTTCCTTTCGCACTTCGGCCTCCTGCTTGACATGGCCCGAAAAAGAATTGTGGACGCCAAAACCGGCCTTTCTGTCATCGGCAAATCGTCTCCAGTCCATCCGTTCGCATTTACGCTTCTTTGCGACCTACCTTCTCCGTACCGGGAATTGCTGAACGAGTTTCCTTCCCTGACTTCCCCTCCAGACTGGACAAAGCCAGTGAAGCATGACGTCGTTCATCAGATCATCACCACCGGTCCACCTACGCACGACCGTGGCGCGTCGACTGGCTCCAAGAAACATAAAATCGCGGAACAGGAATTTTCACCACATGGTTGAAATCGGCATTGCTCGCCCGTCATCGAGCGACTGGTCCTCGTCGTTACATATGGTCCCGAAGAAATCAGGAGACTGGCGACCCTGTGGTGATTACCGCTCCTTGAACGTGGCCACGGTACCCGACAGGTACGCCCTACCTAATATAGAGGACTTCACCAATAACCTCAGTGGATGTACCATCTTTTCAAAGCTTGTCCTCGAAAAAGCCTACCACCAAATACCCGTAGCCCCGGATGACGTCAAGAAACTGCCATCATTACACCGTTTCGCCTCTTCGAATTCACTCGGATGCCTTTCGGGTTACGCAACACAGCTCAGACTTTTCAGCGCTTCGTAGACGTCGTCCTCCGTGGTCTACCTTTTGTTTTCGCCTACATAGATGACGTTCTTGTCGCCTTTTCAATCGCTATCTGAGCACCTGCACCGTCTGCGGATAGTTTTCGAACGCCTAGCAGAGCATGGCTTCATCCTTAATAGCGAAAAGTGTGCGTTTGGGTTGCCGTCGTTGGAGGTTCTCGGTCATTTAGTTGACTGCAATGGAATTCGCCCTCTTCCAGACAAAGTGAAGGCCATAATCGACTTTCCTCGCCCTGAGTCCTTGCGCCAACTGCGCCGTTTCCTAGGGCTGGTGAATTATTACCGACGGTTTCATCCCGGAATGTGCGGCCATTGTTCAACCTCTCGAAACTTTCCTTTCAAACTTCCAAGTCTCCCGAGTGCAGTCTTGAATGGTCTGAAGCTGCTGATCGCGCATTCACTACCACCAAGGAGCGCCTGGCCTCTTCTACCCTCCTGGTGCACCCCGCGCCACAACGCTCCCACAAGCCTGATGGCAGATGCTTCCCACTGGGCGATTGGAGGTGTACTTCAGCAGCACATCCGCGGCAGCTGGCACCCGCTCGGTTTCTTTTCGAAGAAGCTTTCTCCCACTGAGCAACGGTACAGCACTTTCGGACGGGAATTCCTGGCGGCAACCTCGCTGTGAAGCATTTCCGCTTTTTCCTCGAAGGCCGCAGCTTCGTGATCTTCACCGATCACAAGCCTCTTACGAACGCCTTCAAGTCATCGAAGACTACATATTCTCCCCGAGAGACGCGACATTTGCTTATCTTGCAGAGTTTACGACGGATATTCGGCATGTCAAAGGAGTTAACATCATTCCAGCCGACGCCCTTAGCCCGTATTCCGCCGTACAGCGCTCCGGTTTCAGTTCTCAGGAGTTGGCCCAAGCCCAAAGCGATGACGAGGAGCTCCGAACTCTAAGTTCTTCAAACAGCTCCTCTCTGCAACTCGAGGACATTCTATGCCCTGATTCAGGAATCAACATCGTTTGCGACATCGACCGGTCTCAGGCCGCAGACGGCCATACCTTCCTGCGGTCTCTCAGGCGCATTGCCTTCAACTCTATTCACCGTCTCTCTCATCCTGGAGTTCGTGCCTCACGGCGTTTGATTGCCGAGAGATACGTCTGGCCGGGCATGAATCCTGACGTACGCGCTTGGGCCCGTTCCTGCCTCGCCTGCCAACAATGCAAGTCTCTCGGCATAGCACATCGCCTCTGCTACTTTCCCACTACCGGACTCAAGGTTCTCCACAATTCACGTGGACCTTGTTGCCCCACTACCACCATCTAAGGGCTGCCGCTACATCATGACAGTGATCGACCGTTTTACCCGCTGGCCGGAGGCTTTTCCAATCGACGATATTACGGCTGAGACTGTTGCTTCCACGCTTATGTCGACGTGGATCGCCGGTTTTTGGCGTGCCTTCGGAGATATCACAGACCGTGGCCGCCAATTTGAGATCCACACTCTTTCACCGCTTGACATGCCTAACCGGTGTTACTCACCTAAAAACAACGGCCTATCATCCTCAAGCCAACGGCATGGTCGAGAGGTTTCATCGTCAGCTCAAGGCCTCGCTGATGGCTCACGAATCACCTGAGCAGTGGGCAGTTCACCTCCACTTGTGCTGCTAGGACTACGCACCGTCATCAAAGATGATCTTGGTTGTGCCGCATCCCAAATGGTGTAGCGGCACGTCTTTGCGATTAGCGGCAGACTTCCTGGTCCCTCCACAGCCTCAAGAAAACCCTTCCTCTCCTGGCCCATCCTACGTAAAGGATTTAACCCGGTTTTTTCAGCTATATCCGTCCCCAACCGCCACGGCAGTGTTCCACAAAACCCACTTTTATTCACCCAAGTCTTTTTGTCAGCCAATACGTTTTCATCCGTCTCGACAGTGCCCGCCGGCCACTTCAACCGCCCTACACCGGCCCTCATCTCGTCATTTCACGCGGCGAAAAGACGTTTACAGTTCGCGTTAATGGCCGCGACACTGTCGTTTCCATTGATCGCCTCAAGCCCGCTTTCACCGAGGCCGAACCGCCTGCCTTCGACACCACCATCCAACCACTCCACCCATGAACACCACCACTCTCCCCTCCGTTCGCAGGCCCCACCCGTAACATCCCAGCGAAAAGACTGTCCGTTTTGCCGCCACTCACCGTCTGAAGAGGGGGGGGGGGGGGGCTATGTGGCGGCGCCCCAGCAGCTTGCGTCGTCTGCTGCCGCAAACGGGCACGCTCCAGGAACGATGACGCTGGGGGCTGAGCACGAGTGGCGAGTGCTGACCACGAGCTTGCGGTGCGCGCTGGACACGAGCGTGGAATAAAGCGGGGACCCCAGTTTGGGTCCACGGCGCTGTAGCGTGCAGACGTGTGTCTTCGCATCTCTCTGTCGCGACGGCGACAGAGAGATGCTTGTGATCGGTGAAGATCGCGAAGCTGCGGCCTTCGAGGAAAAAATTTCCCCGCATTTTCCCCGAGGGGAAGAATGAGAAAGTGCGAATGCAGGAGTTGAATTTGCGCGGTTCGATAATGTTCGCGAAAGAGAGATCACAACACACACACACAACTACAAAGAAAGAAAGATGCATTTATTCACAGACACCTATTTGTGCTGTCGTTTGTACTTGATTGCTAGAGCGGATCTCAGCTTTGAAATTTCGTGTCAGTACTCCTTTAAGCGGGTGCATTAGCCCTTCTCACGCCCGATTCTGGCCAATCCCCCACGTGGGTAGGTGCCATGTCAGCGGCCAGGCAGCGCGCGCCCATCTCCCCCCGTTGCCAAGGAAGACGAGGAGATTCCTGGCAAATCCCCCACGTGGGTATGTGCCATGTCAGCGGCCAGGCAGCGCGCGCCCATCTTCCCCCGTTGCCAAGGAAGACGAGGAGCGCGCGCACCCGCAGCTGTTGCTATGTGGACGGACGGCGGTCAACGGAATTCAGGGTCGCTTATAAAGTGCATTCCTGGCCAGTCCCCCACGTGGGTATGTGCCATGCACAGACACCTATTTGTGTTGTCGTTGTACTTGATTGCTAGAGTGATCTCAGCTTTGAAATTGTGTCAGTACTCCTTTAAGCGGGTGCATTAGCCCTTCTCACGCCGATTCTTGGCCAATCGCCCTAAGTGGGTATGTGGTGCGGACGGACGGACGGCGGTGGACGCGTGATTCAGATTACTTGGCCAATCGCCCTAAGTGGGTATGTGCTAAAGAAATTAGGAACTCTTCTTGGCGAATCGCCCCTAAGTGGGTATGTGGTGCGGACGGACGGACGAGCGGTGGACGCGTGATTCAGGGTCGCTTAAGAAGTGCATTCGCACTTAAAACGAAACCGAGCGGGGTGCCAGCTGCCGCGGATGTGCTGCTGAAGTACACCTCCAATCGCACAGTGGGAAGCATATACCATCAGGCTTGTGGGAGCGTTGTGGCGCGGGTGCAGAAGGAGGGTAGAAGAGGCCAGGCGCTCCTTGGTGGTAGTGAATGCGCGATCAGCAGCTTCAGACCATTCAAGACTGCACTCGGAAGACCTTGGAAGTTTGAAGGAAAGTTTCGAGAGGTTGAACAATGGCCGCACATTCCGGGATGAACCGTCGGTAATAATTCACCAGCCCTAGGAAAACGGCGCAGTTGGCGCAAGGACTCAGGTCGGGGAAAGTCGACTATGGCCTTCACTTTGTCTGGCAGAGGGCGAATTCTATTGCAGTCAACGAAATGACCGAGAAACTCCAACGACGGCAACCCAAACACACACTTTTCGCTATTAAGGATGAGGCCACGCTCTGCTAGGCGTTCGAAAACTATCCGCAGATGGTGCAGGTGCTCAGATAGCGATGAACTGGCGACAAGAACGTCATCTATGTAGGCGAAAACAAAAGGTAGACCACGGAGGACGACGTCTATGAAGCGCTGAAAAGTCTGAGCTGCGTTGCGTAACCCGAAAGGCATCCGAGTGAATTCGAAGAGGCCAAACGGTGTAATGATGGCAGTTTTCTTGACGTCATCCGGGGCTACGGGGATTTGGTGGTAGGCTTTTTGGAGGTCAAGCTTTGAAAAGATGGTACATCCACTGAGGTTATTGGTGAAGTCCTGTATATTAGGTAGGGGGTACCTGTCGGGTACCGTGGCCACGTTCAAGGAGCGGTAATCACCACAGGGTCGCCAGTCTCCTGATTTCTTCGGGACCGTGTGTAACGACGAGGACCAGTTGCTCGATGACGGGCGAGCAATGCCGATCTCAACCATGTGGTGAAATTCCTGTTCCGCGATTTTATGTTTCTCTGGGGCCAGTCGACGCGCCACGGCGTGCGTAGGTGGACCGGTGGTGATGATCTGATGAACACGTCATGCTTCACTGGCTTTGTCCAGTCTGGAGGGGCAGTCAGGGGAAGAAAACTCGTTCAGGAATTCCCGGTACGGAGAAGTAGGTCGCAAAGAAAGCGTAATGCGAACGGATGGACTGGAGACGATTTGCCGAGACAGAAAGGCCGTTTTGGCGTCCAGGATTCTTTTTCGGGCCATGTCAACCAGGAGGCCGAGTGCGAAAGGAAATCGGCTCCTAGAATGCGTGACTCACGTTGGCCACGAGGAAAATCCAGCGAACGCACGGCGTAGGCCGATGTTACCATCAGGGATTTTGTTCGGTACACGGGAATGCTGGACTTGTTAATAGCTTGGAGATGGCACAGTGGTGCTTGAGTGTGGTCACAGGAATTAGCGGGGAGCACACTCACTTCAGCACCAGTGTCACTAGGAAAACGTTGACCACTGGTTGCATCTGTGATGTAGAAGAGGCGACTGTCGCTGGCTTGGGAATCGGTCGCCGCCGCTAACGATCCCTCGTCCCGTTTGCGGGCCAACCGCAAGGAAGGGTGCAACGTTGCGCCGCTGCACCGAAGCGGCGATGGTACCAGCACAATGAATCAGGGTGTTGAGGTGGCTGGCGCGGTTGTGCCTTCCTGGCGAATACTTGCGGAGACGGGGTACGGCGAGAAGGGCCAAAACCGGCGAGCTCGAGGGTTGCGAGGCGGCGGCCGAGCTGTAACCAGCCGAGGCGACAAGCTCCTCCAAGTTTTGCATGCGCTCTCGGAGAGCGGCGAGGTCGGCGGATAGCGGTGAGGGCAAAGGAGTAGCAGGCGCCGCCACGGTGTATGGTCGGAAGATTGAGCGGATGCCACCGTGGACAAAGGCGGATGCAACGTGGCGACTTCCATTATCTTGTCAGCAATGCGCGGCCAACGCGGATAAGGGAAGGTCAGAAGCAGTCGCGAGGATCATCTGCACAGAAGAGGGGAGCCGTCGCAGGGAAAAGTTCCTTCAACAAACGGGAGTCCGTGGCAGAAGGTGCGTCGCCGAAGCAGGGTTTGCAGTTCGTGAAGGAGCTGCGAAGGTCGACGGTCACCTCAACTCCTCTGCAGAAAGCAGCCCCTGGAAAACGCTCCGTTCCGAAGGGCTCATGCGGCTCAAGATGGCAGCCTTCAACGTGTCGTAAGGGTTCGTGGTAGGCGGGTTGGCAAGGATGTCACGAACCTCAACCGCGATTCAATAGGCAGTGACTGTTGTAGATGGTTGAAGCGGGGTCTCTTGCGACGTGATGTGACTCACTAGGAAGCTTGCCTCGGCTTGAAGGAACCACACGTCGGGGTGCTTAGCGCTGAAGGGGGGGCAAAACGGCAAGCAACGGCGGAGATGCCAGGGTGAAGAGGCAGCGGAGGACACAGAAGGACCGCTGGCGGTCGCGGGGAGGGTCCATTCTGAGTACGTGGCTCCGCTTGCAACGTCCGGGTCACCAATGTCGCGACGGCGACAGGAGAGGTGCAAAGACACACGTCTGCACGCTACACAGCGCCGTGGACCCAAACTGGGGTCCCCGCTTTATTCCACGCTCGTGCCCAGCGCGCACCGCAAGCGCGTGGTCAGCACTCGCCACTCGTGGCTCAGCCCCAGCGTCATCGTTCCTGGAGCGTGCCCGTTTGCGGCAGCAGACGACGCAAGCTGCTGGGGCGCCGCCACAACACCATCAACCCCTTTCTCGCATGTGTAACTTTGTTTTTACATTTAGACAGGCGGTAACAAACTACTTGCAGCGGCCTGCGTTAATTTATGCGCGGAGGGAGCAGCGTTGCGGCCGCCGCCAGTCACATCGTCGCGCCGAGGTGCTAGTGCCGGAACGCTCCGTGACCGGTCAGCGGAACGTTAGCCGTGGCATTGCTACACATACGGAGTTTTAGAACAGGGGAACCGAGCGCTCCGGGCACGCAAAAGTTAGCGTAACCGAAACGCAGCATGCACGCTCGCGCACGATGATTTTTAGAAGGGCGTGCTCCCCAACAGCGCGAATGTTGGGAACTTAAGGCTTAGCGTCGAGGCAGATATTTTGTCGCTACTATCACTACAGCTGCGAATGGCGATCATTAACGCTGGTTTTGACGACAGTATCATCCCCTTTCTCGCTTGTGGAACTTCATTTTCACATTGCTTGTCATTTTATCGACCGGTGTTGTGTTCATTCATCGCGCAGGTAGCGCCATTCTTCGGCCTCTTGCCGCATCCCGTGCTTGGGCAGGTGCAGTTGCCGCCGTCGACCAGCCTGCGCGGCCGGTCGGTGTAGAGAAGCGTAGGCTTCGCATCGCGGCATAGATTTGATCCCCGCTTTCAAAATCACCTCCGATGACGATCCCTAGCACAATTTTTCACCACACTATCATCCGCTATCTTGTCTGTTTGCCTTCGTTCTCACGATTGTTATGATTCTGGACAGCAGCGACATGCGGTTGCTTCCACGGCGAGCGCCAGTTTGTGAGCAGCACGGGCATGCACGGGCGTCATTTGTACGGATCCCACGCGCAGAAGGCGCTTCATGCTTTCCGGCTCTTCGATTTCTGGTTAACCATGCGCGAAATCTGTTACTTAACTAAGCTAGACAGGTTCGAAGTGAAGTAACCCCCGAGGTATTTATATGAAGTTGCTTAAGAGACGGCGGACCTGTTTAAAGGTGTGTAAATTGGCATGCTTACAGCTGAAAGAGCCAACTTTGCATATAGATTCGTCAAGATGCATTGGCCAAGTCTTGCAGCAACTTGAAACTCTTATACGGTCATTTTGAAGAGCGATGTGGTCGTCAGTGCGGGTAATGTTACGATATAATATGCAGTCGTCAGAAAAAAGACGAATCGAAGTTAAAATATTAGTAGGCAGATCGTTAATGAATATTAAAAATAGCAAGTGTCCTAGAATTTTGCCTTGTGGAACACCAGAAGTGATGTAGCAAGGGGGAGAAGATAAATTGTTTACAACTGTAAACTGTTAGCGAAGAATCAAAACATTTCGCTGCCAGGAAATAATCCCGGAATCTAGTCTGACCGATGGTAGTTTCGAGATTAGGCGACAATGAGGGACCCCGTCAAACGCTTTAGAGAAATCAAAATAAGTACAATCGGTTTGTTCGTTATTATTCAGGTTAAAATGCAGGTCGTTTCTACATTCAACAAGCTGTGAATCGCACGAAAAACCTTTTCTGAACCAGTGCTGGTTTCTAAGAAAGAAATTATTGGACTCGACATGGCTGTAGATATGTGAATCGATGGTGTGTTCTTGTAATTTGCAACAGATGCAAGTTAACGAGATTGGACGGTAGTTACCAGGTGAATTTCTATCACCAGCCTCAAATGCAGGGACTATTTTAGCAATTTTCCAATCAGAACGAAGACGTCCGGATGATAGCGACTGACGGAGTGTTAGGAACAGTGTTTGGCTGGAAACGGAAACGGTGTTTTTACGTGTTTTTGAACCAATTTTATCAATACCTGCAGACGCTGATCATTTCAGGTCGGCTATTATCCGAGAAATACCTTCAGCGGTGATGTTAATACGTTTTAGGTAAGCGTAATCAGGATCAGGAACAAAGGGTACTGTAGACTGGTCCTCCGTAGAGAATATCGACGAAAAAAATTCGCTAAAAGCTACCGGGCACTCGTGGTCGGCAAGAGGCACGTTGTTAGCTCCGTGCAGAGAAATGTGAGTTGAGCCATTATCCGGAGAAATTACTCTAAAAAATTTTGGGAGGTCTGACTTAGGTAGTGAACGTAGGCCATGTTTGAAATACTTATGTTTAGCGACCGGTATTGCAGAACAGTAAGTGTTCTATAACCCTTTATATTCGGCCCAAAAAATCGGATTACGCTCGGCTTTGTAGTATAAGCATTTCGTTTTATTTATTAACCTACGAAGTGACTTGTTAAACCTGCTGGGAACTCCAAGGCAAAAACACGTAGAAGAGTATGTGCCGTGGCGAGCTCCAGGAAATAACACCCTACGCACCATTTCACAATAGCCACTCGGGAGTATCTACATTCTTTCTGCCATACGAACGTTGGCTTCATGTCGATCCTGCAACAATTTATGTTCTATTCGGACCGGAGGCACGGCCCGTGGCTCTGACCTCGAGCGCGGTGCACCGCCAGCTGTCGTCTCTCAGCCTGTGATACTGGGGGGAGGAAGAAAAACGGCCCTGCTCGAACTTCCGCAATGTGGCAAAAAATCACCCCAGCAAAAGGACAGGGGCGCAACGATCAAACCCTAAAAAATGTGGGCCGCATGCCGGCGTGAGCGGTGGCAGTCTGTCGCGCTTTCTATTTCCAGTTTCAGTGCAGAGGAGCCGTTTGATGTTTTCTTCTCCACTTTTCGTGGTATGTGCAAAGACCGTAAAATGGCGAAAAAACGTAGATTCCGGGCGTATCTTTGGAGCTTACTTGTACAATTTTCGCGCTGTCGTGGAGCCCACGCTCCCGGAGACGAACCACTGAGCCGATACACTCCTTTGTTCTTCGCGTGCGGAGGACGATATCCTGGAATGCAGCCGCTCACATACTCGCATGAAAGGTCTCGTGCTTTGGATGTTTTGGGCTTCTATTTCAGTTTAAAAGGAGCTTGACTGAAAATGCCGGGAAGCGAAACATTATCAATGTACCACGAACAAACGGAACTGGAAACTTAACTCCGTGCGTTTGGTTAATGACTGGCTTTTATATTACGCTTTCGCTAAATGAGCTAATTATTTCTTTTCCAGAATCTTAGAAATAACGAACTTGACCGAAGTGATCATGCGGGGCCATCAAAACTAAGGTTAATCGGTAACGTTGCAACGTATGTTCGAGAAGCCAAGAGATTTCAACTACCTCCTTTCCATTGCCCGCAGCAGCCAAACGCAAGTTAGGTTACTATGTTCACAGGACAAACAAAATGGCCGCATATCTGCTCCTTTCGTTGCAAATGTCGACAAAAGACGATAGTCGACTGGCGCCCCTGACAATTAAATGCCTCCATTTTCTTTCCAGCTCACCTCCCATGCTATTCCTTTCCCGTCTCGATCCTCCCAAGCTAACACGCTAGAGGTTTGCTTAAGTCGATTTAAATTTAACGCGTTCCACTGCTCCAAGTTGGGTGCCTCGATGTCAGCGCTGCCGTACGGCGGAGACGCCCGTGAATCGAGGAACCCTACTACAACGTTTATAAAACCACGTTTCCCTACTTCACGAGCGTGCCAAGCGGAACGTGCAACCTATCTAGTGGAACCTTTCATTACTGTTACCGTTTGATTTCTGAAATGCCGCCAAGAGTAGCGCGGGCAACAGCCGGCGACGGTTTACTGCAGTTGATGTATTATTTCATTTGCTATCGCAAAAACCAAGCATCCGTAATTTTTTAACTAAGGAACACTGCAAATATCATTTAAGTATTGATTTCACGCCTTATATTTGCGTAATGTCTTGTTATTGTTCAACAACGCTGACAAGTATGAACACTGACACGGGACACCCGGGCTTAGGCGTTTAGATTTGACTATGGGTATATAAGACTATTGCGCAACTTCTGTTTCACTTTGGCCGGGTGGCTGAATCGCGTCACAGACAGACAGACAGACAGACAGACAGACAGACAGACAGACAGACAGACAGACAGACAGACAGACAGACAGACAGACAGACAGACAGACCTAAATTTCTGCGTTTAGGTAGCCCAAGAAGGACTATCGTCTTTAAAAGCAGCAGAGCTGGGAGAGCACGGGTACAAGGCGGGATTGGGCGAAAGTGCGCTGTCAGGTCACGGCGCTTTTGCCCTCTGATGCCTCCTCCGCCACGCGTAATTGATGGCCTCGGGAGGTTCAATGCGGTGCCAGCGAAAACGAAAAGAGCGCAATCGGTCTCGCTCTGCTGTCGCTCTAGCCGTGAGGTTTGTGTGTGGGCTTCCACGAAGAGCGGCTCCATTGAGCCGATCGTTAGGCTCCGAAGTGAGAGTTGAATTATTTTGTGTGTGCATGTCAAGCTTGAAATGTTCGAATCGTCACAGCGTCCTTCTGCACTTGTCAGAGTGTATCTCCGCGTCCGTGCCTACGCCTCGGTAGACGTCTTAAGTTTCAGTGGGCGTATATAACGCGCTTTGGAAGATAGGAAAATGCAACCAGCGTGCTAGATCAGCTTTATTTTTTTATTCTTTCAATCAGGAATACGGTATCTCGTATTTTAAATTGTTTGATTCTGACCGCGTTGTCAACTGTACACTGTACATTGATTATACTGTAGGTATAATTACACTGCGGCGTTGTCAGCTGTAGAGACAGATACACCTAGAAATAGAAACTACCAGTAATCTGTTCCCTAAGTAAGACCTTACATGGGCATAATGCCTTGTATACCGCGAACCGCCAAGATATTAAATTTTTTAAAATATTTAAAAATATTTAAAATGCGTTTTTTTTTTCTACAAGACCTAGCTGCCTTTATTCCTGTTCTACTTCTGTTAAGAAGGGAAAAAAGAAGGAAAACGATTACATCTGTGTTTGGTGGGGAAGGTTATGGGATAGAGTTGTACAGTTTCTTGTTACCACAAAGAACGCTAAACAGACGAAACGCTGAGATGAAGAAGGTACAAGACAATCCGCTCTCCTGTGCCTTCTTCATCTTTCTATTTATTCAGTTTACTGTTGTTTGTAGTAAAATGAATACATACAAACATGTCTTTCCGTTCTTCTGCAGTTTTCTTTTGCAACATGCAGATATGTCATTACAGCTGAATGGATTTTTTAACCGAAGCTTCATATCGCTGTGATTTCGTGAATTTCGTCTTGTGCGGAAGTAAAAGTGCCTTGCGGCAAAGCCAACTTTATTGCGAATACTCAGCAGAAAACGGCTACAACTCTTGTTTTATCAGAACCCCCAAACAAACAATTATACGACAATAGGCCGCTAAGACAACGCTTTCATTACACCGAGGTTCGTTTACTTGTCCTTATCAGTTCAGAGTTAAATTTTAATTACTGGATTCCGTCTGCTATCAATGCATGGGTATCAGCAGGAGGAGAATGGCTACAGAAAACGGCTGTAACTTTCATTGTAATGAAACTATTTCGCAACAAAGTATGCGACAATAAGCCGCTACGTCGACGCTGACATTACACTGAGTTTTATTTACTTTTCTTAATTAGACAGTTTTTAATCGAAGTTACAGAGGTTGTGGTACTCCCGTCGACTGTCCGTACTTGGGCTTCTATGGGAGGTGAACAGACATCCGATGTTGGTCCGCTAGAATAAAGCTCTGTCCTTTCCATGTTTCATTTAGTAATCTCAAAGACAAACCCGCTACCGTTACCAAATGATGAGAAAAATTACATACGCGTACATTCTGTAACCATGAATGTGCTGTGTATTTTACACGGCTTCGCTGGTCATTCAGCTGCACAGGGTGGAACGGCTCTTAATTATTAACCAAGTTCTCGTTAAAGTCATGATACCAAGATGCAACTGGGACTCAATAAAAAAGTTCAAGGGGTTTCCTTTATTTAAGAACAGCGATCAATAGAAAAAAAGGAAATCTTTCTGGTTTACGTGGCAACACGAAAATGCCACATTTAACAACAAGCGATCGAAACTGGAATTAAGTAGCAACACCGGTTTTTCTTATCGACCTTCCCCGGTGGCTAACCTGCTCAACCCCATAATTTTCAGTTTTTCGCGCCTGTATTTCGTCTTTCAGATACCCACGCGAACAACCGCTTCGTTTCTCCCTTCTTCTCACAGCCTTACTTACCAGCACCTTTACTTTCTCTTGGCACAAGTTTCTATTTGCAAACCCTGTCTCGTTTCGATCTCACTTCAACAAGGTTCGAACTGTTGGTGCCTTAAAAATAGACTTTATAATGCTCTCGACGCGATCTCTCTTTTTTTGGCGGCAAAGAATGTAAATGCATTTAAATTGACCCGGCTTCTGTTGCGTGGAATGGGGCTGCTGAAACACGCAACGTTTGTTTTTGTATTAACATCATCTCGATACAGCGCAGTCTATACTGTCTTAGCAATCGTCCTTGTCACATCCTCGATGTGCCTGAACCCCCGAAGCGCAGCAGTAGAAAAGTAGACGAGCACCACACTTGTAGTTAAAAATGCTGGAAAACCGGGGTTTGAAAATCGTCTAGGAGGCTATGTTGAATTCTTTTCATTCGATAATCGTGACGGCGGGTTCATATTCGCACAATATACGTAGTTTGATGTGGAACAAGCTATTGCCGTAAGTTGTCGAAGTGTAATGACGCGTTCCTTTCTCAAAGAACTTGTAACCTCTAATGAAGGAACAAGGAACGAGCCTTCATAGGGGAACGTTCAACTGGCCTTCAGTTTATCGAATATGGCATTGACTAAAAGTCTGTGGCGCTGCCTGAACCTTTAGGCGAGTGCCTTCAAGCATGATTAGTTTCTTCCCGAAATTAGTTGTTTATACGTGAGCCGAGAACATTCGGAAGAAATTTTATTAAGTTGTGCCTTTGATTTAGTTGTCGTTTATATCCGATGTTCTTTTCTTCAAGTTTTTGTTCTCTACAGAGATAAACAAGGGCTCATTGAAACTACCATGTATTGCTGGAACACCAATGCGTAATGTCACGTACCTTCTGCTGCCCATACACACGCACGGGCGAAAGCTCGGCAAGCTGTCCACAGCAACTTTTAACCAGCAGAGCTCTTTAAGCTCACGGTTCCGCCGTCCATACCGAGAAAAATACCAAGAAAATGCTGACCGCATATTGCTACGAGAATGAAGAAGCCGGCACTGGCGCATTGCGCCATGCTAACCCGACGTAGAAGAAGACGAAGAACACTATAGCGCATACCCCGAGTACGAGTGCTAATATGGCCGCCCATTAAATCATGCCTTCATCTTGCATGGTTCGTGTCTTGCATCGTACCGCCGCGTAACATGTTTCGCCACTACTTGAGCACGGCTTCGGGATAAGTTAGGGCCCCGATTTCTCTGCTGTACGATAACAACGGCGAGGAGTTGTCGTTTCTGCAAAAATACCTGGGTCAGGTGCGTAAGATCACGTTTCTCTACCCGACCACGTTCGCGATAGCCAGCACCGAGACTTAGACGTCGAAGAAGGTTTACACGAAGAAGAACGAGGCAAAGACGAGAGCAAACGCATTCATAAGCTAAAGGACCTCTACGACGAAATGTACGACTGCCTG
The DNA here is from genome assembly GCA_013339765.2 of Haemaphysalis longicornis. Taxonomy (NCBI): domain Eukaryota; kingdom Metazoa; phylum Arthropoda; class Arachnida; order Ixodida; family Ixodidae; genus Haemaphysalis; species Haemaphysalis longicornis. Next base: position 128,559,430 of record CM023456.1, read on the forward strand.
GAACACACGACGTCCGATGACATCGAACAGTTATGGCGCCGCTTTGACGTGCGCAACGAGGGTCACTTCTTGGAGATTCTCAGAGCCGTAGTCAGCCAGCCGTCCCTGCGTCCTGTTCAAGCGGCGCCCCGATCCGAAGTGGGTCAACCCATTCAACCCCTGAATGGCTCCGTGCTCGACGCTAGCATGGACATTCAGGTCATTCTCGACCACTATGCCTATGTCACGTACTTCGTCGACTGCGCGAAAAAGGGTTCCCGGTCCGCTATAGTGCACTTAGCATCACTACCGAAAGATCAGATGACATGGGAGATACATTGCTCTGCACCTCCAAGCAACACAACAGCGACACAGCGCGGAACTGCAATGGCTTCTTGTTTACTGCGGAAGTCGCCGGAAATGTTGCAGCTGATAATGCAGCCTCATTGGCCCACAGCCTCTCTGTTCCACCGCTGCCCATTCCTTTTACAAGAAATGACGTGGCAACCCTCGCATCCTCGATTGCCTGGAGAACACAGCGGTGCATTTGGACGGACAAAGGACGTCTGTACACGCCTCTGCATCTAATTGACCTTAAATGCAGCTTCAAGATGTCTCCTGGGCTTAGCAAGCGTGAGAAAGCGGTACTGCACCGCCTACGTCTGAACGTGGCATACACGCGGCATTTCCTCTAAAAAATTCAGCAGGACTCTTCACCTCTCTGTCCAACATGCCATGTAACAGAGCATATCAAACATATCATCTACATCTGTCCAAATTTCACAGTGCCAGGCAGACTTTCCTTACATCTGTGTGTTTGTCACGCCACGCAGGCCTTGAACTGAGGGGAGTTTTGGGCCCTTGGTCGGACCCACGCCAGGCCGTACGGGCTACCAAAGCTCTGTTGGCGTTCCTGCGTAGCACTGGCTTGCATCCAGGTGTTGTGATTAACTTCACTGCGAAACTCTGTACATGTGCATGGAAATTCGTGCGCATCACCTCGTTTTTTCACTATGTATTTGTTTATTTTATTTCACAAACCCTCATGTTTTGTTTCTTGATATGGCGTAGCAAGCTATGCGAAATGGCCCGGCTAACCTCGCTTCTACCATTAAATGCAATCTCTCTCTATCTCGACCGCGGAATGTCTAACCTGCACGAGGCCGTTACAGAGATCTTAGAGGAACGCAGGGACATTAGTTACCTTGAAGTGCTCAAGGCGCTCGCTTTGAACATGCTCAAGGCTGTGGAGATATGTGCCCAGAAAGCCGCGTGGTTTTTCCTCCGTCAAGATATGTTCGAGAAGAGTTGGGGAGTCGTTTACATTCCCACGTGCTTCGCCCGAAGAGCGAGTTCGGGTTCGGGACCAACAAGGAGCTCGAAGAACTTCCTCTTAGGTAAGGCAGCCAGCTCTGCTGTTTCTCCAGCTTTGCACCAGTAGTGCAAGGCTGCGCCATGTTTTTTCTCTCGCCCGTTATGTCTTGCAAAGCACATACAAATACAAAAATATTCTAAGTCTATTCTGTTTTATGCTAGAGACTCTTGCGCAGAGGCAAGCTCACACTTTGTCGCGTCACTGTATCGCGTGCTATGCTGCTTCGTATCTGCGATTTGTTTCGCAATGTCCTAAGCTTCTAGAAAGAGGAGCTTGGCTTCAAGATTTTCTCTGCTTCTGCGTTTGCTTTAGAGCAGATTGTTCGTTATGGCATCTCGAATATCGGCTTTCAATTGCCCAGAGGTAGCGTTCATGAACTACATAAACTTTACGAATACTATTTTCGAAGTTCGTTCACAAAAGCGAAAAATATCGTTATCGAAAACCTGTAGGTCTTGAGAAAAAACAAAACCTACATTCAGTGTTTCGACGATGGAACCTTCAATGCCGATGGTCAGGATGGGTCGGTATACCAACACCACCTCGATATTTCGTGTAAACCCTTAAGTGTTGCCAAGTATGGTAGAAGTTAGCCAAATATGGTAGAAAGAAAGGCGAAATTCGCGCGGTTTTGGAAAGAGCGTGCGTGAAAAATTTCGCCTGCTGAAGTTTTCCTTTACGCCGTGTCAGCGCGGTAATTACCAACCAGACCACTAGGGATCGGCACCCAGTGGATGGTAAGGACCCGGCCCCGTTGTATGGAAAACGAGCGCAGTTGTATTACTTCCCCACCAAGTGCACAAAATAATCCTTGTTTTATTAGCCATTGAAGACCTGAAAAGCTCGCTTTGCATCACAAAGGGTCGGTAACTTAACTGGTTCACGCGCAATTCAATGTATAGCCTTCCGAGTGCTTGAACACGTAGATACATGTATCTAGGGAAGGTAAGGCCATTCAAAACTAATAACACTGCGGCAGTGGCTCGTACATGTCCGCATAATTCAAAGCAGAGTACACCTTAGGCATATTTTATTCAAAATATAAGCGCCGACCGAAAGCACCAACAACCTTTTATAAAGAAACCCAATAATTCAAAACACCGCTGACATACAGAACTACCAAAGACAACACTTTACAATAATATTTCACGTCGATGTGCTCCAAGAGGGACTACTGTCTTTAAAAACAGGAATGGAGCGCACTTGTTAGGGCTACTACAAAATCGTTTATTCATCGACTCGCTTTCGAAGGCTAAACCAACCCGTAGCAGTACCGGTACAAGCATATAATGAACCAGTTGAAATGAACGCCAAAAATAACGCGTCTTACGCCTGCGGTGCTGATGTGCAGTTGTGGTCGCCGACGCTCGTGATGGCCCTGAGAACCCCGTGGTCTTTCGTTGCTCCAGAACCCTTCCAGCCCGGATATATTGTTAGCGTGCCTTAAATGTGTTTTTTACTGATAGAAGTGGCTATAACAAGTTTTATACGATGTGTACAGCTGTGTATAAACGGCACGAAGCCGACACACCGCCCGAGCACCTGTAACTGGTCAGCGGTGCACGCCGTGGAAAGGCCGACGACAGGCGCTGCAGAAGTCGTGAAGCTCGACGCGTAAAAGTGCCTGAAAAATTTACTGGCCACTTGCGCTAGCGGTAACGTTATTACAGACACATGTAAAGAGGGGGGTTGGTTTCGCGCCTACGAAGCAGGCTATCCGGGTGAAATTGGCTTTGCTGTAAACGCAAAGCATACAGCCTCGTTTTATTCGAAAGAACAGCATCGTTACTAGGTACCGCCTTCTTCCCCCCCCCCCCCTTTTTTTTTTTGCTGTCCGCGTTATTTTACAACATCTGGAGCCGGTAGGAAGAGCGTGTGCAAGCCATATAATTATCTCCATGTAACAAAGAATATTTCAGGAAAGCGTTTGTTCTTTTGGGGCTATTTTCCCGTGTCAGCGGTTAGAATTATCCTGTTTTTGCGCGTTCTATGCAATTGCCAGGATCCTCCTCACGCTCGAAAAACTGATTGCCGTACTTTAATTATATCTCATTATTATTTCTGGTACTTTGACTATTCTTAATCAGGTACATTGATTATTTATGATATCGCGTTTAAACCCTCTGCAATGCCTTTTTGAATCATCTACGAAAACCTCGTCTCACTGAGTCTCTACATCACTGAGGGGATATTTTCCAGAGGGAGCAGAGAGAAATAGGGCCGGGCAGTCAGCATACTCACGTTATGTAATTAGATGGGGTCTAATAAAGGCAGAAAACTCGGTTAGCATTTGTTACCGTAGTAAAGCTTTAGTAGATGCGTTTCCGCTGCGTCACGGCGTGGCGCTGCTGTCTTCAAACGGTGTATGTCGTGTTTCTGCGATAAAATCTATAATTAGGCAACTGCGAAGCTACGTGAAGGGCTCAGAATGCTCCAGTGACGAAAGCTGCGACCCATGTTTCTGATTTTTTTTCAACTCCGATAGCGGTAAGTGGTTCTGGCGTCATGTCTCTAATATCAGAGTCCCTCGTTGCAAATCAATGGCTTACTAACTAGAACTTGTGGTTACTGTCGACGATTGTTAATCGTTTTATCTCTCTGAACTCTCGAGTATTTTGTATTGGGAGGGCACGCACGAATTCATGCAATATATGATGGCATTTTTTCTTAACATATTTCTATGAACATAAAAAAGCCTTGGTGAAACAAAAACGGAAGCACAATTTTTCTTGCAATGTGTTTACTCTGTACATTGGCTTCATTCGTAGGTTTCGGCGTGAAACAAAGTAAATATGTCACCTTGTCATTTGTCGCTAACATTCAATTTTACCATTCGTGTGCATCGATTCGTCTACAATCATTTCTCGCAACCGTAAGTGCAGGCTTTTCTAGCCTATAAAAGCTATGCCACTCACTAAGCTGGTTTAGAAGCGAGCAATTTTTGCCTGCTTTTACCGTTGGAGTTAGGACTATGGCCATTCCACGAGCGCAGCCACGACATGCCTTTGTACACAATCGGCGAAACATGACGTCGCGCCTACATGTGTAGGCATGGCATCAGCAGCAAGAAGAGGGGATGAATGCACGTCCAAAGGCCCTTTAGTAATTTTATATATGTTCAGCATGGCTGAACATATATCTTGAGATTATACTGGCCCCAAAAGTAATTAAATAAATTTGCCACATTTTCTTTCTTTTGTGAATGACGCTAAAAGCCTGAAAAGAAAAGATGGGTGCTTCATCGGTCTTACAACTAATCGCGATTTCTACGTTTCTCATGCTGATGCATGTGATGATATTTCGCTGTTGTAATCCAATTTTCCTAATTTCACAATTCTTCGCGGTGTCACTCGACATTCTATCAAATAGATGCTTTACGCATCATTCATATAGCTCTCTATAGCGACAAAGGTATTCGAACACTGTAAAAAGCATGAACGTTGCTCTGCACACGTGCGGCAACACACGTCGGGGTTAGGTGTCGGATGTATGTGAGAACATATGCGCACTGCATTATAGCCACGTTCTGTTGTGTGTATATACAGTAGAATCTTGATAAACGGGAATCGCTTAAACGGAATGGCCGCTTAAATGGAACAGAAGCCTGTAGGTTGGTTGGGTTTGTATTCAGATAACTATAATTTCCGCACCATCGTGTAAACGGAACCAGAAATTGAACTAACTGTGAGACCAATTGGCATGAGAATTTGCGAATTACGGTTCCGGCTGTGTCATTTTTTTTTCCTTTTTCTTCCTCCGTGTTTCTTTTTTTGTCCACGTTGGCCTCGAAGTCCTCGTCTCGTTAGTGGTCCGCCGTGTTAGCGCAACGAATGGAACATCACAGTTCTTGTTCCGGTGGTTCGGTCTCGATTCAAGACGCCGAGATTACAGGTCTAAGCTCCTGCCGCCTCGTTCGTGCCATCGTGGTGCTATTCGCGCTTCATTACCGCGTTGCTGTCTTCTAAATTCGGTGGCTCGTAAACACTCGAGAAGTTGAGGCCTGTAGTCTCAGGGAAGTGCTCACTTTTGCCAAATAAATTTTGTGAATGCTGTGCCTAAACCTCTTGTAGTTTTCTTGCTTTTTGAAAAACTACCAGCTACATTCACCTTCTAGTGCTTAGGGTTCCATGAAATTGTATTAAGAGTGTGTACGCACATAAATTTGCACTTTCACACATTCTATCTTAGTAAACAGAATTCCTGTTAAACAAAACTAATTTTTTTGGTCCCTTGAAGTTCCGTTTATCGAGAGTCTACTGTATATGCATACAGAATTCCATTACCTTGCGAAGTTAAAAAAAGCGTGCAAATGCGTTGTGCAAATTGGTGCATGCCCTAGTGGCATACACTTGGTGTATGTTACTGTACATGTTCTACCTAGCATATTGCTCACTCAGCCCCATCAAAAATGATGACAAAAACATTTCTGTAGTTTGTCGTATTTTCGCGTGTCGTACTGTCGTCTTGTCGTATTCTTCTCGTGTCGGGATACTGATGGTCTGTCGTGTGTCGTATTCCTGTACTGGTTTTGATGTCCGTCGTGCCGAATTCGTGTATCGTCGCTATCCTGATATTCCATGCGCCGCTGCATATGGCTTGAATGTATTGCCCATTGTAAAGCGTAGCGTAAATGGCAGTTCTGTTGTGACTATGTGAATGTTTGTCGTTGCGAAAATTGACTTTGTCGTTACGACAGAAATGTGTGTCGTGACAACAGATGGCTTTGTCGTAGCAACAAAGTTTTTTCCCGTGCGACAGGAATTCTTGTTAGGTTTCTGTGCTATTCCTGTTGTGATTTTAGACTGTGAGCGCACACGATACGTTCCAGTAGTAAAACTTGGTGATGGAATTTTTATTACTTTGTTTATTCTTAAAGCTACTGTATTGTTTTCTTGCTCCAACGTTTGGAGAAGCGAGCTTCTCTTTTATTTTGAGCTAACACGTCCCACAAATAAATATTTCTCTCTAGAGATGTGTAACTCACTTATTTCTCCATATTTATTTCTCTATGCTAAATACTCCTCTATATAGAGGAAAATAGTTACTTTTGTCATCACCCAGAAAACAGAACCACCCAGAACCTTCCAGAGGACATTCTGGGTATTTTCTCTTCTCTTGTCTGTTACCACAATTGCGAGGCTTTGCCAGTCGTCCTTTTTATCCTGCATATACGCTATTAGATTAGACGAATATTCTGCAACAATCATGCTCAAATAACCCCTGTAGACTGCAGCACGTGTTTCCGCCACGCTTCTAAGTTGAAGGCCAGACCGCATTCATAATGTGTTCATTTAGTGAGTTCCAGCGAGTTCCAGTGAGTTCCAGGCCGTGGTGTAAGGGATGCGTGCCCCAGCGCATATACCAGGGGTTGGAATCTTATGTTCAAAGGGTTCGACTCTTTTTTTAATTGAGTTATTCTTTGCGCAGTCGGCCATTTTGCGTGCCTCTGCTTCGTCACGCCGAGGAAAACGCCGGATTTTGAGCTACAGGGCTAATTAATTCTTTCACATTAATAGCATTTACTGTCTTGTGGCCATGTTTTATGCCAAAATGCAGTAGACGTCCCGTAAAAATAATTCATCGAAGTTTGTAGAATATGATTCAAATAGAACCAGGAGCAGTGGAAATACAAGCTATTGTTACACAAATATGAGCGCTCGTCTTCTGACAAAAATCTGGTCCTTGTTTTCTGTGTTCGTGTATTTTTCTGCGCTGACGATGAACGTTATGGAATACCAACTAGCCCGAACGCAAGCCCTTCTTCAAAAAATCTGCCCTGTAGTCCAACGCCCACGCATGGGCCGTAAAATCGTAGCGGCCGTTGGTTTTTACACAGATCTGAAGGCTCACCTGGTAGGAAAAAACAAATCCGCTTCGTAACAACGAACGACACATTGGCCACGAGTAAACAAAATCTCGCCTCCCGATTCACTGCTTGCTGTCTTCATGAGCCCCTGGGCTAGGACTCGCGTTTTCTGAGCTGTACGATCTAATGTCATTTACTAGTATTCCTTTTGAATATTTTCTCGCCATCGCGTTTTTTCAGCTTTTTTTTTTTCTTTCCATCTCACGAAGGTTGCGGTTCGACAGTGTGAGCGAAATACCAGCATACGATGGGTATCTCTGAGACGACGGGAGGACTCTTCTGTTCTGTCTACTCGATTGCACTGCACCAAATACGATCATATAACCTGTTAGCAGGAGCTGTGCGTGCTGTGTATTACCCCCTTTGAATTTACGGCCACGTGGTCGAGCTCGTTCGGAGTATTTTCGCGTGATTTTCTTCCTCCTGTAAAGGTTTCAAGCAAACGTATTATCGGCGTCAAATGAAACGCAAACACAAAAATATGAACCAGAACGTGCAAAATTGAAAAATACTGTTCGTACAGTTCATATAATGGCACGCTATTGGTATATTTGGAAATACATTTTTCTCAACGTTGTTTTCGTAACTAAGCCACTCGTAATTTTGGCTTGCATGGAAAAAAATCACGCGATTTGTGCTTTCAGGTTCATATTTTCGTGTTCGCGTTTCATTTGACGCCGGTAGTATCCTGTCAGTCCCCATTGTAAAGTTTGCTTTGCGTAAAGAAAGCCAGAAATTTCTCAATCAAAGCAACATGCTTTGAGTGTACGGACAAGAAAATGACAAATGCTGCCATTTTTCAACGCTTTAAGGAAAACACACCAATAATTTGTGTCCACGTTCTCCTATCTCCTGTTTCTTTCTTAAAAAATAGCAAACTTATACGTTTCTACCCATGTCGCAATGTTTGAAACGACAATGCCAGAGCCATCTACACGCTGTATTCGTTCCAAAGCCCCGTTTGTGCTGGTTGGCCCAACCGCGACCAATGGGCAATTTTCTGACGCCATTTGCGAAATGCCCTCTAAAAGAAACTGCAGCGAGCGCCAAGTGCCTACAAATTGATTTTCGCAACACGGACCGGCTGGCGCAGCACTGATCGACGCAGATGCTCTCGATGATCGCCCGCTTGGATGATGGCGTAAAGTCGAGGCTTTTCCCTTGAAGCCTTCATCCAAAAAGGACATGGCAAAAGCTTCCATGCGGGCGAAAGTTTTCAATGGGTCACTGCAAGTTACATGTCAAAGTTTTAACTTTAAGAACTTCGGAACGTTTTATTTTTGTAAACGCCAAAGGCACAGTGCACGTGATTAGTCGGTTACGAGGAAAGAGACGGAGCACTGGGATAAACGCTCTTAGTGCAGCCGAACATGTTCGCGAAAGCTGCATATATTAACGGCGAGGCTGTTTAGCAAATCGTTACAGCTTGGTGTCCGCAGTTAAAAATGCCAAGAAAATGCCCAGCGCGCGCCTGTGAGCGCGTGCCTTGCGGCGACCGTCCGGCAGATAAAATAACCAAGAAAATACCGACTGCTCGTGTTTGCGCGCCTCGCAGCGATTGCCCAGCGTCCCCGGCGCACGTTTGTCATGCCAAGCATACCCAATAAGAAGATTGGTTAGGATTGACCAACAAAGAAAAAAAAACACCAGTGTTCTCCGCAATCGTGGCAATACTTGCTCGGAACGGGAAAGACACGTCACAGCGTACGCCCTTCCAAGGTGATGTCAAATGATTATCATTTCCAACAAAATGAAGTACGCTAACACTTACAGGAAAAATGACGGCGTAAAGGTCATTGCGGGAGCGAAGAAGAAGCAAATCGGCTGCAATCGTGGACTTAAACCGTCGTGATGGTCGTGAAGGTTGCGCTCAGCTTCGCTACCTTCAGGTCTTATGCTGTTAGTTCCTTCTTTTTTTTTGCCCAACCTAGCACAAGTGAATCTTGGAGCGTGCATCGGCGTCTAAGCATTACGTAAACAGCACTAATATTCGGCTTGAATGAGCTGTTAACTCACAAGCCTTGCTTTGCAGGGTAAGGTGGCACTTTGGCTCATACCTGCGCTACACGGCCGTTTTGTGCCTGTGCTAAACGACCTCTTTCAATTGACAATTTATCCCTCGCCTTCAAGCGCGCCCTATGCATTTACAAGGGACACTAGATAGACAATTGGTTCAACGGCCTTTGGAAGGCCTTTGAAACGGCGGTGTAGCACAGGTATCAAAGGCATTCCGAAGGCCATTGGACCAATTGTCTACCGAGGGCCACATTAAAATTACACAGGGTGCACTTGTAAGCGAGTGTTACATTGTTAATTCAAAGTTCTCGTGTAGCACAGGCATAAGACGTTTTTATTTCCATTATGAAGGCCCTGCACTGTTAACGATTTACAACATTCAGGGTGTAAATCACTGTCTATAACTAATACTGTTGCACCCTATTAAAAAACAAAAAATGTCCTTTGAAATTGCGTAATTCTGATAAAAAAAAAACCTTTAAAGGAGTGTATTTTTGTGTTTTGCTTGGGGTGTAAAGCAGTTCTAAACGACAAAACGCCCTAAAGGGCATTTTTCTTTTGTTTTTATCCTATGCTGTAAGGGTGTTTCAGGCACCCTTATGTTATAGACACCCTTACACCCTTAAAGGAGCCATGAAAAGAAAACACAAGTTTGGTTCATTCGAAAGATTGCCTCGTTATAACAATACTGACACCACTTTTAACACACACTTCGCTCAAATAAGCTACATAATTAGGAAAAAAGGGAATGACCATGCGACCCACCAGCTCATTTCCCGCAACAGAACCTATGATGTCACACGAGAATGCTCTGCGATTGGCGGAGGCCGGCAAAAGCAAACGCAAGTTAGGCAGGGCTTACCAGTTTGCATAGTGAGCTATATGCCCGTTAAACATACTGCACATTCCTTTTATGACACTAAGAACTGTGGAGTAAACGGTTGAAGTCCCGAATAATAACGCAAGCGTGTATGCCCATGCGTACGAAACTACCTCCAGCCGAACTCAACATCTCGCCGTCGCCACCGTCGCGCAGAATTTTTGGGGTTCGAGGCTCTTCGGGGCCAACGAACCGTCCCAGCACGCACAGCCGCGACCTTGCTTGGTATCGTAATCCCTTCACAGGAGGTTGGCCGTCATATCGCCAACCAGCAAAGGTAAAAAATAGAAACGAGGGGAGTAAGGAACAGCAAGCAGCGACGAGATAGTGACAGTCGTCGCAAAAGTTTCGGAATGGTGTTGGCTTGCTGCTGTTGTTAGGAGCTCGTTTCCAGTTTACAGCCACTGAAAACTTTAGTTTGTTCGAGTACTTTGCAATGAAATTTCGTTGCTGCGTTTTGAAATGCCCATGTAGCACGGGAAAATCGTCGAGGGAGTGCGAGAGAGAGAGAGAGAGAAAATGACTTTATTGAATATTCCTGCGGAGGGAGGGGGCTACGGCCACGCAGGGCCGGCCTCTCCTAGGTCGTCCCCGAAGCAATGCCTCGCGGGCGTCGGCGCGTTAGGCGCGTGTTGGGTGTGGGGGCGCGTGTTGACCCGTCGACCCTCCGACGACGCTTCCCTACGCTTCTGCCCTGCAAGAGCAGCCTCGAGCCGCTGGATAGTCCGTATTTGTATCTCGTGCTCACTCGAGTTCATGGCGAGAGTGGTGTCCTCGGGCATACGCCTTGCGTCGTCTGCCTCTATTAAATGTCTTTAACAGCCCCACATCAGGTGGGCTAGAGTTGCATTTTTTCTCTTGCACATACTGCACAACACGTTTTCGTAGATGTCGGGGCACACGTGGCGCGCGAGCACCGGGGTGAGCACTGAGTTCGTCTGTAGTTGCCTGTACGAGGCAGTGCGACATCCCCGCCGGTGAGGAGATCGCCTTTCATGTGCTGCCCAACGAACGACGAACCTCGCCGAAGCAAGTGGCTACGTTTTGTGAACTTTGCAAACGGAGGAGAAAGAGAGCTAAAGGAAGTACGAGTGTGCTCGCTTCATTTCCGAGGAAGTGATTACGGCAGGGACCCTTACGTTAGCTCACTCCTGGGACAAGCTGGCGCTCGTCGCCGACTTCGTCAAATCGCCGTCAAAGCGCTCTGACCTTGAGGGAAAAAATGCCGTACACACCGCGCATTCACGCTTGTATCTTTCTGGTCGGAGCAGAGAGCTCGCGCGAACGGCTTTCCATACACGACACCGGCCAACTGGCATAAGCGATGTAATAAAAATACGGCACATACGTACCAGTCTGTATTCGTCCGTCGCGACGGGGCTGACGAGGCAGCGGTGCCGACGGCTGGGCGTTCGTCTGTTGTGGCTATCGCGGAATGGTCGCTTTCCGGTCCATCCGCGTATCCCACAACTCCTGCCGCTCGTGCACTTAGAAGCATTGAGCGTTCAAGTGGTGTGAGGTTGTTAAATGCAAGCCCGAGCTTCTCGGCGAGAGTTTCTGTTCTACGGATCAAGCGATTCCATGACTAGGGCTGCGGGTGCACTAGGTTTTACTAGTATTTTTAAAATGGCCACCGTCTCGGTTTCGGCACGAGTTCCGGTTCCTGTTTGATTCCCGCGTGTGGGTGCTATATGGAGTCGACATACTAAGTATCTGTTTCATGGACCGGCTCGTATGACGCCATTGTTCGCGTCACGAAATGTGCAATTTAGCGGGAGATTTAAAATTTTGGCTTAAATTGCCTTATTTCTCAGTGAATAAAGCATCATTTGCTTCCGGGAAAGCGCTTAGGGTACTATGAAACACCTAATCTTTCGAATAAAACAAACTTTTGTTTTCTCTTCATGGCTCCTTTAACGTCGTAAATTGTGTTACAGTGTTGGGCACTTTTTGGGGAATCGGTAAAACCCGAGTGATGAGAAATGCGAGCAGGCCTTGAAAAAGAAAAATGCCACAATCGCACAAACCGAAAACCGTTATTCCAGAGCGATTTTGGGAGCTGTCAACGGTATAGCTGTGTTGCATTAATCCTGGGGAAATAGAACAGAATATTTGAGTAGAGGGTCTTGAAGCTGGCGTCCGACTGGCGGACGCCAGCTTCAAGACTCTCTACTGAAAAAATAAGTCTTGGAATATTCGATTTCAATGTTGTTTACATTGCTTTCTGTGTCGGCACCTTCCGGAGTACATAGTGAAATAGCCCAAAGGACAAGGGCTGAAGATGATGAGACGCACTCGGCACTCGCCCACCCAGACCGATAGGAGTCAAGGGACGTCTAGTCCGCTGTTTGGGAACACGCGTATTTTGTGGTGACGCAAACACCAGCTGACAACAGGAGGTATGGAGGAGTTTTACATAAAAAGAAACGAAGGCAAGTGTGTCAGCCATGCGTCTGTGACGCTGCATGACAAAAAATTCTTTTCCTATCGAATGCGTTGACTTATGTTGTTGTAGGTTGTTTGTGTGAACGTGCGCGTCATGATATTGCGTTTTATCGCACCGCAAAAGGTTATCGGAAAAAAAATGGCCGCGTACCTGCTCCTTTTGTTGCAAATGTCGACGAAAGACGATAGTCGACTGGCGCCCCTGTTATGTAAACGCCTACCTTCTCTTTACCGGTCACCTCTCATGCCTTTCCTCTGCCGTCTCATTCCTCCCAAGATAACGCGCTAGAGGTTTGCACAGTTCAATTTAAACTTACCGCGTTCTACTGCTCCAGTCTGGGTTCGTTGATGCCAGCGCTGCCGTACGGCGGAGACGCGCGTGAATCGAGGTACCCGACTACAATGTGTATAGACCCACGTTGGCCTGCTTCACGCGCATTCCAAGCGGAACGTGGAACCTATCTAGTGGAACCTTTCGTTACTGTTGCCGTTTATTTCTTAAAATTCCGTCAGGAGCTATAGTAACACGTGCAACAGCAGGCGACGATTTCTGCATTTATTTTATTTATTTATTATTTCACAGTACCCCTAAAGGTCCTCAATGGAGGGTATTTCATAGGGGGGGCATACAGCACTGAAAATACATGTTCAAAAAAATAGTAAAAAAAGGGGAAAAGAGATAGTGAAGAAGGAAACAAGAAAACTTCGGTGCAAAAAAAGAAGACAGATAGAAAAGAACAAAAAAGAAAATGTAAGTACTACAAAATATGGCAGGAATGCAATGTGTTTTAGGAAAAATAACACAAACCGATTGCGCTTGCACAAGAAGGCACTGACAGATGACAAGGAAATTAGACTACGGAACTAGATAAATACAGTGCTAAACACAAAAACGTCGAAGGGAAAAACAAGAGAAGAGCGGTGGATGCACAATGATACATTTCAAGGAACAATACAAATGAAATCGTCACAATTGGCGAAGCAATTCTTGAAATTTAGTTATGTCAGTTTGAGTTGCTATATATGAGGGTAAATCGTTCCAGTCAGATATGGTGTGGGCTAGGAATGAATTGCGTACAAGGACGAGTGACATAGTGGGCGTTAACTTAACTGTTGGGATGATCCCTGCGTGGAAAAATGGCTGATGGAGGCTGAAAGAAATCGCTGTGAAGTGTTGGGTGGAAGTAGATGTTATGGAAAAAAGACAGGCGAGAATATGTAAAAGCACAACCTAAACGCCACGCTCAGTTTTAATGCTCACACACGCTGCTGAACAGTTGATTCCAGATGATCGAGGGATTGTGAGATTGCTTGGAATTGATTTTTGTTCTATCCACGAATATGCAAGTGGAGCATGGTACGGGCTACTAGATTAAAAAGAAAAGCTTTTTTGCAAGGCGAGATATTGCTGTTTATAGTTGCATATCGCATGATATCGAATTTTTATTCAAAAGAAATATGAAATAATGAATTGATTACTGTTTTCATTGTTAAATATATGTTCAACTAGACGAATGAAGATCGCCACTGGTCTTACACACTTTGGACTTGGGTATAATTCAGCGCAGATTCGTTTCACACGGACGCGGAATCAAGTCACAGCAGACACAGACAGACAACAGTCAGACATACCAAAAATTTCTGCGTTCGAAGTAGCCCAAGAAAGACTATCGTATTTAACAAGCGCCAACTCTCACGGGCACGTCGTCTGCTTCCCGCCAGCTTCCGGCTTCGAGAGCTCTGTGCCTGTCGTACGCCGGCGACATTAACGTGCGACTGAGCGTGTTATTTGCCATACGGGTGCCCGCCTTTCAGAGAAACCCTCAGAAGAGTCAATCGTGTTTATTTATTGAATGCACGGTGCATGAGTGTTTTTTTCGGTTGAAACAGATAAGCAACCCGGTCTCTGAACCTCTATAAGTATAAGCCCCGCTGAAGTCCAGAAGGAATTCGTCGCCGGGATAGCGCAGTTGGTACCGCACTGGACGCGTTATGCAGAAGTCGTGGGTTCGTTTCCCCCTTCCGATCCCGGCGGATATATTCTCTACGTTTGATTCTTTATCCCTGCATCAAAAAAGAAAGACAATTACCTTATTCGCCGTTAGAAAGCACCTTCAAGTAGCCGAATGTAACTGGCAGTAAGGACTATATATCTTGTGTGCGCGCGTATGTGTGTTTTGCCAAATAAAAAACAGTTGCCAGTTAGCGCCTGTCGTGTGTCTCATCTCCTTCCGTCCTTGCCTTGTGCTCTATTTCATTATGTACAAGAACCAAAAGCCCAACTGTCGATTATACCATCAAGAAGGGATGGCCAGTCTCGTACATAGGTTTGTTCAACTTTGTTTGCAGGCCGGACCAAAGGGAGAACGTGACGTGCACATTTTGTGGCACGCAATTTCTGAAGCTCAAAGGAGGAAGCTTCTATTGCAGTCATGAGGTACACAGTGTGCCAGCCGTTTTCCCAAAATTTACTAAATAAATCCCTGGCCATCTCCAATAACGTGAAACTTGGGGAGGGGCGAAGCATGCTGTGTATAAGTGTACTCTTGGCGCCTTGGCGTTTTTGCCAAAGGAGATGAACCGTTGGGTGGTAGAGGTATACAGCTTTGCTGTAAAAGTCTCTTGTCTTTGAAGCAACAAGCTCTCTAGCGCGAGGCGTTAACGAGTGTCCCGGTGTTCTTTTTAGTACGCGTCACGTTCTAGCACGAGGCGTAAACGAGTTTCCCGGTGTTTTAGTACCATGACTACATGAGACGACGATTACGACGACGACGACGACGACGACGACAGGATACGCCAACAGCCCCAGCCCCTAAGGGGCGCCGCCCCTAACAATGTACGCGTTCATCTGAAATACCCGCGGTTACTCTCCGCATTTCTTGTGTAGCGTATTTACACAAGGGCTATACGTGCTATACACAAGAGCTATACGTAGCATTAACGTGCAGAGATGCGTGCTATACGTGAGGTGAATATCGTTGTAAATTCTGCGGTAAGCGTAACTTTTACATTGATGTGCGTGGGGCCGGAGCACTACGCTGATTTCTTCGGAGTGGTTAAGCAAAGCACAGAAGAAAGAATTGGGCGGAGAGCAAATAATGAACAAAAAGCATCTGCAGAGCTAAGATGTATGTACTAAACACAAAACCTTTGCCGCGAAACACGAAACTGTACAAACACCGAAAGCTTTTGCCGCGGAACAAGGTCTTATTGTAATTCTAGGGTCGAATCCAGTGACAATGCATATAGGAAATGACGATAACAACGTGAAACTGTGATTTAATTTTGAAATTGACAAGTTCGTACATGCCGACATCCCTACAGGCTGTAGCATGTTTCGCTGCGACGCTTGGGTTTACACAAATTGGCGTTGAAGAGGAGGTATATCAAATTATTCGCTCCTTATTAAACATTCCGTCAAGCTCATTTTTGTTCAACACTTACATGGGGAACTACATAAAAAAATGAACGAACACCTTCCTCCTGGAACAGTGGTGCACGCGATGTTTGACCTCAGGAAAAACAAAAATGACAAAAATCGAAAAGGTAACGACGGCAAAACGAAAACGAAAACATTTCTCCCAAACTCAAAAGGCAATGACCGAAATGAAAATGTAAAGTCATCGACCAACCAATACGAAATTCTTTCATTTCGCTGAGCTTTATCCGGACGCACATGTTTGGTATGCGTTATTATAGTATCATGCACATTTATTTGTATTCACGAGGTCATGCATTCTCGTATAAGTGACTCGCAATGTTAATTATTTCGTATTTTTTATAAGTGGCGCTTTTGTCGCAATATTTACAAACAGTTCGTGCTAGCAGTCACAAAAGCGTCTCCGGCTTCCTTTTTATTTTATTTTTTTGGGTATGAAAGGCGAAGTATCACGGAAGTAAAATTCTGAGGCAAAATGTGGACCCTATCGATCTTCTTTAGCAAACGGCGTATACCCAGCCCTATTTTAAACCCTACACGTGGAGGGAGCAGCTGATAAAGCAAAAAGCTGCGCCAGCGGATGTCCTGTGTCGACTCGGATCCGCATTCGGTAGTTTTCCGCTAGCAGCTGCAAAACTGAACTCTACGCAACAACTACGAATGGTATTCGATATCAACCGCCGACTCGGCATGTTCCAAACGAAAGTTTTCCTCCGAAGTGGGGGAATATGGTTACCGGAACCTTTCCCCTCGTTTAACCGACGCCGCCCAGTACGCCACAAGTGCTGTCGCCTACAGAGCAAGACTCGTAAAAAGAGGAGTGAGCAGGCGGTTTTCGGACTAGTTTACGTGCCTGTAGGCGACCGGTTTCCAGTTTGCGTTGTCTTGCCAGTCACGTCTTGCTTCAACAGCTGCGGTCCGACGCCTCAACGAAAGAGTGGGACGTGTTGTCCGAAAACTTTGCCCTGGGGAAGACGAGAACTTCGAACGTGACATCGTGAGCCGAAGTTGTCGACAAGTAAAATAAAACTTTCCTGCCAGGCTCAGGTTTCCAACATGGGGCCGCGCGCGACAGCTGCCGTTGTCAGCAGCTAAACAGAAATAGGCGGATGTTGGTGGGGACACCGCAAGCCATTAGTGGCGGGATTTGAAGTGTTGACGCCGCGATTTTGTGTTCGCTGCGACAGCAAGTCAGACAGCTTTTGTCAACTCAGACGCGGTGTCGCGTGTTCCCGCGTAAGGATTTTGCTTCTCTTCCTCGCTTCCGCAGCTCCTCCTTTTCTGTTACTTTTCCGACGGACAAATTTTGTGCACTGGAACGATTGCGAATATTCTTTAGTCGAAATTTTGTCACATTCTTTTTTCGTTCTCACTGCTTTTTTTTTTTATTGCATGACTCGCTTATACTTTCAAAAAGTCTACACTGGCTCACTTTGCACGACGACTTTGCTCAGCGGGTTCCCGCTTGAAGACATATCGAATGACGAGCTTTGTATTCAGGTATACCACTACTTCCTAACCGAGTATTCACTTTAATACAAAATAGGCAATTTTCGGCGCCTCTGCGTGTGTTCGGGCGTCAGCGTTTCAGTACTAACGTCAAATGTGACATGGCGCTACCAGTACTCACGCTAGACAGCCTCCCACACCAAATGTCGGATCAACCGTAGAGTATTTGATTTTAAGGCGGTCTTCTAACTTCCACTGATCGGCGTACTATAAAATGCACACACGTTCTTGGATAATGTCAAATGGCCGAACGTACGCCTCTTGGTGGTCGCTTGGCCCGGAACGGCATGGCATCGCCAGAGAAATGTCTTCGCAGTAAAATTCGTGGAAACTTAGCCTGATACATGTCCGCTGTAAGAGCGGGCATTGGCATTGCCGTTGTTGTCGGTGTCGGAAGCCGATAATGACTCCTAGGCGACAGCGAATCGTTCCATGGCACAAGCTTCGAGCGCAACAGCACAAATAAACGACCACGCTACTATTCGCGGAAAGCCGAGAGCGCCTCTGTGATGCGAGTGCGGTGTTCAGCTGCAAATCAGGCACACGCCTGTTGACTTCGCACAGGGGCGCAAGCGCCTCAAATTTTCGCAGTGCAAAACTAGAATTAGGAGCACTGGGCGGCGTTTAATTGCACGTTAGTGCTTTCGCATTCCAAACTCATAACAAGTGTGTAGATGTTCCTGGAGTTCTTTCGCCGTGACTCGAGACGTCCGCGTTTAGGTGTTGCGCCAATTCAACGCTGATTGGCATGCCACCGGTTTCTGCTCGATCGTCGCGTTGCGAAATGCTGGCTTGCAAGTCCTTCGCTGGTGTTCAGATTGTTATGGGGCACAATATCCGCTCTCAGGGGTGCCGGTTAACAAACGCCAACACTCTTTATGCGTCCAGCACTTTCGCAGGAATTTATTGATACAAACAGGGTTAGAAGAGAATCCAAAAAAGAGCGCTTCCCGTATTTAAGTCAAAGTAAAATATCAGCCTGAACAATGCATGTGTCGGAGGCAAGCCCTACTAGAAGGCTGGATGGTGGCGAATTATTTTGCGCTACCTAGAATTCGGAACTCGAACAAAAGCCTTGCACGTACCGGTACGTTGACAATTCCCTTCCATTAGAAACTTGGCTAGTACTGCCTGGGGCTGTTTACTCGTCAGTTAATTGTTGCGTCCAAACAGCGCAAGAATGAGTGGGACAAAGAGGTCGCCACAAACACATTCCATGCAGTTCTACATCCCAACCCACAAAGGAACTTGAGGATATAATGAGGAGATTTATTGGCCCGACATGCAAGAGAAATTTCTTCATTACAAACAGAAACAGATAAAAACGAAGACAGCATGAAGAATAATGCACGGGGATCTAATGCTCATCTATGAACTAAAGTTTGCTAAGCAGGAAGGGCGTACACACCCATATGCAAAAAAGGATAAGCAAAACTAGAGTGCAATTAAGGGAACTACGTATGGCCGAATAAATAGAGAGACAAGATGAAGAGAGAGATTTGATGAATGCTGCCAGCCAATCAAGGACCCCGCATATGTGCAGTTTCCTTTGGGTAAATAGGCACACTTGCCTGGCGAACACACGAATATTTATCAGGTTCCCTGCCTTTCTTCTTGCTCACCCGAGCGCGATGCATTTATTACCATCTCGTTCTGGAATATTATCTTTCTATATCAATATATATGCGTTGGCTGCATAATAATCTTTAGTTGTTAGACCAACGGCTTTCCTTGCGTATCCTTCACTCTGTCTTCGTTTCCGTCGCGCTGGTTTCTTTCAAGAATGTCATCCCAATGAGGACCCACTCCTACCTTTGAAGCTCAAATAACCTTTTTTCTCTCTCTCTCTCTCATCCCAATTAGCTCGCCTTGCAGAGCACCTGCAAGAAGGATTCACAGGATTGCCCTTCGAGGATCAGAGAGATCCTCGCTGTGCAATGTATTAAACATATGTCCTCTACTCTTACTATGTGGACATCTTTGTGCACAGCCGCTGCGGCGCCCCGCATGTAATGACTCGTAACGGTCACCCTTCCCGCCATTCTTGTTATGCGTATAATCGGCAAATTCATTTTTGCTGCCCGCTTTCCATTTATTACCAATAGCCGGATTCGTCAGCCCTCGTGCACCAGCGTGTTGCATTGCCGGGCTTAAATCTATTCCCTATTTAAGTAATAAGGTTACAAATACGTAAAAATGACATTTAAGCTAGCCATCTCAGCCTTTTTGTGGAAATATTATATGGATTACGCGACATGCGAAGAAGGGTGCATACACTCCATTATTAAAGGGTCTATTTTAGTTTCATAAAGATCATCGGGAAAGAAAAAAAATTGCAATAGTTACTTACTCTACGTTTAAAGAAAGGTTATTGCAAAACTTTGCCCTCGCCTTGTGGCATTGTACCTAGGGGAAAACGCAGGTCTTCAAGGCTTTGCGCTGCTGCCTCCCGACCCGGGTTCATACCTGCCGCGGTGGCTGAGTGGCTGAGGCGTTGTATACTGAGCCCAACGACGCGAGTTCGATCGCGGTCGCGGTGGCAGCGTTTCACATGGAGGCGAAAAGCGAAAACTCCCGTGTGTCGAGATTTGGGTGCACGCTAAAGATCCCCGGTGGTCGAGAGTATTCCGGAGCTCTTCACAACGGCGCGCCTCATTGCCCAGGTGTATCTTCGGCGCGTAGAACCTCCCAAATTTTGAGCCGTGTTTTTATGTTGAAGGGCGGGAAAAGCTCGTACTCCAAGCGTAGGTGTTTCTTTGCTGATTGTCCTCCAACAAAACGTCACGCCGCAATAACTGCAGGGCCGCCGAACGGCAGCCGATCCATTGCATCGCATTATCCGTAACGCAACGACCAGTGTTTTGACGGCGCGGATGTGGACGTGCGCGTTTCGTCATATAAGAAAGACGAGTCAGACACACAACGCTCTCTAATCGCACCAACCGCTCAGGCGCAATGCTTCCTCTGAATGAAGCCTCGTACTGCAGCCTGTTTCTAATGCCATGCGGGCGAGGCGTCTGGAAAGACTCATTGGCCTGGTTCTTTCCGTGGTAATGAGTTCAGCGAGGTTTGAGTACCGTTGAGCATGAGTTGGCGTGAGTTGTTGTTAACTCATCAAGTGTCACCAAACAATTGTACTTTTGTAGCTCTGCCCATCAGTGTGCCTTCACATCAGTCACCTTCCTCCTCCGTTTAAGCTTTAAGCGCTTTTGAAGGCGATAGCGTTGCACATTGGGCGATGTTCCGTGGGCACTAGGCTTCCGCAGGCGCTGAGGCCCTGAGCCCTGCTACTCAAGCGTCCGCGGAAAGGCCTTATTACGGAGATCATCATAAATTCTATAAACTACAGAAGGAATAAAATTGATATAGTAGATCATGCATGTTGATTACTGCTGATTATGTCTCATGGTCACGAAAGTTAGGGTTGCGCCGGATGAATGTCCTTATTCGCTTTTTAATATTAGACGACCATCTTCTTGCTCGTTCTCTTTTTTTCTTCTTTTTTTTTCACGAACAGTCCTTTATTTCCACCAAACCTATAATGGTACATCCAGCGCCATGTCGAGCATGGGCCATAATAAAGAGCGAATCATCAGTTTTAGAAAAAGAAATGCAACAACGACGAACAGGCTTGCCTATTTTTGGGTTAGTATTCGGCGGTGCTGGTACCCCTTGAACAATGTTTGTGCTTTTGCTCAGCTCTTTCGTGAACTATTTTTAAAAACGGTAATCTTTTTAGACTTTTTAAACATGAAAATTTGGGTTTTTCTGTCTGTCTGTCTGTCCCTCAATTCATCCATTCAACCAAATTTTATAAAAATTCTGAAGCAAGAAGTTCGTGTACGCAAAACCTTTCTAAAACAATAAATCTGGTACCATACTTCATACTCGTCAACATTGTAAAGCAAAAAGAAGATATTGGGGATATTTGAGGCAAAACACCTGTGGAACACTGGCACTAGCAGTGATATTTTAATTTAAAATAGATGTGGGCTCGATTTTCCAAATAGCAAAAAAATACGGGTTGAAGACAATGTTTTGACCCAGAAATAGAAAACGGGCTCGCGTCCGAGTGCAGATTTCGCGGCGGCGTTCCAAGTCCAACAATAACGAAAGGTTCTCATAGATGGCGCGCGATCAATGGAGCGTGAGAAAATTAAACTTACTTTATCAAACATTCGTCGTGGGAGGAGTGAAGCGTAGTTTGTGGGGGAGGGCACAAGAAGTGCGCGGGGGGAGACACGACAGGCCCCATAAAAATGTTTTCGAGACTTAATAAACTTGTTATTGAGAGTGCTCAAAAAGATCCTATAAACATTTTGTCATCATTTTATAGAATATTTCTACTCAGTTTCCATTACAAATTGGTCACACCGTTTTAATTAGAAGTCTATAGCGCCAAGTCAATAAACCTCACCGGCTCTGAATGTAGTTTCTTATGAGTTTCTTGTGGGGGTTTTATAGAACATTTTCAATAAGCTTTCTATACAATTCTTACTGAGTATAGTCGTAACAGCCTGTTGCGCGTGGGTCAGGTTTGATTAGAGTTTCTGAGTTTTGTTTTATTAAACTTATCGCAATTAGTTTTCTATAAAATTTTTATTGAGTCTAACATCCTGTTGCGTGTGAATAAATTTTGAATAGAATTTTTGATGAGTTTTATTAAATTTACCTGAGTTAGCTTTCTTAAAATTATTCGCGGTCGCCGCTTTTCTAATGGAGGCTAAAAGCAAAAACGCCCGTCTGTACGAGATTTCGGCGCACGTTAAAGATCCCCAGGTCGTAAAAATTAATGCGGAGCCCTCCACTACGGCGCGCCTCATCGCCTGTGTTGCGTCGGCGCGTTAAACGCTACAATCCTTTCTTAAAATTATTATTGAGTGTGGCCATAACATATTTTTGCGTGTAAGTCAGGTTTGAATTACATTTTCTGACGGGTTTTCATTAAATTTATCTCAATTACATTTCTATAAAAATCTGTTTCTGACCAGTCATAACACCTCTTGCATAGGACCTAAGTTTTAATAGAGTTTCTGATGGGCTTTAATTAAATTTATCTCAATTAGCTTTCTATAAAATTCTTATTCAGTATAGTCGTAATATCCTGTTGCCCATGAGTCAGGTTTTCTGGCAAGTTTTAACAGCGGGGATCTTTAGGGCTCGCACTGTCCGGCGGTCATGTCCGTCACCCCAGGCGCCAGGGACGACCATCGCGCGATATCGGTTCATGCGGCTGAGCACGCGGCGCTATAGCACCCCACATATATGCATCGATAAACTACCAGACCTCCGTGGATGTAATATAGAAACGCAACACAGTCTATTGAAACTAAACATAATGAAGGCAATAAGATGCTTGCAGCGTGTTCGTAATAACAAGTTTATTGCCTGTCTAATGGCGATGGTCCACAAATTAGGAGTTCAATTGGCCCTATAAAAGGGCAATACATAATCTGTTACAACTCAATGTATTGGAGGCAATGAATTTTTCAAATTTTTGAAATAAAAAGTTCGTTGATTTTAGATTGACCGCAGTTTTAAAATGAGAATTTTGGTTCACTCTATAGAAGCGCCATATGAAATGTACTAAAACTCAGTGTCTTGAAGGCCATAAAATGTCGGCTGCATTTATGCAATAAAAAGTTCGTTAACTTTCTCACGAGCACAGTCTATAAGCGATAAGTTTTAATTGACTTTTTATTGACTCTATAGAAGCACAATCAAGGGTCTATTTAAACTCAACGTCAATTTTCATGAGGGACGTGGCAGGAGCGCCGGAAAATATTGTCTTTCGATGACATTTGCAGCGAAGTAAGCAGATACGCAACCGTTTTTTCTTCTAGGGTTCAGTTTGCCTCAGTAGCTTTGAATTGCATAAGTTCCTAATTTCGCGTTCACCTTGGAGGGTATTGGGGAAAGGCTCGCCCACAATTTCTATCACCGGTACAGTCACATGAAAACATGCGCCTAGAATGTAATAGTGACGCTTTTAAGTCTTAAAGGGGCCATGCAGATAGAACACAAGTTTGGTTTATTCGAAAGATTGCCTGTTTAGATTCATAGTTACACCACTTTTAACTTAAAATTCGCTCAAATAAGCCACATAATTAGGAACAAAGAGAATGACCATGCGACCAACTAGCTCATTTCCCGCAACAGAATCTATGATGTCATATGTGACAGCTGTGCGGTTGGCTGATGCCGGCAAAAGCAAACGCAGATTAGGAGGTCTATAAGCTTGCCGAACGATCTATTTGAGCTTACATTTAGGGCCCACTTTTATGTTAGCAGTAAGAATGGTGGGGTGAACAGTGGAAGTTTCCAAAGTACACGTAAACATAGAAGTACCGATGCGTACAGCTGCTGGTACTGCGCGCACTATGCTGTTTTAGCTGCACAGCACAACGGCGCTTTGGGGTTATTTTTTCAGACGACACTGGCCGATTGGTGTAAGCGACGTGTCTTACGTAGCCATATTTGTCGAGCGAACACCATGTCACGCGAAATGATTATTTTCTCCCTTAACAAAAACAAGCCAGGTGCAAATTCGGTCGAAAACAAAGGCATAAACCGGCCCGCCGCGGTATGGTGACGCCATCTAAATTGACGAATGGTAAACAAGGCTCCCCAGCACATATGACAGCATTGCAGACGTCCCGAAAACACACCATTTGGCGAGAGAATCAAAATTTTAATTTAAGTTGATTCATTTGTCAGTGAAGAAAGCATCGTTTGCTGCCGCTGGGGGCACCACAAAACACGAAATCTTTCGATTAAAACAAGCTTGCATTTTGTCTGCATGGGCCCTTTGAGTAATTGGATTGGATTGAGAAAACTTCTTTGGGGCCTGCGAATGAAGTCCTATTGCTAGGTCTTCATGACTTGGCCGGAGTCGTCACCGCAGATGTAGCCAACCCGGCTAGGGGTCCTCCGCTCCCCGTCATCGGGTCGCCGGAGTCCTCCTGCCTGGCCAGCGCCACGATGACTCGCTGGACAGCCTGGAGTTGAAGATTTTGGTCTTCAGTCGGCACCGCCTCCTCGAAGGCAGGTGGCATCGTTCTTGTGTTTGATTCGTCCGGGTACGCGAGGCAATCCCAGACGATGTTCTCGAGTCTTGCTGGAGCTTTGCGACACACCCGACAGGTGGCATCAGGGTATGTCTCCGGGTACATCCTGTGCTTTAAGTAGGGGCTCGGGACCGTCTTTGTTTGGAGATGCCTATAGATGACCGCCTGCTCCCTGATCAATTCTTTGCAGGGCGCCGGGAGCTTGCGTCTGGCAAGTCGATAGGCCTGAGTACTTTCTTTGTAGGTAGTCATTCTGTCTCGTGTTCTGTGCCACAAATGCTCTCCGCCACTTTGCCCGGCGCGGTTAGTGAGTTCGCCCGCACGAGCGTGTGCGGTTTCATTGTGTTTCTGAGCACGTGCCGACACCGTACCTGCGTGTGCCGGGAACCACTTGATTCTCGTCTCCCCCATGAGGCTTGGTTGTCTTCGCAGTAGTTTCTCCGTTAAGGGGGAAACCCTGCCTTTGGAGAAGTTTTTGACAGCTTTCCTGGAATCACTCAGGACCGTTGTGCAGCCTGGATCTTTGAGGGCCAGCGTGATCGCCACCTCCTCTGCTTCCTCGGGTCTCCCGCTTGCAACGCTGGCCGCCGCTCGGAGGTTGCCCTCGGCGCCGACCACCGTCACCACGAAGCCACGTTCGTTGCAGTATTCTGCTGCATCGACGTAGCGGGCTCCAGTGTCCCCGGCGTGGAGCTCCGCCAGCGCCTTGGCCCGTGCTCGCCGCCTGCCCTCGTTGTACTCCGGGTGCATGTTGCGCGGGACTGCATCCACCTGGATTTTGTCCCTGGTGTCGCTTCGTAGCTGCGTCTTGGTTCCCTGCTGTTCATGGTAGTTGTATCCCAGCTTGTCCAGGATTCTTCTGCCCGCTTTGGTTATGGTTAGCCTCTATAGCTGCGCCACCCGTTGGGCCTCGATGATTTCGTCCAAGGTGTTGTGTACGCCCAGGATTAGCAGTCGCTCGGTACTTGTAGACTCGGGTAGTCTGATGGCCGTCTTATACGCCCTTCGAATGAGCGATTCCAGCTTTTTCTTCTCATTGGTTTTCCACTTGTGAAACGCCGCCACGTATGTTATGTGGCTCATTATGAATGACTGCACTAGTCGTATGAGGTTCTCCTCGCGCAGCCCCCTCTTCCTGTTGGAAACTCGTTTCATGAGCCGAATGGCGCTGGCCGCCTTGCCGGCGATCTTCGCCATTGTTCCCCCATTGTTGCCCTTCTCGTTGAGAAGCATACCCAGTACTCTGATGTCGGATACCCTCGGGATCGCCGACCCGTCCTGGGTGTAGATCTTAATCTCGTCTCGTTCTCTTCGTTGTTCACGCTGACTGTCGGTGGGCTTGTACAAAAGCAGCTCAGACTTACTTGGTGAGCATCTCAGGCCAGTGCCCTCGAGGCTCCCCTCGACGGTCCTCACTGCTTTCTGCAGGACCTCTTGCACTTGGGCGTCGCTACCTCCCTTGACTCACAGGGTGACATCGTCGGCATATATCGTATGCTCGACGTTCTCCACCTCTGCGAGCTGGTGGGTGACCCTGATCATTACCAGGTTGAACAGGAGCGGCGAGATCACTGACCCTTGAGGCGTGCCTCGGCTTCCGATCTCCTTGGCTTTTGTCTCGACATCTCCGGCGATGAGCACCGCCGTTCGCCCCGTCAGGAAGCTCTTGATATACTCGTGAGACCTTTTACCCATGTCCAACCTCGAAATTTGCTCGAGTATTGCCGAGTGGTTAACGTTATCAAAAGCTCCTTGCAGGTCGAGCCCCAATACAGCCCTTCGGGTCGACAGGGCGTGACTTAATTTTTTTCCCTTAAATTCTGTCGATAGCCAAATTCGCTTGCACCAGTTTTAAAGCCTAGTTCAGCCCACAGCGCCAACAAGAGCACGTTTCCCCACAACCTCTTCGATGTAATGGCCACAGAGAAGCTGTGTGCGGTGTTCCCACAGCAGCGCTTTTGGGTTGATTGATTGTAAAGTGGTTATGAGCACAAGCGTGGGGCGCTCTCTTAGCCCAGAAAGCCGCAAGCCAGCGCAGCAGATTGGGCGCGAGCAATGAGGCGTTCCAGGTCCTCGCACCGTGAGCTGGCCAACTCGCACTCCTACTGCCCAGGGGCGCAGCAATCACCACCCAGCCAGGGCACTCTGCGGGGTGCACCACCGCACTCACTGTCGGCGCTACGGGCGCGTATGCTCTTTTCGGCGCCAATTAACATGTCGGATCCCACACCGATATATTCTCCGACAATTTAACATTAGTGCCTGCGCATTCCGTGATCAAAGGTGCTTAAGCGTCTTTGTAGTTGCTATGTCGGGGCAATGTGGAAACAATTTCTCTTCCGTATGACTACTTGGAAATAGCTCGCCGTAACTTTTATCCCTCTCTTCTTCGCAGGCTCAACTTCCTGGTGAGCGGACTTGGCGTACGCAGCTACCATCTGGTCAACGTGGCACTGCACAGCGCATGCTCATTGCTTCTCGTGGCTGTAGCTCAACTTGCTGTCAAGATGCGCCCTCTCCCGGCCTGCTTGGCAGCAGCGCTGTTTGCCGCGCACCCCGTACATACGGAGGCCGTGAGTCACTGTGCTTCCTCCTAAAGGCTTTTTTTCTACTTGCCGTACAGATGAAAAGATAGAAGTATTAAATTTGTCACTCCTGAGCTCACTGGGACTAAAGTGTGTGTGCGGCCCTTTTCCTTTCCAGTTTTTTGCCTGCTTTCTCTTTCATCCCCTGCACACTCCTTCCCCAGTGTCGAGTAGCAATCCGGGCTCTAAGCCTGGATAACCTCTCGGCTTTTCCGTTTGCTTTTCTCTCTCCCTCTCTCTCTCTCTCTCTATGAGCTCACTGATGAACCGTACTCCTCCATTGTGACGTGCCTAGCAACCCCGGTATATCTTCGGCATGTAAACACCCGCCTTTTCATGGTTCAAGCGGGGTATCGACAAGTGCTACTGCTTGTTGGCCGTGCTTGCATCGACATATAATCTCGTGCTATACTTTAGCATGCACCTTATGGTAATGGTTCCCATTCCCGCGGCTCCTCGATGACGGCGCGGCAACCTTAGGCAATAGGACGGCAACTACACGGGGTTCGCTTGCATCTCGTGAGATCGCGCCACCGCTTCGGTTCCCGCGAGCGTGGGGAAGGGAGTTCCGCGACGGCGCTCGGGTGCGGCGCTCGGAGACTTAGCAGCCGAGACTTGGCGCCGAGCGACGCCATCACGGCGTGTGGCGGTGGAGCTACCCGGCTACCTTCCTTCCAGCCCGGACCGAACACCATCCACTGGTAGCACCGGAGTCGAACGACTCCGGCCGCTCAAGAAACGCGGGACCCGTCCACGACGTATAGAAGACGGGAGCGCTAGTGCGGTTTGGCAATAAACGCCCTTAAAGGTTGCGTCGGTTGCGTCTCTTGCCTGCCTCCCACGCAGGCGCCGTTGACACAATAGCCGCGTGTGGCGGATGGTCCGAGTCAGATCCATATCCACAAACTTGACGATTCATGTCAGGAAACCATGGTCCGTTGCCAGCTCTCAACAGGTGCCTAACATTATGTGGAGGTAGAGCGCGAAAATGAATTGCTTTTTAATGGAGCAAATGATACGAAAATTGAGGGGACGAAGAATATTGCGTAATACAGCCAGCCTTGGCGAGCACAGTATCAGACAGCAAAATTGGCGTGTGATTGTTTTTTCTTTCGGTATTACGGCGAATTAAAATTGCTGTCTTTTTTCGTACTATTACTAAGATACAGACAACAAGACTTCATTCTTTGCAGCTTCGAGTAGTGGTCATAAACTGTAATGTGGTGGTGCTGCTTCAAGTAAAGAGATGTTCCAGAAAAGTGAAAAAATAGCGGCGCCCGTCCTCCAGCTCATTACCTTGAAAGCCACTACACCTGAATGGCTTTTGCCGCAATGTACTCTAGGAATCTACCAAACCAATCTTGCCAAAACGGCTTTCTCCGTGCCGTTTTGGGGTCCACGTTCGCTGCGGTACTTCCGTGCAGGCTGTGTTTGTTCTGCAGCAATACAAAGTACAACAAAATTCCGACGTGAGTGAATGGCTTGTCACGTAATGTGGACGGCGTAGTACACTCAGACATCAATCGATTATACGTGTTCAGGAAACACTAGAATCGTCGCTGAAGTGAGGTTGCAACTTGACCAGGAATGGGAACAGCCAGAGCAGATAACAATACGAACATGACGCTACCCCTCATCAAAAATGTTCGCCGAAATTTAATCAACTTGTTCTAGAGATTGCTCAAAACAATCCTATAAACATTTTATCGACGTTTTATAGAGTATTTCTATTGAGTTTCTATTACAAATTAGCCACCGCTCTTCAATTAAAAGTCTACAGAGTCAAGTCAATAGACCTTATCGCTTTTGAATGTATTTTCTTATGAGTTTCCTATCGGGTTTTTATAAAAAATTCAATAAGCTTTCTCTGCAATTCTAATAGAGTATAGTCGCAACTAGTCGCAAGCGTTTGTTGCGTGTGAGTCAGGTTTGAATATAGTTTCTGGCGGATTTTTATTAAATTTATGGCAAACTTTTTTTATAAAACTGCTATTGAGCATAATCGTAACATATCCTGTTGCGTGTGAATAAACTTTGAATAAAAGTTTTTATGAGTTTTTATTAAATTTGGCTGAATTAGCTTTTTTTAAATTTATCATTGAGTATCGTCGTAACATCCTGTTGCGAGTGAGTCAGCTTTGAATACAGTTTCTGATGGGTTTCCATTAAATTTATCTCATTTAGATTTATGTAGAATTCTTATTGTGCCCAGTCATCACAACCTGTTGCATATGAGCTAAGTTGGAATAGAATTTCTGATGAGTTTTACGAAATTTACCTCTATTAGCTTTCTATAAAATTCTTTTTGAGTACAGTCGTAATATCCTGTTGCCTGTGAATCAGGTTTTCTGGCAAGTTTTAACATGGCAGCTTTGTAGGGGCTCGGACTGTCCGGCGGTGATGTCCATCACCCCAGGCGCCACTGCTCCAAAGTGCTCTCAAGACGAAGTGATGGGACGTCCATCGCGCCAGCTCTGTTGATGCGGCCGGGCAGGCGGCGCAATAGCATCGCACATATATGCACGGATAAACTACCAGAGCTCCGTGAGTGGACTATAGAAACGCAATACAGAGTCTATTGAAACTCAACATGATGAAGGCAATAAGATGCTTGCCGCGTGTTTGTAATAAGATGTTTATTGCCTGTCTAATGACTACAGTCCACGCATAAGGAGTTCGATCGACCCCAGAGAAAGGTGATACAGAGTCTGTTAAAACTCAATATAGTGAAGACAATAAAATGCATGTTACATTTTTGCAACAAAAAGTTTATTGATTTTATATTGGCCGCAGTGTTTCAGAAGGGAGATTTGGTTCACTCTATAGAAACGCAATATGAAGTCTATTAAAACTCAGTGTCTAGAAGGCAATAAAATGTTGGTTGAGTTTGGGCAATAAAAATTTTGTTGAATTTCTAACGAGTACAGTCTATAAGCAGTGAGTTTTAATTGACTTTTATTGACTCTATAGAAACACAATAGGGGGTCTATTAAAACTCAACGTCCATTTTCATGAGGGACTACAGCCGGCCAACTCACGCTACCCTCAAGCGCAAGCCGTGTAGAGAGGTGCAACTTAAATGCACGTACCCGCCCATTTCGGAGTACCTATATAAAGGGCCAGGACTCGTCAAAAATAAGCCTCTCCAAAAAAGAAGGGTTGTGCTTCCACACCTTGTATTATCATGCTGTGCGTGCATGTCATACATTTATTGAGTTCGACTGAGTGCGCTCGGAAAATGAATTCTGCAAAAATTCAGAGAATTGCCTACTAATGCGCAGCATTCTTATGCCGTATGTCCTGAATATGAGTTCTTTACAGCCAATCTCTTTGGTTTTTCTAAATCCTGTCGGACCAATTATCTACATTTACGCTATTATAACGATTACAGGCGGACCTTTCGCGAAGTCTGCATTATTTTGGAAAGGCAGAGCGTTACACGGTTCGCCGTTTTCAGTAATACTTATATATCTTTCTTACATTTTTAGTGTTTCAAAACTTCCAGCAAATATCTCCATTTACGTTAATATAACGAGTACAGGTGAAACTTTCGCGAAATCTGCCTTATTGTGGAAATGCAGGCCGCTATAATGTTTGCCATTTTCCCTTTTCTTTTATGTTTTTTTTCCTTATTTTTCAGTTTTTCAAAATTTCGTTCGACCATTTATCTCCATCTACGCTATTATAACGATTAGAGGTGTAACTTCCGCGATATCTGCATTTGTGTAGAAATGCAGGGCGATACCCGGTCTTGGCTGTGGGGGTACTCGGCAAAAAATGCTGCGCGTTAAATCTACGATTGGCTTTAGGTAATACTTCACCACCCAAACTTTAGGTAAATTTCAAGTTGTTTATGAAGGAAATATTGCATGGTGAGTAAGCATCTCTAATATTTAAAGAAATTTAAAGAAAAGAGGCTCAATTTATTTACCCATTGAGGTAAGAGGCGTCGTTTATCTCAGCGGATGACTGGAAACATGTCTACGCGCGGGGGGATGCCGTTCCCTTTGCAGCAACTGTCTCGTGACGCGTTCCGAATGCGTAACTCCCGGCGGCGTGTAGAAGTTTCAAACACCCCGGTGTTCTGTAATCCCGAACAACGATGTGTGCCCCTAACCTACCGCCGCGTTCAGGTAAGGCACCGACAGGGCTGTCTAAAACAGCGGTATTACGCGCTTTTTGAACGCGAAGTGAGAAGGTTTTGAAACAAGCAATCGAACCACATCCGTTTAATCGCCCGTTATATGGGCGAATAGTACATGCGACCATCGCCGTTGCTACGATAATCCATGGAAAAAGAGGGAATGTTGTCCACCTACGTTTCTGCAATCTCCTTTCTGGAAGACTTTCGTTGACGAAACCATGAAGTATATACACTGCAAAGAACGAATGCCTCCAAAGCTTCCCACGATTTAGGCCACAACTGGTACCTGCACAACCATCTTGTTTCAAATGGGTCAGGTTATCTGGATTTCCTGGTGATTAGTGGCATATGTGCGCGCCACTTTATAAAGCACTGCTTTAAATTGGCACGTGTAAGTAGTATATTTTCCTCCTTGCACGCGGGCTATTCTCCGTGGTACGCTTGCCGCTATCTATTTCCGTTAGTTTTTATGTATATCCGCCCTTATAAATAACGTGATTCGACAAGCCTTCGCTTTGCAGCGTATTATTTCCCCTTCCAAGCAGTGCCGACACTGTGATGCAAAAAGCGGCTGCCTCAAATTTGATAGCACAGTGTTTTTCTTTTTGTTTTTTGTTTATTTGTTTCATAATGAGAGGAACAAGCAGCCGCAAGGGCTCTCGCAATCGTGCACGCGGACACACAGAAAACTTAGCCCAGTAACAACAGAGGACGAAGCGAGGATTGGACAAGCGGTAAGTTAGCGCTTGTCCCGTCCTCGCTTCGTCCTCTACTGTTGCTGGGCGAAGTTTTCTGTTTGGCTGTGCACCAACACGACGAAAGCATTTTAAATTCGACGGAGAGAGCCGAGAAACCTTATCACAGCGAACTTTTCGCCTGTACCTCATTGTTTTACTGACAAAGCTGAGTTGATTTCACTGGGATGTTTTTTAACGGTCGCGGTTGCTGGGGATCGAGATGAAAAAATTTACAGCCGTTCCACTCTATGAACGTGGGGGAAAATCGAAGCTTTTTAACACTCGACATAGAAGCTGCACAGCATTCGGGCGAAAGATATGAGCCAATTTAATTTCGCTGAGAATCGTCCCTAAGAAAGAGATTTCCGCCTTAGACGCGATTCATACATGCAATCGTGACC
Organism: Haemaphysalis longicornis; assembly: GCA_013339765.2. Lineage (NCBI taxonomy): Eukaryota > Metazoa > Arthropoda > Arachnida > Ixodida > Ixodidae > Haemaphysalis > Haemaphysalis longicornis. The sequence goes on from CM023456.1 coordinate 128,591,873, forward strand.
ATCAATTTCACCCTGGTTGAACGTGGTTAAACCAAGATTGCCGATGCGAAAGCTCGGTTTCCGGGCTGGAGCGCGCAGTGAACGCTTACACAATTGCACGGCAAGCAAGAACACACAGGCTTCTCGGCGCAGTGTCGCGGTAGGAGAGAACGAGCAGGGAAGTTTGATGCACCCAGTGCCTTTTCTTGTATCATTTCTTATGACACGCGCTCTTGCGCTTTCCCTCTACCCCCTCTTCCCAACCCTCCAATGGGAAGGATCGAGCGACCTGACGCTTTCACTGCAGAAGCCGTTGCGGAGAAAAACATGTGTGTTTGATAGACCTTAAGTGCACGAGGCACTTGCTTGAAGGTGAGACGAACGTTTTCTGGATTTCACCTGAAGTAAAACGCTTTTCTTAAAACCCCGTCCACAATCAACACATTCTTCATGGTAATCACGGCATCTGATGATTTTAAAGTAAAAGCCTTGGATCGCAATGAAGCATGAAACCTGCGAGGTACAGAAAATCGCCTAGAAAACCAGGGCGTATGCCGAAAAGTGGCAACAGAACCGCAGGAAGTGTGTTCTGAGGAAGGGGTGTTGGCGCGTGCGCCGCCGAACAGGAACAGCATAGCGCCGCAGGAAGGTATAGGCTGCCGTACGTGCATTACGTACCGCCTTGAGAGGCTAACAGGAGGCTCCTGCCGATGGGCAGCGAGAGTAGTGAGCTTCGGCAGGTTCTGTATAGGACCGGGCGGCCGTTGTATGGCACCACCGTCGCGTCAGCGAACAGCGCCGCCCGTGGCGAGCCGCTCGTCAGTGGAATGACGGTGGCGGTCAGCGCAGCGTAGTTATGCACGGCTTTCTGTCGGTCTGCTGCGGTGCGGCTTGCAAAGCGTAAATAACCACAAGGACTTTTTTTTTCAGAATGGTAAATCTTGAGCGTGGAGGTGACCTTTACGAGGCATGCCATCTGTGTGATTTACGCCTATACTCAGCAATTAAAAATAGCCGACGATGCTCAATGCGCCAAGCTGGAAGTGCAAGTCGGTTCCTTCGTGCAAATTTTTCATGCCTGCATGCAGTTTTGCCTATCGAGGAATAAAGTGTAGCTAAATGCTCCTACAAAGCCGGTGTGTGCGGCGAATCCAGGATTGCTGCGGCAACGGCGTCGTGCACAAGCGAAAGACAAAGTTGGGGGGTGCCTTCTAAGATTTACTATAAAACAGAAATTGTGATGGACGACGCTCCGTAACTTCATTAACTACGGTACAAACGGGTTTAATTTCACAGAAATACGTTTCCTACAGTCATCGGGAATCGTTTTTGGAATAAATACCGCATGACAGTAGAAAGTCATCGCTTGTCGTGGAAAAGCATTGCTTTACAAGACTTGCACTGCTAGCTCGCTAGTTGTTTAATGGTTTTTCAAAAAACAATTCGTGCATGGGTAAAGGATGAGAGATAGGAGGGTGCCAAAAACCTGCCCTCAGATTCAGCAACTGATTGCTGCGGTCGAGTTTTAGAAGCTGCCACCTACGCTTGAAAAATCATGCACTCCTCCATCCGACGACGATGATGGTTTATCGTAAAGCTTTCTCGTGTGGGTTTCCTTGGTTGCCTTGTGAATTTAAACATTGACAATCTGAGCTTTGAATCTGACCAGCACGCAGTTTGGTCTTTTGATTGCAGCGTCTTTGACTTTGACCCTTTCCCGTTCTTATTCGCACGAAGAAAGCCTCGCGTTCAACCATCGTCGTCGGTAAACGGAGGGCTGGATGATTCTGCTGTTTAATTTTGCACTTCTATGCACCCATCTCTGATCCAAGCTGCTTCCAGCGTGTCGGAAATGCGTCTGTGGCAGAGGACTCGTGCTGATGCGCCCCTATTTGAAGCAACTAGTCGCGCGTTTTTGGTTTCTTCACAAGGCATTGCACGATTTTTTAGGTACTCGGCAGAGAATACTTAAGCATTAAAAAACACAGGCTGAGGTTAACACTGCCACATTTTTTAACTATCCGTGCCAGCCTTTATTCCACGCAGGGTGTAAAACGGGAAGGGGAGGGGGGGTGGTTTGTAGCTTTACTGGGCTGTTGGGTGTTTGAATAATTTTAGCTCTTGATAAAATGACCTCTACAAATGTGGGAGTTCCGCTTCGGCTCTCAGGCTGCCATACTGTCACTCAGGGCCGTAGCTGGCATTTTTTTTCGGAGGGGATTTTGAGTTATGGGAGGGGATGAGTTTTGCCGAAAGGAACACTAGGTCTCGCGTACGCGCTACCTAGAAAAATTTCAGAGGGAGTTTTAACTCTATCCCCTCTCCCTCTGGCTACGTCTGCTGTCGCTCACCACAACCGAAGGCACAAAGCTCGCGTTTACACAAATAAAGTGTAAATTGCAAATACGTTTCCACGGCCACGCGGTAATCGATCTCGTACCTAAACGCCCTTCTTTTCAAAGCACGCGTATCGAGGTACCCCAGCGTGAGGCTTGCGTAGAAACCGTAGTCATTGAAACCAGTGAAGATAATTCAGTGTTAAAAATGAATACTAATATCGGTTTTATTCCTACCGAGATCGCCCGGAGCCAGGCGCAGAGCGCTGCAAAAAGCGCTCATGTCAATGTGGCCCATTCCCAAACTTAGAAGCGTCCAATAAGTTTATGTAGCCGTTAGTGCATTGAAGAGGAAGAAGTGGATACTAATAATAGCAGTTTTATTCGTACTCAGAATGAGTGGAACCAAGCATAGATCGCTGCAAAAAGGCTCATGTCAATGTAGCCCATACCCAATTTTAGAAGCGTTTGACAAGTTTACGTAGCCGTTATTGCATGAAAAAACCCCACACATCTGTCTAGACTTTGTTTCACAGCACATATCCGCTCACAACAACACCCAAATAATTAAAAGACCGAAGCAAGCATGGCAAAAACAACGGGAGGCTGCGTAGTCCAATGCACCGGCTCATTCCACTAACGTCGGGAGCGCTGAGTGGTGGAGCCACCCGTCCAGCTTTTTTTTTAATTGCGATAGTATGCCCGTTGGCATACATACTATGCTACAAGTATAGGTTAACTCCCGTTTCGTGAAGAAACGCAAGGAGGGAGCGGTGGTGGGGTCCCCATATCCACCGATGAAGGTCAGGTGGTCTTCCAGGGTGGAGGACTGTGCCTCGATCGAAGGTGTCGTGTTCTGGCCGACTGCAATGCAGGGCACGTCCACAGCAAATGTTCTGTGTCCTCACCTTCGACAGGAGCCATGCAAAAGGGGCAGTTGGTCCTTATAGAGTGCTGGAGAAGTGGCTACGGGCGTGGCTGTAAATTATAGCAGAAGATTCAACTGCGCATCGACAGATCGCCTTCAAATTATTATAAACTTCTGAGCCATCGCAGCAATTCTTTGTTAACTCTCGTATGTATGAAGCCACAACCACTTCTCCTTCCTGGAAAACCGTCCTCACGTTTTGACTTTGGGATCAAAAATGAATTGCTGACGACCACCTGAGTGCGTAGCGTTGACAAATATTTTTCTTGAAAGTCAGTAATACTTAAACCCATGACAGGTGTCTTAAAAAGGCGGCATTTTATTCTGAATGGAATGCGAGAAGGTGACACCTAAAGCTAATAACTTCGGTTACCAGTCTACGGTAATCAATAACGTGAAGTTGATTGCGCCCGTGCTGACGCGGGTTAGATTCCAGGCCTCGGCGGCCGCTTTTCTGATGGAGGCTAAAAGCAAAAACGCCCATGTGTACGAGATTTAGGCGCACGTTAAAGATACCCAAGTGGTCAAAATCAATCGGGGTCCTTCCACCACGGCTCGCCCCATAACCTGCGTAGTTTCGGCGCATTAAACCACATGAACAACATCTTCGATATTGCGTTGGTCTCTGCGGCAACCGTGCTGTCACTCTGCCGCTGAAGACGGCTGCAGCCTTCGATTGGATGCAGTTTCCAGCAAAATGAGTTCTGCTTCCACGGGCGACAACAACAGTTGCGTTCACAAAAACAATTTATGTGATGCCCAACATCGCTGAGTGAAGCAAAACGTAACCTACATCTTTCGCATGCACACACTTCGGAACAGCGCAAACATCCATATCCAGCGGAAGGTAACGCATTGCTTTCACGCGATATCTAAGAGCAGTGCCTTTTTCATGTTCTGACCTCGTGATCGGAAAAGAATTGCTGACGACCCCTTAAGTACGTAGCGTTGACATAAGTCAGTAATACAGCAACCCATGACAGATATCTTTCATGCACAGACAGGCCGCTGGCGCTCTCCTAAATCTCACTAGAAAAAAGGCGCTCTCAAATGCAAGACGCGTGGCGGACGCCTTTTACAGGAGCTCCAACCCAGCTGACGACTGGCATTATCGAATAATACTTGCGTCGCGAAACCACATCCATCAGGCAGGCGCGCAGAAACGCACCCCCCAGCGTCGTCCCCTTCCACTACACACGCAAGCTTTCTCACCAACCCCACTACGGTATCTGCGATGCCCACCCGAAATACGCAAAAATAAGCTGAGAGGGTCTAAAAGCCAGACGTACAATTTCATTCCTGCAAATGAACCTGTATCCGTTCGGCGAATGGGGCCGCTGCCCCAGAGGACACGCGCCAGCTCTTCTGGCTAGAGCTAACGCGTGCCCTGATCGTATCAACAGAGTTCGCAGCCGAAAAGGCATCAAAGGATTCCCAGTCCGCTGCACTAACGATCCGTACCTGCGGCCCCGGGGTACCCAGCCCCGTGCAAGAAGAGGCCCCGCGGCAGCGCATCATCAGAGGGGCGATATATCGCACACTCGAGCTCTTCGATCTGGATTCAGTGTCCGTTTCGCTGATACGAGTGGCGTCTTTCCCTCTCGCCCACGCAGGTGTCGAGCATTGTTGGCCGGGCCGAACTCCTCTGCTGCCTTTTCTTCCTGCTGTCATTCCTTTGTTACCACAGGTGAGTTTTGCTATATTCATCGTACAGAGCACTATCGCTGCTGCTCCTGTCGATAACGCAGCGCATGTTTGGCCCATCGGCCGTTTTGCTTGTGGCTTGATTCCCGCGTCCCTGAGCATGTTTATCGAAGATCGAACAGTTGTTTCTGTTTTTATGCCCAATACGAGCGGCTGCCCTGCGAGTATTCTTCCGGCGCATGCTTCCTGGTATGAAAAAAAAAAAACTGGTTATATCAAGAGTGTTTAGTCCAGCTTAGAACACCGCGGAACTACCAGAGCAAAACTTTTCATCTGCAATGCTGTGTTCCTAGGGAGATGGTGTAATTTTTTTTTTCTTTTATCATTTGTGCAATTCTTTTATCAGCGCCATAGGTTCGCCAGGTGATTAACTTGTCGACCTCCGGGAAACATCCTAGAAAATTGCTTGTGATGCAATGAGTTGGTTTATGTTCATTACGAAGGTCGGCTTGAACCTATTCTGATGTTCAGTACGTTCTCAACGTCATTCGTACTACATTTAAACTGGTTTCACTCAGGTACTGCGCCTTGCTAACCCACAGAGCAATTAGGAAAATATTTAACAGGTAAAACCACTAAAAAACACGGGAGAAATCTTGACTTCGAAGTGTAAAGGAAGCTTTATTTGTACAAAACTTCCATCAATAAAGTCATGTGTGCTGGTTTTTCCTCTAAGAAGAAGCGCGAAAAAGATAAAACGAAAGTTAATAAAACGCTGAGCATTTTTGGTAAGAAATGAAACCAACCGGAAGTAATGTCTGCACCCGTGGCTTTAGCTTGAACGGAGGCAATAAGGCCAGGCAGAGTGAGCCGTTCATGCCTAGAGGAAGTTAGAAGAATGAGAACAAACTGAGAAATGCCCTAGGAGCAACAAAGCCCCGGCAAGGCTCATTCCAGCCTGACGAGCTCTCCCAGAGGGGAGCTGCTTTTTCTTATTTCTGGCTACCGTTGACGTCGCCAGCAAGCAGCTCTTGGCGGGTGTGCGGTTCGTTAGGTGTTCCTCGCTGTACCAATGATTGCTCGCCTCAGGTGGCAGATCATCGCCTCAGGTGGTGGATCGATGATGACTATAGGCTGCAAAAAAAGCTGTATAGACGTCGGGCGAAATCCCGTGTACAATAGTTGCTTTGCCAGCGGTGATGACGTCGTAAGTCGGGTGTGGCTGCTTGTCTCTATAGCAATAATACGTGGCCTGACGGAATAATGAGCATGGCCCTGAATTCGTGTTCATTGTTCGCTAACGGTTTAGCCAACCAAGAACGATGGAGTGATACAAAAAAAAATCTGAATTCGCTTCGAGCTATTTAATACTGCCTAGCTCCTCTGCACATTTATTTTCTTTCGACGCTCCCTTCCCAATACAAAGGGGATGCACACAATTTAGACATGATGAATGCCAAAAGCATGCACTGTGTTTTGTAAATACCTCATTTGAATGCCTGCTTCATACCACTGAAAAAAATCAAGAATCCGTGAACGTTTTTAGTAGGTCACAACTTCGTTACGCGGAAACGTGAGAGGGTTGAAAAAAATGTTTCTTTTTTTCTACTACTTCACTCAACTTGGGCCAAAAGGTTGAAAAAATATAGAGTTTCAATCACGTCAGAAAAAAATGTTTGAACTCCGCAAATCTCAAAACCGTTCCTCAGCAGCCCTAAAATACAAGTATATCGAGAACGGGGGAAAAAAGCTAAGGAAAATTTGTCTTCTGTTTTTGTATTATCATAGTGGAAGGAGCAGTGACACACCGTCTGTTGACACTAGCCGTGTCCCCATCTGAAAGTCTGACTAGCCGCAGTCATAGGAATAATTTCTAATAACCGCTTGCAGACGCGACTACCGTAGTGCAAAAAGGACTCACCCGCCTTCCCCCCAGCCACATGATTGTGTTAGGCTAGCCGATGCGTTATCCGCGAAGCCATAGGTTTTTCAGCTCTGTTTGCTCAAGAAGTGGTTTTTAGGCATGCCTAAAAGAGGGAGCTGTTGTTGGTGGTTCGCGGCGTTTATGGGCTGCTTAGTAAATCAAACATGACTCTGTAAACACCAGTGTTCGGACCCAAACTGCGTTGGCTGTAGGATTTGAGTCATAAGAAGTAAGCAATGACCGGTTGCGGTAATTTGCACGTGACTCCTCCGGTCTTACATGCAGTCTTTAATGGCTGTCGTAATGCCAACAAGATGGCAGAGTGGTTTGTAGTTTCTGACACATCTTTGCGAGTTGGTCCCAACGCCTTATAACCAATTTTCTTTCCCGGAGAAAAGGGTAGAGAACGTGATAGTCGGAGATTTGGTCGAAAATCGCTAGGAAGTCTTCGCTATCTACTAATAAAAACAACTTGTCACAAGCTTGGTTCTACGATGGCATTCCGGACATCACTCCCTCGATGCAGGAATGGGGGTGATGAGCTCTCACAGTCGGTCTCGGTGCGCCACAATTGGGTAATTCTGAAAATTTTAATGGTATTTCGTGGTATTTATAACTGACGATCGAAATATTATATGTACGGGAAATATTTACTCATAGCAGTGAAAAATAACTGTTCTCCCACCAAGTACGTACGACGCCCATGTATAACTTCATTGAGTATCACTCCCGGTTTGAATTTATTTCAGTACACCCGCCAGCTTGACTGGGTATTTTTTGATTACCAAAGGTTGCAGAACACTTTCCAACCAACCATGTTGGCTCATGGGCAGCGGCTCCATACACTAAACCCTGAAAGTTGAGCAGAGTAAATACAAAAAGAAATTTCCTCCAATCCAGGCTGTGCATGTTGTTGGAAAGCAAAGCGTTATACGACACTCACAATGAAACCTCCGACGCCACTTGAATTCACACACGTGGCTCTAGAAAGGGTGAAACCAGAGATTCTGCCTTCCGTTACCTGGAATTCGCGGGGGCGCCGTCCCGAACGCAGCAGCGTCGGCCACGACCGGGCTCGAGTGGCGGACGCCACCTGCTGTAGCCCGGCCGTGCGTCGAAGAAAGAAAACGGAGAGGAGCGTGTTTCGATGGGTGAGACAGCGGAACCTAGCCATCCTGATGTGCTAGCTCGGGACTACACCACCGCGGGACACAAGCGCAGACACCGAAACAATTCGGCATGTGAGCTTAGTGATTCGCTTTATGCCGATTAAAACTAGTTAGTTTACTAAGTTTCAGAATTGCGAAAAAGCTGACGGAACTTTTATAATCGCTATTTATCAGAACCAGTTCCTCCTTTCGCCTTTTGTAATACATGTTAAAACACAACCGAATTGGTATTCACCAATTTAGAAAACGGAGTCCCATTCATGGCAAGCAGTGTGCAAAAGTTAGCGTTTCTATAGCAGCCAATGTCTGTACGTCGTCTCTACCCCTTGTTTTCCCGCTCTTCAAACCAATCCTTAACCTATCTTCGCCATACGACTACTTAATTTCGTCTGGTCCGTGCTACCTAGGAGGTCGTCTCGAACAAGTTAATCAACCCTTGCGAAGGAAGCGCGCAATGGACGCGAAGCTGTGCCAAAACAGGCCCAAAACAACCGTCGCTAAAGCAGATAACAAAGCCGTACCGCCAACGCCCGCCGCCGAGCAGGCACTTTCGCGCGGGGTTCGCTGGGTAAATTCGCCGCGCCATCTTCATTGTGCTCCGTGAGCGAAACTCCCCGGCCCCCCGCCCACCTTCCGCCTCCGCCGCGTTGGGAGTTTCTTGTCCCGCACGCCACGAAAGAATCGTTGTCTGGTAGAGGCAGAAAGCTTTGCTTTAAAAACGCTTCTATGCTATAGGCACACCTGTAAACGCAATGCCTAATCACCGCGAGTGTACCGGAATCTAGGAAGAACGTGAACATCAACCTAATACATGAGAAAGGTGACATGAAAGACTTGAAAAATTACAGGCTGACCAGCTTACTGCTAGTCGTCTACAAGGTACTTACCAAGGTAATTGCTAACCGAATTTGTGCCACTTTAGATTTCAGCCAACCTAAAGAACCAGCAGGGTTTTATGAAGGCTATTCAACGATGGACCGTATTCACACGACCAGTCAGGTGATAGAGAAGTGCGCGGAGAATACTGAACCTCTATATATAGCCTTCATAGATTATGAGAAAGCATTTGACTCTTGTCGAAACCTCAGCAGTCATTCAGGCATTACGCAACCTGGGTGTAGACGAGCATTATGTAAGAATTCTAGAGGATATATACAATGGGTCCACCGCTACCATCATCCTCCATGAGGAGAGCAGTAAAATACCTATAAGGAAGGACGTCAGACAAGGAGGCACAATCTCTCCAATGTTATTCACAGCATGTTTACAAGAAGTATTTAGAACATTGTATTGGGAATAGGTGGGAGTAAGGGTTAAGGGATACTACCTCAGTGACCTCATATTTGCTGATGACGTTGCCTTGCTATGTAACTCGGGGGACGAATTGCAAAGCATGCTTACCGAACTGGACAAACAGAGTAGAACCTTAGGCCTGCAAATTAATATGCGGAAAACTAAAGTAATTATAAATTACCTCGGGACAGCACAGCGGTTTGAGATTGGTGGCGAGCCAGTGGAAGTAGTAAGCGAATATATCTACTTAGGCCAAGTTGTGACCCCGCATCGCCACCATAAGGCAGAGATAATTAGAAGGGTAAGAATGGGGTGGAGTGCATTCGGCAGACATTCTCAGATAATGAAGGGCAGCCTACCATTGTTTCTGAAGAAGAAAGTGTATGACAGCTGCATCTTACCGGTGCTCACCTACGGGGCAGAAATTTGGAGGCTCACTAAGAGGGTTCAACTTAAATTGAGGACGACTCAGCGAGCAATGGAACGGAAGATGATAGGTGTAACATTAAGGGACAAGAAGAGGGTGGAGTGGCTCAAGGAACAAACGCGTGTTAAGGACATATTAGTAGAAATTAAGAAGAAGGAATGGACGTGGGCAGGGCATGTAATGCGAAGGAGGTAACCATTGGTCATTAAGGGTAACAGAGTGGATTCCTAGAGAAGGTAAGCGTGGCAGGGGGCGACAGAACATTTACGCCTGTTGGTGGATCTTCCTTTTTCTAAGAACAATATATACATACATACATGAGCTCAAGAAGTTTGGGGGGATAAATTGGTCGCAGTTAGCACATAGACCGGGATAATTGGAGATTAATGGTAGAGGCCTTTGGCCTGCAGTGGGCTCTAGCTAGACTGGTGATGATGATGATGATACGATAAACACCACCACGAGCATATAAAAACTTCTGGATCCTTTGCTTTGATACTAAAGATTGCAAACCAGGCTGAACATATTTTTATATCATCAACGCGCGAGGAAGCGTTGACTAACTAAGCTGCTCTGATATTTTCTGCAAGCATACCAGTCGCACCCGCATTCCACTCGTACTCAACCCCCGAGCATGCACCGCAATACTGCTCAAAATCTCAGGCATAGAAGAAGTTTTTTTCATCGAGAATCCACTCTGATAACGCGCGAGACAGTTATGTCTGCGAAAATGTGTACTCCTGGTCATATTTATTAACGAAAAAATACGGCGTAGTAACACTGACGGTAGCAACACTGCACTGACCAAGTAGGAACACTGCACTACAGCAGACGTGGGAAGATATACCAGTTTCTGTTGATGCGTTTGAATCCGATCATTGCGCCAGAAAAATCTCGAACTTGCTATGCACCTATATATACAGGCAATCTGCCGTTCCTAGAGTCGGCTAGCGCCAGCGGTGGTGTCGGTAAGAAGGCCGGAGAAGAATGGAGCTGTGGGTTGGCAGACCACACCCAAGTTTCTGCTTTGCCAGCTTGCTGCAAACGTAATTAAGTCAGCCCACCACAGGAGCTATACAAGGTTATGCAGAAGAGGCCAAAAGGGCTCTCATTTCCCATTTGCGCGCTGGATCAACGGCACGAACCCGTGCGCTGAGTTAGTGCTTCATCGTACTTTCGCATGTGAAGCTGAACGCCAGTATTTTTTTTTGTTGGTTGACTATTGTTGTTGCCCTAATTTTATATTATCGAGAGTGTAATGTTCGACCCGGCGTTTTAAGGTTAAGTGCACGGACTTCTCCATTGAGATCACGGAAAGGATATTTCCGCCCCTGCATTTGTGTGCAGTTCAGAAAACAGAATGAAAAGGAAGGTGATGTGCACACGAGGCATTATGTACGCACTAAAATGAGTCACGATCACGTGTACGTGTTCGTGTTAGTCCGTGTTAGATGTTGCTGAAATACGGTGCGCAGTCTTCCACTAACCTTTTTCGTTTCGGTCAAAAATGCGCTGGCTTTTTTTGTCAAATGCCCTGTACAAACCGCGCTGGGAGGCTCCTCAAGCTGGTTTAAGCTGCTTTCCCTCCCCTTCCGTCCCATTTACGTGGTACGCCAGTGATCTTGCCTGCGCTACCTATCAGCACAATGGCACACAAGTAACATTAACAACTTGTTCTTTTTGTAGGTACACCGAGTCGCACTGCCCACAAAGAGCCAAGTGGTTGATAGCCTTCGGACTGTTGGCCACCTGTGCCCTCCTCTCCAAAGAGCAAGGCATCACTGTCCTCCCGCTCTGCTTAACGCTGAGGTTGCGAGCTCTGTACGTCGTTTCGCAGAAGCAGCCACCGCAGCAACAGAGCGCTCTGCAGTCTCGCACGTCGTGTTACAAGCAGCTTTGGTAAGATTCTCCTTTTTTTCATTCTGCAAACTCACGTAAACGCAGTTGTAGTTCACGGGCGCAGCCTTGCGTCTTCTTGCGACCGTCCTCCCGAAACTGCTCAGCGCGCCTTGAGGAGTAAATAAACTAAAATGCGACAAGAGGATAAGCACTATAACCCGTTTTTCATCCTTCCCAGTACGCACCCCATATACTCAAATTTCTGAAAACACGCTCATAGACTCTACGGCTGTCTAAAAATGGTGTGACACGTAAACTACAATAAACTGCGTTAAAGTAAGGTTGGCATAGCTTACGTAATTCGCCGCCACGCTTGGGCTGGCGTTGGGAAATAGTGCATTTCCATCTACTTCAGTTCCAGGTCGACTGAAGAAAAAAATTATCTTGATTCCTCTGTGATAGGAATCGGTAAAACACGAAAGTGAAATGTGCAGCGAAATCTTCAGCTGAGCATGATTTGCGGGTTGGCGGCTGTCTTGTGGGGCCGCTTGGCGAGCGACGTTCTGCTAGGCGGGACGCGTCAGCAAAGGTGTAGCTGGGGTCATTTCCGTGACGGATATGACGTCAATGAAATCTTGGTGTATCCCGGCATAAAACACTTTCGTGTTAAAGTATAAAACCCGACAACGAACAACCCTCAGTATAACGTTCTCTTTCGAACTAAAGGTTGCTTCCCCGCAGTAAGATCCTGTGTGCAGGGGGGCACCCTTTACAGACCACTTGCCTCGTTGTACCGGCGTCACTTCCGCGACGGATATGACGTCAGTGAAATCTGAGTATCCCGAGTATGTCTTTCGTGTTAAAAATAAGAGGATCGCAAAGTTTCGTGTGATGTTGAAATTATTTCACTGCCACGTTTCTTTGTGCAATTATGTTACAAGTGTGTACAGGCATATCTTGTAGTCACCTATCCGTGCAGAACGGCGTCGCAGTGTTGTAGGTCATGCCAGGACAAACGCCAGCTTAGATGTCCGTAATAGGGCATCTAAGACAGACGGAAAAGGAACGACGACGGAACGGACATCTAGATATAATACCAGGCCTTACCCGGTTTTTGCTTTTACTGTGCCATCTACGGAGTCTTCATAAAGTCACCAGCATCTGTTGTACCCAGGCCGTCTTATATTTTCCCACCTTGCGAGACATGAAATGAATAGGACATCCCGCCTCCATTTTCTTCCGCCGCTGCCCTGGCTTTTTGAAACTCGAAAACCAGTTTGGTACTCTACTTTTTAGTTATTTAGGAACAGCCAGTCCCCCGGGCAAGATATCGGCGGCGTAAAACGTAAGCACTTCGCATGCCATCACGTATCGCTCTCCTTACGGTCTCAAAACCAACTTTTTTTTATTTGTGCAAACTCGCGATGTCTGTTGTTAAAGCTGTCATGATCACTTTGGGTAAAACTGGGAAGATGCTTAAATTAAACCATTATGCAATAACTGGGTATGCGCAGCTATTAACGGAGTTACAGCCGTTTTCTGCTGAGATGCACTTGCGAAGAAGTTGGCTTTTCAGCAACGCATTCTCGCTCGTGCGCGTTAAAAGCGCACGAAGCCGCTTAAGGCATCGCTTTAAAGCAGAAGACACATCTGAGTGAGAATTCTCAGATTGTGGGCGAGCATTCTTCCCTGGCGCTTATCTCTACACACACATATATATACGTACCTTTGCGTGGAGGCCCTAGGCGCTTTTAATATTAAAAAGCCCCACGGCCATTTAATATATACCCTGTATGGCTCACTTTAGCAGAGATGGATGGAAAGAATACCGTGAGGACTCACGTCAGACTTCTTACGCATTCAAACTCAAACCCGATGAGATAACGAGTAACACATGTGCCTCCTGCGTACACATTGAGATATATGTGTTAAATATATCTCGACATCTTGTCGCCAACGAAGAGACTTGATGGTGCAAGAAACAAAAACGTGTACTCCCTAAATAGCCTGACCTTAGCAACTATGAAACTCTATCGGGACTCGAAAGTACACTAAGGTGATTACAAATAAAAAAAGGTGGGAACAGGATTTATTTGTAGAAGTCCTCGTCCCTCGGGGGCTATGAAAGCAATATCTCTCCTGAGTGCAAATCAAAAACAACATCGCCAAAATCGCGTTGGCTGTTCCCGCTGATGTGAGGCTGTGCAACGGACTAATGAGGGCTGGAGACTTAATTCGGAGTACCTTAGTGGTCTTGCCTTCTCTTTATTTTTCCTTGGCACGTCGACGATAGCGGACTAAAATTAAGCCGGCGCGAGGCTGATTTAAAAATCCCGTCTTTTTCCTCGAGCAAAGCAAACATTAAGGGGAACTTGATTAATTGTGAAGATGAGCTTCTCTTTTAGATTTTCTATTTTAGTATCGTTTATCGGTAACGGGGAGAGAATACTAAAAATAAGGTCTTTTTGTGCACTCCTTTGCCCCTAGTCGTTAATGACCCTCGCCGCTTCTTCAATTTTATTCTGATCACAGCGGGCTTTTAACACTGCAGGGTGGCTTCTTTAGTAATTTTGGTTTAGGAGCAGACACGGCTTAGAGCATTACACAGGCTCGTAAATGGGCGACACAATTATCGACGGATTCGCTAACACACGCACACAGACAAAATCAACATAGCAGTGATTTCGGCTGCTCGAGCCATTGTATAACTACAAAAAACGACACAATGACAGACAGGAATTTAGCATGACTACACAATTTGAAACTTTCACTTTATTTCCAGACTAGGTTTTTACAGGCATGCTGAATTTGTATAAAACATATGTAATAAAATAAATTGGACAGAACAAACACTGACAGGGTCATTTACGTTATTCTAAAGGCAATTTGATGGTGAAAGCCTGAGCGGCGATGCATTAATTACAGACGCATGATTTACTTCTTTTACGAGGTCTCGGTTTCACATTCTGTGATGCGTCTACGAGGCCCGCATCTATTTGGACACATTGGCGCGGCATGTTGTAGCATTTTTGCGCGTGTAATGCCGCTAGCGGCGGTATTTTTCCGTCCACCATTGACGGTATTCTTTTTCCTCTTCTAGCTGTTACATGGGCGAAGGCGTCTTCGTACCCAGCTCCGTCGCCTCCGTCATGTAGTGGTATCGAGGTGGACGAGCGGCAAGCATAAGAGCTGCCACGGTGTTGACGACAAAAAGCCGAGAGCTTTACTGCATGATAAACAGATAAAAGGCGAGAGATAAACGGCGAGAGATGAACAGCGAGGATACAGGAAAAGCATGACAATCGGCGGGCAGAGCGACGCTCTCAGTTCAGTCTAATGCCGACTGACACGAGCCGCCGAAAGACAGGATTTTATACATAGAAACGACAAAGGTTCCACCCGCTTTCAGAGCTTTGCATACGGACAGAACAAGGTATACAAGGTCTTGTGATAGCCGGCGCAAGTTGAGCCTGAGAGGGGGGAAAGGTGATCTCGCCGAGCGGAGTCTGTTCACAGAGTCAAGTCTCAACACGACCCCGCCAGAACCAGTTTGTTCGGCAATTTTGCTACAGCCGCGGGCATGAATTGCCTCCAACGAGGGTCCGTGCAGCAGGCACGCTCCGGCTCGTCGCAACTTGCGTGAAGGCAGACTTTGCCTGCAATACAGAAAACTTCACTGCACTAGAGGAATCTCGTAACACGCGCACACAAGGTAGCCGTGCACTGAATCGTAACACGGCATAACTAGTTCACCAGCGACCTGTCTGTTCTTGTTTAGACGAATTCGCTTTCTCATTACCGTTTTTCGCTTATTTAGCTCACTTAACCGCGCTCACTAGCAATTTCTATAGTGCAGTAGTTAGTTAGCTTAATAAGCTAAGTCACCCCTATATTTTGCTTCCTTTTACACATTTTCCATTCTCGCGTAGGTCGTTTGATTGATTTATCATGTGGTTTAACGCTCCGACATTACCGAGGTTCTAAGGCGCGTCGTAGTGGAGGGCCGTGTGTTCGTGTAACATTCATGTAACAATCATGTAACATGATTGTTACATGTAACATGTAACAATCAACAGTGCCTGTACACATATAACATGTAAGAGTGGCTGTATGCATGTAACATGTGTACATATGACTGTATACTTGAGAGCAGATTCGTAATCAAATCTTGGATAAGATATTGTTTTAGCGGCAGAACACCGCTCGTTTTTTTCCTTGATTTTCTTTTTCTCATTGTTGGTATGATTACTGCAAGTACCTAGAACTAGCCAGAAATGTGTTTTTTTTTTTTGCAAAAAAAAAGTGCATCTTGTTACTCGGTGTGCTTCGCGCCACCGTGCAAGCAACCTCAGTGATGCGCCGCCATCAAAGTTTCCTTGTAAAAAATCTTGTATTCTTTGAAACGCTGGACTCCGTCTCGATTCTTTTCAGCCTATAGTTACTGCTGGGTCACCATGTCTGATTGACTATTGCTGGTTTGGTGTCGTCTCATATTTTAGCATTATCGGATTTCTGAGTGTCAGTTCTCGCATTTTCGTCGTTTTTTTTTCTGCACTGCTGAAGAGTTAGTTGGGTCGTTCCCTTGAGCGGAACTTTTGCATATGTTTCTCATCATTCGTAGAGTTCTTTTAGCTGCGCGCGAAATGCTTCAAACCAATCGATATACGCGTTTTCATCAAGACGATTTGTTATATAATTGTTACCTTTTGCCATTTATGCAGTTTTATGCAGGCGTCTCTGTAGGATATTCCAGGCTCCTGCGTTTGTGTCGTGCTTTGTGCCTTTGAAAAGGGTGTTTAATTCTGAGCGCGACTTGCATCGCCACTGCAGCCACAGGTGTTCCGGGACGACCGCGCCGACTGCACACGGAGTGAGAATTACTCCGTGCGCGTAGTTATAGGATTTTAATATTTATAGGACCTAATGTGCCGCTATATTCGCCACTGCGCGCTATATCACGACGCTGTGCGCCTGAGCTCGTACCAGGGGCGCCCTATCATGTGAGATTAAAAAAGTGGATGAACGAGCGGAGTGTCGGTGCACACGTCTGTGAAATCGGCCACGCTATGGGCCACCTTCGGAAAACGCTAGTCGCGTGGCTATACACAAGGACCTGAAGAATTTTCACCAGAAATACTTCAAGGTAACTCTGTTCCAAAGCTATGTTCAGACTACCGACGTACAGACTACAGACTACAGCCATATCGTGAGCTAACGATGTAAAACAACGGCTCGTCACGCAGTACGGTTGGCTGAGACGTGAAATGACGTCATTCTTTAAAGGTATTACGACTGTTGCGGCAAGTCTGAACCCGGCCTAACAAAGATTTAAAATTTTCTTCAGAGTTGACACGAAATTATCTACACAACGCGTCCTCTAAAAAGCTGGTCCACCCAATTATGTTGCGTTATCGCCTGTGGGTTCCAACCTATATACGCATGGAAATAATGCGTTAGACTTATTTGCCATTTTGACGGCAGGTACAGAGCCTACGTTTCCTTTTTTCTTGCTGGCAATGGGTTGCCGCAATTTGCAGGGAGGGAACGCATCATCGCGTTGTGACCACCTCTGCTAGGCGTGACTGTGTTTGCATGCTGCGAGGTTGCTCGCCGTACGGAGTATACCCTCACAGGGCGTTACGCGCTCCACCTCGTAGTTTCCCATGCCTTTGTCACTTCAACCGCTGCTTTGTTGTGAAGAGCTAATGTACTTAGACTACAGGTGAATAAACACTGTGTTTGTAACTGGCGCCTGCGCCATTATCTAGCCGTTATCACTCCTTGATTTCGTTTTGTTGTTCGCGTCAACAGGTTTAGCACTCAAATACACCGAACAAATTTTTTAGCGAGTGTTCAATATGTTTAATATCCGCTTTAAGGAGGAGGGCTGAGATGCCTGGGACAGTTAATGAAGACGAACGACTTCCCCGCTAAAGATGGTAACGAAGTTACAAGCGGACGGATGAATTAAAACTAACTACCGAAGGTTGCACAACACGAAGGTACAGAATAACCAGTCGAAAATTAGATTGAAAATTTTTGAAACTGGGCGAAAATTACAGGAAGGCATCGAAATTGAGATTGATTCGTTGGAACCTAGCGTCAGCGATTGCCACCGCCAGCTTTTTAAGGTGCTTTAGTTTACCCCCTTTTGACTCCCTCATCATACTCTGTGCGGTTATCCACTTTGATGTACACGCAGTATAATTACCATCAATATCTTTGCTTAGTGAGCCGTGACTGGCCCCTTTACCATATGTGCAACCCTAGTTTTTGGGTTTCGCTTGTGTCCTGAATGCCAAAACGGAAACCTGTAAGAATTTCTGTACTCCCACGACATCAAAATTTATCATTGTCCAGCTCAAACTTCTCTCGCCGAAATGTTTGCAGTTTTTTTTTTTTTTTGCATTTCGCAGTACGGCATTGGCGGGGGACACAGGCATTGCGCATTGAAGCCATGTTTGTTCTAAAATGTGGATTGTCCTGGTTGATGCGACCATACAAAGCTATGGCCGACAGGCGTGGTGAGGGCTAAAAAAATGAAACGGGTTTGTAGAACCCGTTTCATTCGAGGCGTAATTATTTGCTCGCAGCTAATTATGAAAACCGTGGCACCGCATCTATGTAAACAAATTTGCACTTGGACTGCGTTGTGAACCACATAATGCGTTTTTTGTACGTGTGCACTCCGTAGCTCGTTCGCGCTAACGAATGTCGTCCAACATGAGAAAAAAACATTGTTTGATCCGTCAGGTGTGACGTCATCCTGCCTGGAAACTGGTCGGAAAAAGATACTGCGCTCACAGGGCTCCTCTGTCGAACCCCAGCAGATAATCAGAGACAGCACGATTAATTTCAAAAGTCTGCGATGTGGCACTCAAGATCAGAAAATTTCCTGTCAGCGAGTCTCTATTCCTGGGAGGAAATAGACGGAGTAATAATTGAGCGCTGCGCGTGATCCACCGACATAGAGTGCAAAAAGGAAAACAGTTGCGACACTTTTCATAGCAGACACCCAAGATCTCTACTCTGAGCCAAGTTTACGGCATGCAGACGAACCAACCGCTGAAACATTCTACCTTCTGTGTAACTAAACGTCTATCAACTCACAGCAAATTAATGTGATGATTAGGGCGCCTTTATTCTTTGCTATTTTACTAACTTTGTCTGCAGATACGAGTGAACCGTGATCCTGCTGCATTCCAACAGTGTTTACTCTGTCCGGACTACTCAGAAAGTCTTTACTTGTTGTTTGCGTCAGCGCCTATTGTCATTTAAGGAATTACAATAAGCTTTTAGCACGACGCCACGATGTCCGTCGACTATATTGAACATGTACGGACGCCAGCGCATAAGAGTAAAGACACTGTTGCCTCAGCGAATATGTGCCGCATTCAGGCGCATAGGACGCCAGCAAGATTAACGTGACAGCAGCTGTCATCATAAAGTGGGCCCAACAGAGTGACTTTTGATCAGCCCGCTTCCGGGTAGCAAAGTGCTGTTCGCGGCACTTACCTCGAAGGCTCCCGCGTCAGCGAACGATGAGGGAGGCACTGACGAGACTAGCGGAACAAGAGGCGCTAGAAGCGCTAGCTAACGACTTCGCTCGGAGTTTACGTTCATGGCAGGGCAAAAAGCTTTCTGGCTGCAAACGGGACATCGTTATGGGATGGTTAAGCCTACGAGTTACCGAATCGGTTTATTTGTGTTTTTAGTAAGGCGCTCTTTGATGCAGCGGCAGCAAAGTGTTGCATTGGCGAGGGCGTTCCCAAACCGGACTCCGACGCCGTCGTCGTGTAGTGGTAGTGTGGTGGACGAACGGCAAGCATAAGCGCCTGCCTTGGTGTTTACGACAAAACGTCGAAGGCAAAACTTAACTGGTTTACTGCATGGCAAGAGATGAACCGGAAAGATACAAGAACAACAAGGAGGCAACGGGCAAAGCACGCTCTGCATTAAGCCCCAAAAGTGGATTGATTCGAACTACCCAGAGGATGGGTTTTATACACGGAAGCGGTAACGGTACCGATGCCTCCCCAGCGCGTTTTCACGCTGCCGGAACACAGTACAGACGCACACGACCACTTTTTCTCGAGTTCGTGAGAGCCGCCAGTAGCGCCGCACGTTAAGTCTGAGAGAGGACGGAGAGGAGATTTCGGTGAGCGGTTTCCGCTCGCAGATGAAAGTCTCTACATGCCGAATAGTTTGTTTTGTATTTTGCAACTGCCGCGTCTTGAGTCATCGCTGGCGAGGCCTGCGCGGTGGCTGCTTGTCTCAACACGTGCGAGAAAGTCGGGCTTTCCGCAACGCGCAAGAGTACTTCCCCACACTACAGCAACTTGTCGCACGTGCGAACAGGGCAGCTGCGCGGTGAATCGTAACAAAAGGGAGGAGAAAGTGCTACTAACGGAGTGAGTGAGTGAGTGAGTGAGTGAGTGAGTGAGTGAGTGAGTGAGTGAGTGAGTGAGTGAGTGAGTGAGTGAGTGAGTGAGTGAGTGAGTGAGTGAGTGAGTGAGTGAGTGAGCGGACGGACGGACGGACGACTAAACTTCCGAACCACCGAACGCATTAACGAATTCACGAACGCGTGATGTTTTGTAAGCACCTATGTTTATGATCGTCGATTTAGAGTCTAGCTTGCGATCAATAATGGTGCAGGAGTGAGAAAGCGAACTAACAAGAAAGCTCAAGTCTTTGAACCTTGCTACGGTACGCTGATATACGTCTGATATCAACTTCTTATTTTCATTGGCTTTTTATCATACATGGTTTATACATAACATAACATACATTCATAACATGCACACTCGTGAAAAACGTTGGCATTTGCAAGGAACATTACTCGTTCTGTATTTTCTTCCGCGCGAAACGATACAATTGATTAAAGTAATAATTGTTTTATGATAGACCGAATGAATAGTGCGACGTTCTGGTGGAAGCGTCTCAAGCTTTAAACACTTCGCTATTTTCAACAGTGCAGTTTTGAAACTGATGCGTAGAGAAAAACAGTATTCGTCAGTGCAGTGTCCAACATTCTCAACTGCACTAATTGGGCTCCTTTATGTTCAGTTTTAAGCAGATATTTGGGTGATTCAATTGAGTTTATCCCGATGTAAGCACTTAGGGCAATTTAAAGCCGCGTGTCCAACTTGAGTGCCTAAAAACAACGCAGTGCATAGAGTGCTGTTCGACAGCGCTCAAACTCAGCACTAAAGGCGACGGTAATTTTTCAGACTAGGCTGACGCAGGGCACAGCGTATGCCGTCATGGCGTAGAGACTCCGTTTTAGCTTCTTGCTACCACGGGTGGCGGTATGAGTTCGGCTCTTGCTTTCATTACTTTTTTTATATCTGCGAAACGCCGGTGGACCTCGCTTAAGTGAATTGCTTATGGTACCGTCGTATGCCACTCTAGACACAGCTTAAAATCAATCGTGCAAGCCGTGTATGCGGTGGATAGAAAGCAATCCTAAGAGTTGTTTTATATCAAAGCTCTTTATGGCCAGGAACCAGCCTTTTGTCTCCGACTACAGACAACGTTAACCAACAATTTATCAACGTGAGCGAAAATCATAAAATAAAAAAGAGGTCGCAGGGCGGCCGCTTGTTGATTATACTGCTTATACTGCTTCAGAAAAAATGCCTTCCCAGCAATGCATGTATGTTTATAAATGAAGCCGACGCTTCGGGGCGATCAAACAGATTTAGGGGAAATCCCCAAGGTGGAGTAAGTTTCTGCGAAGGAAAGTTTGACATCCACCTACATGCAGCCATACGGCTGTTGCCATACGGCTCACCGAATGCAGCCATACGGCTGCATTCAGTGAGCTCCACATTCGATTAGATTTAAGGCACATCCCTGTGTCCTGGACCAGAAAGAATTTTTCTTCAAGTACGAAGTTTCTGAGAAATCTGTCAGCTTTCCTTTGCAGCCGCACAGCTGAATTGAGGTTGGCGTCAAATTTGATTTCGGAGAACTCCACATTGTGTGTTGCACAGTGAAGCACGGCCACCTACGGAGCGAGTATGGTTGCAGCCTCACTTTAAAGTCCTCTCCCTCTACCTCTGTCCCGAGTTGTGCATACTCTCGCCATCGCGGTGTCCCTCTCCCCCCTGCCCTGACATTGCGTAATGCCGCGCGCCCTTGGCAGCCACCAGTGCGGCGCACAGAAAGAAGCATGCGCCGTGATACTAAAACGTCGTTGTTTCTACCCATTCATCGTATGTGTCCCTAGTCTGTGACGTAGAGTTAGGCCCACTCTCCTTATAATTCAGCATAGCAAATCCCCAATATTACCAAAACGCAACATACCAAATCTCACTAGAGTGCCAGCTTTCGTGGTCTTCCCCCCCCCCCCCCCCCCCCTCCGTTTCTTTTCTTTTGAGCTCGTGTATTGCTTTCCGCCCAGAATGTTTGTACTCGTTTGGAGCATGAAAGTACAGCGTGCTCCTCTGTGCTGAGCGTAACCGGAGGCACGGCGCTTTATAAAAGGCTGCCATATGAATTATGCGCAAAAACGTACGCTATGAAGAGTGTGTTTATCCCGTTTTCTAAGGCAAAAATCACTGAATGGTTCTAGTTTAGACCAGCCACGCCGTTTGCTTTCATGCGTACTGAAGAGGACACGTCTACAGGCGCATTTTATTGCACCCTCATTCCGGGGGATAAAAGAACAGACAGATACGAAAACTGTGTTGTTGCTAGGAAACAGGAATCTATGGATTTGATGCCTACATTGAACGTAACATCACTGCTTAGAGGTAGCTTCATTGATCCCTGATAAAAAGCGTGCTCCACCGATAAATATTGCATAGGGCTGTTTAGTGTCATTGCCAACGCCTTGCTTGGTGTTCGTGCCTGGCACTGAATTATTGTTTGGGTTTGCTCCCACTTATAATACTAAAGCTCCCATGGCACACTGAAACCTTTAGAACTGCAAGTTGGGTTTGTTGGTACGGGTCACGGAGCAAGAATATAAAGGAGGCGAAACGGCCCATTGCGGCAAGCGCGGGCGAGCAACCAGATAATGTCACAATGAAAACCAAGACGGACTGCCAAGCTTCGTAGCTGCGACAGCGAAGGACAGGGTAGCGACACCTGGGGCGGTATTCTCATAACTGTCCCTTTTGAAAACATCCCTTTTGAAAACGTCCCTTTTGAGTCCCTTTCATCGTGACGTACTTCCGGTTAAGCAGTGGGCGTTGGCAGTAGGTTTGTTGCGCTTGCGTTACGTCACTTCCGGTTGTTTGCTTTTAGCCAATCAGGGCTCGCCAAAAGGGACGCTTTTGAAAGGGACGCAAAAGGGACAAAACTCGAGAATACCGCCCCTGATCGACGAACTGATAGCGGCCGCAATTCATTCCGTGGCTGCGCAGTGCAATTCCGATCGCGGTGGCCATGCAGTTTCTTCACCCGCGGCAGATGCCGCTAGCTTAACGTTTGACAAGAACTTGTGACATTATCTGGCCACGCTAGGAAGCTTCGTTTGCCCTCCTATTTTATTCTTTCTCCGTGGTATGGGTTCATAATGGGTACAGCGCAAAACAATCCTTGGACAAGGAAGACCGCGGGACGAAGTGCTTTGTTCCAAACGTAAAAAAGGAACATAGAAATAGGAAATTTGATTTGATTGATTGATTGATTGATTCATTCATTCATTCATTCATTCATTGATCGATTGATTCATTGATTGATTTAACGCGCCGACACTACACACGCGATGAGGCGCGCCGTATAGTAAAGGGCTCCGGGCTAATTTTGTTCACCTGGGGATCTTTAACGTGCGCCGAAATCTCGAGCACACGAGTGTTTTGGGTTTTCGCCTCCATCAGAAAAGTGGCCGCCGCGGCCGGGAATCGAACCCGCGTCCTTCGGCTCTGCAGCACAACGCCATAGCCACTGAGCCACCTCGACGGGTTAGAAACAGACAAGAAACACAAGGAGCCCGAGTCACAATTATTGTTGTTGAGGTCTTGATCTTTCTGATCTTTCTAAATATGTATTAATAACGGCCTAGTAATCCTTCAATCAGATCTTAACGCTATTTCTGCGTGGTGCAAAACATGTGTAATAGAACTTAACACCAGCAAATGCAAGTTTTTCGCGTATCAGGAACCAACCGTTTATTGCCCACTTACTCTGTGAATGATGATCCGTTGGAATCCGTCAGCACATACATATATCGCGGAATACACATTACTACCGACACCACTTGGTCTGTGCATACTGCGTACGTAATTAATTATGCTAATAGCATGCTTGGTTACGTACGTTGAAATTTCTCACAGGCTCCCTCAGCATTAAAACATAACATAACACTTTACGTAACACTTATCCG
The DNA here is from genome assembly GCA_013339765.2 of Haemaphysalis longicornis. NCBI lineage: Eukaryota > Metazoa > Arthropoda > Arachnida > Ixodida > Ixodidae > Haemaphysalis > Haemaphysalis longicornis. The sequence continues at coordinate 128,615,749 of CM023456.1, forward strand.
CTCTAAACTAGAATATGCTGCATCAGTTTGTGATCATAACCAAGAAAATAAAATACACTTGCTTTAAAGTTCAAAATACTGTGGTTGTTTTATAGGTGGTATTCATTGAAAAGTCTATCGGTCAATTTCTTCGCTTGGCAACACTGGAAACGGCCGCGGACATGGCCGAAACGCCATTCACACCAAGTGCGCCCGCACGCTGGAGAAGAAAAAAAAGAACGGCGTGCGCCGTCTGCTCCGTTTCAACCCTATTCTCAGCGGTGGTGTCAAGAAAGATGTCATTAATCGTACTCACATTGGAGTCGAGGCTTTACTTTCCGAACGGTGGGAAAGAGTTTGGAACACCAAACACACGTCATGTGCTTAGCACGGACAAGTACCGCCATCCCGCGGATGCCGACGGAGAGTCGAGTCCGGCCGTGGGCCTGCTCACTTGGTTTCCTGCATGCGCGCCTCGCCAGTGAGTACAAGCTATTCTCTCTAGCATACAATCGGACTGCTAGCATACCTGCTATGAAACCCAGCCTCGGGTTACTTTGCGTAGCATCTCGGAGAAAAATATCCTTCGCTTTGTCTCTGTCACAAGCTTTTCTGTCACAGCCAGCTGCGCGAGAAACTCATTCTGCCTCCTCGGCACATTTCAGCTGGCATAAATCATGCCTATAAAATAAGTTTGCCGGCCTGCAGAACTAACACTTTTGCCCAGTCATTCATGCCGCGTACATCACAAGAATAAAACCAACTATACGCACCGGCGGGAAAATTTTCGGACCCCCAACTTCTTAGAACCACAGTAGCTAACATTGCATAATCAGAAGCATTGTATTATATTGTATTTTCCTCGTTTTGTTATCTGTTTTTATTTTGTGCTTTGCTTTTGAATTATGTTTGTAAATATTGTAAACCCACTCTCCTCTCTAATGCCTCTGGTTCTGGGGGCAGCTAAATAAATAAATTAGGAATAAATAAATAAACAGAAAGAGTTGCCCGTTTAGCAGGCCTGCAAGCAAGAAAAGTTGGTGTTTTACGCCGTGAAGCCTCAGTTAGGTCATGATGCGCACCGTAGTGGATGGCTACTCTGTAAAATGACATACACCTTAAAGGGGCCATGCGGACAAAATACAAGCTTGTACTATTCGAAAGATTTCGTGTTTCATAGTGCGCCAAGTGCTTGTCCGGAGGCAAAGCGATGCTTTATTTACTGAGAAATTAATCAATTCTAGTTTAAATTTTGATCTTCCCGCCAAGTCGTGTGTTTTCGCGACGCCTGGAATGACATCACAAGAACCGCCCTGCAGACGATTGCGGAGTCCATCGTTTACCGCTAGTCAGCCTAGATGGCCCCACCATACCCCGAAGGGCCCTTTTCTGCCTTCGCTTTGTTTTTGACCGTATTTGTACCTGGCTTGTTTTTGTTAAAGGGACCCTGCAACACTTTCTTCAACGTTTTTTTGAAATCTTAAATGAGTCACCCAACACACCCAGTACTTCAATTAGGGTGTCGCAAGGTACCCCAGCCAAAAATTACTCTATGGCCATCAGATAACTCGTAAACTCACTCAAAAGAGTTTTCTGTCTTTCCCGGTATTAACGTCCTTCGACGGCTCGAATTACGTCACTAAGGCCAATAGCGCGCAACCAATAAGGCCAATAGCGCGCAACTGTACGACGCATTATATGCCAGTGACGTTACGGCGCACGGGAAAATGGGTTACTTGCTTAGGCCTAACATTGTTACGATAAAACAAAAACAAAAAACACGGCTTAGTAGCCTGTTTTGTCTTGGTTAATTAATTTCACGCAATTGTCAAATAACACCCCAAAGAGGGTGCGTCCGCCAGCTGTAGAAAAGTTTTCACACGCGCGAGCGGTTATTTCTACGTGTAGCAGGCGACGCGCCCGAAGCGCTGGCCCGAATGTTGGCAACAGCGCCCCAATGTTGCCCGCGCGTTTCCCACTGACGGCGGTACTTTCCTAGTTCCAGTGATTTAGCGGCGTTGCTCCTTGGCGGCAACGCATTGCGAAAGTGTGAGGGGGAGCGAGTGAGAGAGATGATGCCATAACCGCGCGTGCCGCCCTCCCCCTCATTCTTTCGCCAGACGTTCCTCTGCGTTTTCTTTCTGCCTTCGCTGCTTCGGTCGCTCAGTTGGTTACGGGGGAATCGACGGACGCCTACGCCGCCGCGAAACCCACATAACGGGCGCCATAGGGCTGCACCCTGGAATGAATAAACCATATCTACGCGTTGCACACGCACAAAAATACGTGACTAGCAAAATTAAGGCATTTATTCGCTCTAATTGTGTACACCCATCAGTGCCGAAAATAAATCGAAAATTATAAAACAATAAAATACGTTAACGTACTTCGCTACCCAATGAAGGGAAGCGGCGAAAGAATGCTGCCGTATAAGTGGACAATGCTGTAAACCTCTACACGGTTTTTTTTTTGTCGCCATCGAGAAAATAACCACAGCGACCAGGAATCAAAAGTGCGATCTCATATATTGGATGTACGAAAAAATTGCAGCACAGAAATGTTATATTTTCATCGGAGCGCTCGCACAGATAAGGAAGCAGTTTTTGAAACGGAAGGTGGGTGTAAATTATGTACCCAAAAATTTGAGTTGAGGGCAGTCGTATCTCCCTTTGCCGTTCAAATATTTTTGTCTCTGTGCTACCTCCAGTTCATGGACATCCGCTTGCTTTGCTTCGAGTATTCAGTAGCGTTTTCAGTTGTTTAATGATATTCATAAGTTCGCGAGTTTCTGAGCGTGATGTTCGCCTATATAAGCGTGTTGGCAGCCTTCAGGTCTCGTGTTAACATTTGATTTCGATTATAGTTTTACCGGGTTCGCCCGAGTGGCGTATGCCGTGCGGTGCGTGTTGTTGGGTCGGAAGATAACGTGTTCACCGATTCGCAAGGCACCTCTTCATTACACCCGTGTTCCATGTTTGTGGAGCCTAACGAAAATAAAGCGCTACCTTGCAGTCTCATTCATTTCTTGCTTCATTCTTCTTTTAGATTGAGCATCGCCGGCACTTCATTTCTCTTTTTTGTACCAGTCCTTTATGCACACATACGATAATTGCTTATCTAGCCGCACGAACTCTGAACAGAATGAACTCGAGTATACTCATCTGACCTATGCGTCTGTACGGTATCAATATTTGCTGTGCGTGAAGTTCAGGAAATTGCGTGCGGATCGCCTATCCAAGGTGCATACGGTGCACCATCTACGGGTTGTTTTTCTATCCAATTACTAACGAGCTATTATATTTGAGCCCTGTGTTGTCCTACCGAGTGTCTCCGTCTCAGGAGTGCCCTAATGTGCGCAGCCGTCCCTTGTTTTTCCAGCCCCTTCAGTGTGCTGTGCTCACCGTGCGCTGTTTCGTGCGTATGCCTGTGCTCTAACTGAATTAGTGTAAACGCTGAACGTCTTCCTCTTTTCTCGAGCTACCTGGCAGCAAGCTGTGTTTAAAAAAGCTTGAAAAACAAATCCAGCTAACCGCATCTCCCAATCAATGGATTTGTCAAACAACGACAGTTTTCGATTTTGAGCACGCTTCGGCCCTTTTGCTGAAGCACGGATATATATGATAACTCCTGCATATGTTCTGCGGCCTGCGTATTTCACGTTTCTTTCTTTTGCTTCGATGAGCTGCATCACTAACGATGGCAAAATGAGCCGATTTCCCCGCTTCACTGCCGCAAAGAACCTGTTGTTGAGGCTCTTATGGTTTTTGTGTTCGCGAAGGCGCAAAAACAACGCATTTGAGCTTCATTGCGCAAATTTCAGCAGGATGATAGAAACTGAACGTAGATTGCAGGTCGGTTATGGGTTGATTACGTTGATTACGGGTGCGGCCGTACTCAACGTGGCAAGAAGCCGTCTGTGAATTGTGAAGCCGGTTTTGTTCTAGAATGCTTCAAAAATTAGTGTTTACCTTTTTTGCTTCTGCCTTGCTTCTTCCTCTACTTCATTTTGTTTTGCGTCCAAATTTAAGTAAATACCTGTACTACGTTATTAAATTTTTTTCTTAGTTCAAGCCAGAAAATTATCAGCAGCCTGACCTCCAATCGGCGTAATACCGCAAGCAAAGCATTTCTAAAACCGTCTACAAGCCATTTAAAATCAGTAATGAAAGCCTTTGCAAATATCAAATACTTGGCATTAAAATCTAGACATTTGCTTTCAATTTTAAAAGCAGAGCTCTTATACAATCCATAAGTTCGCCGTTGCAGGAAAAAAAATACCAAGAGCGTTCACGGCACGGGAAGTGGCTTTAGCAAAAACACTGGCAAAAACCAAGACGAGGGAGAAAATTCCGAGTGCTCGTGAGCGCGTGCCTTTCGGCGACCACCGAGTCCCCGGATAGTGCAGTGGCTTTTGAAAAAACAAACAAAAAAACTCCAGCGATGTTGTCAAGGGCTGCCGCGCATGTAATGCTTGGCGTGAGGAACACGACGATATAGATGCGTATGACGATGACTACAATAGCCCAGTGCGAAGCAACGATGGAACATGTAAATAAACAATTTCAAACTTGTACAAATGCGTGGTGATGTGTGTAAGCTTCGCCAGTTGAGCTGGTTGAAGTCTACAAGGCTAAGGATGACTCTGCATCCACCACTCGCCGCCAAGAAGACTACGACCTCTTCGATGCACATGACGGCCATTACTTGCACCGCAACTATGCTAGTAAACAATGATATTGAAACTTAACCATGTCCGGCAGTGCTCACGACAGCTTCGCCATTCAGGTCTTGCGCATGAGCGCAAGCTTCCCTGAATTCGGTTTCACCCGTTAGCTCGCATCAACACATTATTTCAAAGCTTCCCTGAGTTTTTTTTTTTTAATTACAATTTTTTATTTGCGTTGCGCTACTGCCCAGGAGCGCCTAAAGCAACGTATTTCCTATATGTTATCCCCGCTTATTAATAGATGTTCGACAAAAAGCAGAATACGTTTGCTGGTTACTCGTACCAGACGAAAAACCGCACTTACAAAGGACAAAAAAAACATGGCGCTTCTCGGCGGCCAGTGTTCCTTGCAAATGCACTGCATATATAAGCACTTGCTTCGGGGTGAAAACCTTCTAACGCCTACTGAGTGAAAAAATTTGGAGAAATTCAGAGAATTCTTAACTAATGCATTCTTGCCTTCTCTGTGAGTTCTTTGAAGCCATATTTGGCAATGAGCAGCCGAAGACGTCGGATTATATTATTGCTTTTCGGTTCTCCTTGCTTTATTTTCGCCAATTAGGTCAGTATTGCCGCGACAGAAGCACAGAAATAAACATTCTGTATGTTTACTCCTGTGCTTTGTGTTTACCATCCGGCGGAGCCCGGCTGTGTTATACTTGTTGCGAGCGAAGTGCGCGTACCTTTTTCTTTTTTGAATGCCGCACTGGCTAGAGAGGTGTTTCGCCCTTATGTCAATGGCCTAAAATAATCTTCTTTGATCGTCAGTGTTCTCGATGTAATTCGACAGTTCGAGAAGCAATCACGCCGAAAGAAAAATGCTAGCAGGGAAAACGCCGCGGTATTCGGTTCGCCAACGCCGCTCTGCGCGCTTGTTCCTTGACTGCTTCTTCGCCGCTTGTTTTTGCTTCGAGTTTTTGTGGAGCACAAGTTCGCTCCAATAAACGTTTCTTTTTTGAAGAAAACCTGCGTCGTACTTGGCTACGCGACAATACCATTATACTGGCTACGTGACAATATATATCATTATATACCATTAGACCGACTCGGGGCCTATACTTTGCTAAATATGTTGTTTTCCACCGATTCAAGGCGTAGTACGTGCATGGTTAGTACGATTTTGTTATTTTTATGGGTGTTTACAACGTTCTTTACTGCGCTTTTTTTAGTTTAGGGTTGGTTTTTCGGGGGAGATGCATATTTTCAAATTAGTGAATTTTTGAAAAATTTTTGCTTTCCAAATTTTTCTTATTTTTGTGTTTTAGGAATTCTGTTCGTACATTTACGATATTCGATTACACTTCTCGATAGCGCGTAAATCTACATAATTATTGTTATACCGACTAAGTGTGTTACTTCCGCCAGATATAAAAATTGAACAAGCCAGTATTTACTCGTTATTAAACAAATGAAATGTTTCCTCGGCATCCGATAACTTGGGATTGAACAACAAACTTCTTAAAATATATTGTGCAGTATGTATGTAATTTTAACCGCACCTTTCTCGTAGTCATTATCTCATGGTTCAATTCCTGATGACTGGCGTATTGCTAAAGTTGTCCCATTTTTAAAATCAGGCGATCGCAAATTACCGTTAGACGACCGGCGCATTTCATAAACAAACACTACCTGTAAACAATTAGAACACATCATACATTCCCAAGTCATCCAATACCTTGATGAAAACAACATTTACAAGTATCAATACGGTTTTCGGAGGGGTTACTCCAGTGATACATAGCTCGCCGGTTTCACTGACTTACACTCACCTCTTGACGCTCGTAATCAGGATGACGCTATTTATCTTCATTTTTCTAAGGCTTTTGACCGCGTTCCTCACCACTGACGTCTACCCTAACTAAGCTGTCTTAACATTCATACTAACGTTCTCGCATGGATGACGGATTTGCTATCCTTCCGAACTCAGTGTACATCAGTTAACCGCTCAAATTTTTCTTTTGTTCAGGTTACGTATGGGGTGCCCCGGGGTAGTTTGCTTGCATGGGACTTTTCTCTTTCTAATTTACTTTAATCACTTGCCTAGCGGCCTAACATCATGAGTAAGGCTCTTTGCCGATTATTATGGTAGTGCTCAGCAGAGAATGCTACCCATTAAAATTCGGTTTCCAGGGTCGGCGTCCGTAATAAAAAACCGGCTCCTTCGCAGGCGTTTCGCACCACGAGACTAAACATTGGCTATGAACTAAACATTCGTTATGCGTCATATCAGAACCCATGAAATGTGGCCTGTTGACAGCGGTATTTTTTATCTTACGTTCTAAAATACACCAGTGTGTCTAATTATAATCATTCGGAGTTTCTGAAAAAGAATCCTTGCCCCTGTGTTAACATTAACAGGTCTATATTTACCCAGGTCTGCCATCTCCCATAACGTTCAAGCCATCACATACGAAGGCCTTCGGGACCCATGCCTTGTTATAGTCTCCACTCTGGTAAGTGCTTATTCGTTGTCTGATTTCAACGATGACGGTTCTTACTGCAGTTCATCCTACTACTACCACCATTGCAACTACTTGTAGTGTTACGTGCCTTTCTTATTATCAATATCATCATTATAATTAAGCCCAGGTGGATCGAGAATAGCGGATCACGCCTAGAATAACCCATTTTGAATTAGAAGAAAACCAAGAAGGTCCCTTGGGGGATATAACGGCAGTTTATTTGCTTCTGAAAGATGATAAGAGATTCCTGGGAAGTTTGTTTTTGGGATATGAAGCATTTGTTCACTGAATAGCGTAAAGATAGCGGCTGTGAGTGGGCGTCACTGTCGCTTGATAAGGGGGTCTGCTTAATATTGACCCGAGCAATTCTATTTCTTCGAGCCTCTACGCAAATCAGCTCAATTAAATTCAGTTCATCCATGTATTATTAATAAGAGAATTATTCAATCGTCGAAACATCCTTGCGCCAAGCGATGTAGAACGAAAAGATTGGTATCAAATGGTGCGCCTATCCATTAAGTCCCACGGTGCCGGATCACCTACAGGATATCTTTCGGTTTCATTGGGTGATTTGCACCTACGAAACACAACACGATTGATGCTAACGCAGTACAAGGAAGTGCATTAAACTGATGTGCCTTGCCAGCCGACGGTGTTCACCCAAGTGGCGGCCGGTGCGTGGGAGTGGGTGTGGGACATACTACAACTGGTGCTGCGCCACGCCCTCTCCCATTTTCTGCGGCCGCAACGCCGCGTTGAGCGTCAATCCCACACTCTCTCCACCTTCGCTCGCGCCTGGGATTTTGCCGCACCGTCTGTCTCAACCCCGATTTCTGTCCACAGACATTTCTCGCCTCGAGTATCCCCAACCCTGGGAATGCGGGAGTGCGTGCATCGGCTAGAGATAAACAGGCTCCGCGGTAAAAGAAATCAGTCCGTAGTAGCAGCAGCTACGAAAACCGCCAAAGGGTGTTTGGCGTTATGGCGTCTCGCCCGTAATACATGTAAGTGTGCTGGCCTAGCCTCCAACACCTAGTTCAATGTTAGGTAGAGTGGGGGCCCCCTTTTTCAAGCCGCACAAAACAAGACAAGTTGAAGGAGTTCAAGTTTTCTTGGGAGACTAGAGCGGAACACAAAGCTGCCGTCACCCACATAAACCTTTGCACACACCTTAACCTTTTTATGAACCTCTTTCTCTTGCGTCTGTAGTATCCTGAGATGAGATACATCAGGCAAGTCCGGCCTACGCTCCATCCAGATTCGCAAAACACATTTTGTTAGCACCGAACGTCACATTCAATGGCTATCTTTTATTTTCAATGGTATTGTGATGCGTGGAAACAGGAATCTGTTTAGGGACCGCTGATTTTTTTCGGAATTTGCCATTAGGAAATTTCTGTACCGTATAATTATCCCGATTGACAAAACGCTTGTTTTTTAATGGGCAGGACATATTCTTGCACCGGCGGGGTAAAACTACGTGATGGTGACCCGCTCACTTAGTTGAATTTACCGCGATCAATTCGAGCTAAGGAATCACCTATAATAGCACTTTTGAACCCAACCACTATGAGCACCAAAGAATAAGTTCAGGATATTGATGCACAGCGGAAGCACTCAAACTCTAAGTTCGCTTCAGCTTCATCGCAAGCACCCGACTGTTTTTATGATTTGTGGGCCGAAGCATAGCCTTTGAAACACTTGTATACAGTGAAATCTCGATATAGCAAACTTCAGGGGACCGCGGAAAATTGCTCGTTATTCTGAAAGGTCGTTGTAGCGAAAATCGCAAAATTTAAGACAACAAATAGTATTTCAATGCCTAAAACGACCTACACGCACAGCAGTGCATGCTTGAAGTCATTTTTCACAAGAAAATGCACAAGTGATCATGAAAAAATGCACATTTGTTTAAAGTTGTTGGCAATTTTCTTCTGGTGCGTGCAGCACAAGCTTCCTAGCACGAATGACTCTAAGTATTCCATATTCATGTGGACTGACTCCTTGGCCGCGCGGTTTTCCCTGGAAATGTGCGATTTTAGTACGCTGTCCAGCACAATCGTAGTCGTCACGGGCTCGTCGCAGCCTTCGAGTGCTGCCACTGCCCCCTCAGAGGCATCGTTGTTCATGCCGCCCTCTCTGCCTTCTTCATTCTGAACGCTCACGCTCGGGAGAATTTCCACTGTTGTCAGCTCCGCTGATGTCCGCGAAAATCCAGCAAGCCACCTGAGCAGCGGCGGAACGTAGAAAAGCTTGGGGTGGAACGCGAATAGCGCGACCACGGCTTTCTGGACAGAGGAGGCCACCCATGCTTAATTTTTTTCTCTTCTCCTCACCTTCTTTTTTCCCTCTGTCGCATCGGCTCGCGCATTCCGCGGAGCAAGTTGCAAGACGTCCTCTTTTGCGCTCCGCTTTTTCGTGTCGTCTACTAGCATACGGATCCGGTTGCCGCGATTGTTTAACGCAAATCTAAGAATATCCGGCCTTGAAAATATGAGTTCGTAGTACTGAGGCGTCGTTAACATGGCACGGAAATAAATAAAACGATCGTTATTTTGAAAAGTTTGCTATTCTTAAGTACGTAGTAGTGAAATAATTTTACATTAAAACTATAAGCAGTCGGGGTGGGATTACTTAAATGCTCGTTAATCTGAAAAGTTCAATAATGTGGTGTTCGTTGTACCGAGATTTGACTGTATAACTATTAGCGATTTATGTACCGCGTGCTGCCCCAATTGCGCAGTTCCGTCACATCCCTTTCTCTGTCGTTCTGCCCCGACATGTACGCACTCGCAGCTCGCCGTGCTGCTGTCGTTCAGGGTGTGGATGCTGCGCGGGTCCCTGCCTCAGTTCTCGGACATGGACAACCCTGCCTCCTTCTCGCGAGACTTTACGACCAGGTGAGAATCAGACTGACCGGCCACCCAGCATGTTCTGCTCAGACGAGCTGCTCAGCCTGCGAGGCGACAAGCATGTAGGAATGTCATTACGTGCTGTGTTAATTTCGTTCCCGCCCCCGCACATTGCTGAGGTCACTTTCTCTCTATTGTGAAACCTCCTACAATCAATACAAAAAATATCTTTACGCCTTTTTCAGAAAGGTATCTCAATTGCTCATGCGGTTTTCTCGAGCAGCGCCTGTGAGCAAAGACGTTCGTGCAGGGCTTGAGCTACACCCACCATGCCCGTTTTTGCAATTACGAAAGCAAACGAACTCATGCCTCCCTGTATTTACGTCTCTTAGAGCACTTCCCACCCGGTAGTTTTCTGGGTATACCTACTGCAACCGTGGCCCTAAATGTCGCCGGCATACGATTCCGATACCCGAAGCACCTTCAGACATTATTCAAGCACTGATAATGCCGTGAACACGTGCCATGCAATGTAGCGCTATGAAAATACGCTGAGAGCTTCGAAGTATTTTAAGCCACGTCTTTGTTCTCTTCCTGCACCCACTTTTTCGGCGCGGCCCTACTCCGTCCTAAGTGATGAATAGACAACACGAGCATTGGCATGGTGTCGGCACAATTAGGAAACAAACAATTATAATCTAAGTTTACATGTGAGAAAAGCAGTCGAAAGCCAGAATAAAACTCGGAGTGGAAAGCGTCAGCAACCCTATAAGTAGGAGGGGTCTAGAAAGACCCGAGGAGCTGAAGGATTCGTATAGCTGTAAAACGGCAGCTCGTTATGCCAAGCGTCTCCACTACAAATTCTGTCTACCAGACGTGTTTACCCTACGCACATAGAAAGAATTATTTGCAATTGAAACAAGAAATGTAAGCAAAAAACAAAAATGTAGCACGTTTGAAGAGGCAACGTGCACTCGAAAAAGGCTCTGATTACAAGGACCTTTACGAACCCCGCTGTGAGTTTACATTTAACAAATCTTGTTGTTGAGCTAGTTGGCTCATGACTAAGGTTGTGATTAGTGACTTAGTTCTAGTACTCCAAGTCATGGCTAAGTCTTACTTCATGACTTAGTTTTCCATAATGCCAGAATATGAATTTAAAACACACTGCATTATTGCGGTTTTATACCAGCATGTGTTGTTATTTTAGCCAGGACTGAGACAGGTGCCCATCAGATGGCGCTGAAAGTAGCCACCTGACTAAAAAAGTCGTTAATGTGCCTGACCGTATGAAGTGGGCAGGTAAAAGGAGGTTTGGGAAGGCCGGCCGGTAGGCGTCCTTCCCAACTCCACACCTCTGTTTACTGGATATCAGGCGGGGTCATAATGCAGGAGCTCCGAACTGTTTCTCCTAAACATGCGCTAATTACGCGGTACGATCGACCTTGGTGGCCATCCATGCTGTTACCACAAACCTTTAATATGGTGGCTCAAATCAGTATCCTTCAATATCCCCAGATCTACCGACCGCATTTGGCAGGCTAGAAAGGTAGTGAACCCGTAGTGCAGGGTCCTAACACTGATTCAAAAGCTATTCACACATTGTCTACCTTGATTATCCGGGAATTCGAGCTTTCTTCTGGAAGGCAGCGAAAAGTATTAATCCTTGAAAAGATCGGCCACCGCTGCTTACTGCAGGCGCGAGCATTTATTTGACCATCCTCATGCGTCATATGCTTTAGAGCACAGCTCTTATGCTGCTGCTCCTGTGGTTTCGCGGCGTCGCTCACCATCGTCCCTCGATTTAACACAGAGTACGAGGAGGACACTGAAGATACAGCGAGGAGGAGAGTAGAGGAGAAGAGTAAAGTGGTAGAAGGAAAGCGGAGCGCTGCGGTGCCGCGCGAGACGTGCTCCACGGCGACGACCCGCCATGATGTGGCGCCAGAGTAGCGCGCGCCGTCGTGTGTTCGTCGATGACGCAATACCTTAGGCATGCGGCGAGTAGACGTAGTGCAATTCCTGCGCCTTCCAGTAACCACCCATTGATCTACACTGATGTTAGTATTGGCGGACTTTAATGTAGATACAAAGACAAACAGGAATTTCTACCACGAGAAGATCCCGCTTCTCCCTCTCTCGTAATTGCCTCCCAAGCCTGTACCACCTCGCGGAATGCTTGCGTAGACCTTGTCTTTGAGAACCAGGCATTGGTCCAGCCAGTCGAACATGCATCTCTCCATTCCTCGGACCACAACGCCTTCTTCGTGACACTCGAGGACTGCGAAAGGAGTGTTTCTTGAAGAGGAGTAATATGTAAAGAATAAAGTGGTCTGTAATCATACGTTATGTCTGTGTGAAACATTCTTTGCCTGAACATACTTTGTACTTTGCACAGTCAACAAAGCTAAACACCTGCGCTCAAAATTCCGCTCTGGGGTTCGTGATTGTAAGCTTTTTTTCATGTCTAAGGGGTGGAATATAAGGCGTGCCCATTATCTTTCGTGCAGGCTTCTGACGTACTCCTATTTGTGTGCCTTCAACGCCTGGCTCGCTCTGTGCCCCAGTACGCTCTCCTACGACTGGCAGATGGGCACTGTTCCACTCGTGGAGTCGCCTCTGGACATACGGAATCTGTGGACGCTGGCGCTGTTCGCTGCGCTGGCAGCTCTAGCCTGGCAGGCACTGTCTGACCAAACTCAAGGGAAGGTGAGTAGGTGAAAATTCAGTGTCATTTCCTGTTTAGGAGGGATGGGTCAGAACTCAAATTATGGGGATTATGACGACATTTAGTTTGAAAGATTGCGCGCAGTAGAGGCATGGCGAGATTTTCCAGATAACTGAACAGCTGCAAAATGCGACAAGCGTAGGTCTGCGTCGTGGCTTTAGCTCCTATTTAACTGTAGAGAGTACTTTGAGCGGGCGAAAGGTGAGGTGATGTGGACTTTGTGACAAGTTTGGGGGAACAAAAGAAATATAGGAAAAAGTACTCTCGCTGGAGCCGCGATTGCAATAAATTCTGCAAAATTAGTTTCTGGACAACGTGTTTAATAAACTGATAAGGAGCTCACAAAGCAGCGTAAAGGCCACGCTTTCGTGCTTAGAAAATTTCATCTGTGCGTCAAAACGATTCAAGCTGCGGTGGCGAGTTCGCATTTCCCAGTCAACCAAGAAGTAGGTGCGGGCTTACGTCGCAAAACCCAAAACCGCCAGCAAAAATCAATAACCGAGCGTTTTATTAAACAGTTCCTTTAGGTCCTGAGTACTGTTTCTGTACCACGATCACAAATTATTTTATTTCTTTATGACGGGGAGTTTTTTTTTAACGGGGATGTTAGCATCATCGTGAACCCCTCTACACAAAACGACAGAGAAAAATATTGATGCACTTGCACTCAAAGTGAAAGCTGTCGGAAGTGTGGTGCATTGATTTCCCAGTGTTTCCCTTTTGTTGCTGTTGTGAGCACCTTGTGTTTATCTTCTGTTTATTTGTCTTTCGCCTTTGTCTTTCTGTGGTTTTTTTTTCTTTTTCTGTGTTTTGCTTTTTGCGTGCGTGTTGTGTTTGTTTTTTGTTTAGGTTTTCTTTTTCTGTGTGTTGCTTTGTTTATCTGCTTGAACTCGGGCGCCCTAATGCCTTAAATTGGCCGATTTCTGGCCAGTCTCCAACATGGGTATGCGCCACGAAGCAAGGAACATCAACAATCATCGGAGAAGGCTGCGGAGTATCCTGCAACGCCTAGGACTGCCATTGTCTTTTCCAGTGGTTTTCTTTTTAGGGGGCACAAAGAAGCCGGATCACTGTCACGCCGTCCACTCATTCGCTGCAGAGATGGCTCCTCAGGCCGCGCTAGAACTATTCGCATCAGGTTGACTTTTGTGTTGTTATCCCACTCCTCTCTATTTTTACCCTCTTTTGAACTTACTCACTAAATCATTTCTTCTGCTCCCCTATTCTGTCTTACCTAGTTCGTGTTCCCGAGTAAAACAAATTCTTCTTTGCCAATCCCTCTAAGCGGATAAGCGTCATTTGACGATGCGTGACGCCCAACGGCATCGGAAAGACGACATTCCGGGCCCGTAATGGGCTCCGGAATGTCGGAAAACAGTGGCTACAGTATTTTTGTTCTATGACAGTACCGGTCAAAGAGTGCCTGCGTGATTTCGGGCTTTGCACAGAGCTCGCTCCGCATAGGCAGTGAAACAAACAGCGGAATAAATCCGGGGTGAAATCGAATGAATATACTTCCTGGAAATATCACATTTATACAACGAGTCTTTGGAGCGGGGCAATAAAACAGCCGGTCAGTGAGCCTGTCATCGAACTTGTCTCTCACGCTGTATCTTTTACCGCGTGTGCAGCGCAAGGTATTAGATTACGTTTTTGTGGTTATTGCAAATACACATGGAATATCGTGGTGTAATGGACGCGTAACCCTTTCCGACACAGAAAAACGTTCATGTCCCATCTCTCATTTTTTTTGCCGGCTCATAGGTAGTGGTTCGTCGGGCTATTTGTATACGAGGGTTTATTCACCAGGTCTCGTTTCAAGGCGACCACTGCTCCAAAGGAACGAGCAGCGATGGCAGGTGTGACGACGGCCCCCTTGTGCCGCTACTCCTGACGCTTCTCCCGTTCCTCCCGGCGTCGAACCTCTTCGTGCCCGTCGGATTCGTGGTAGCGGAGAGGGTGCTCTACATCCCCAGGTACGTCGCATCGAACCAACGAAATTCCACACGAAAAATGGGCAGAAAAATGCATTGAATACAGCATAGAAGTTAACGAGGATGCGTTTCAAAGCATTTCGCATAGTTCATGTACGACCTCCTGAGTACCGGGAAGCCGTAGGAATATCACCCCCCTGGGAGCAATATCATCAGAGCTTTGAATTCTTCTTTCCGTTTAGTGTAATAGATACAGTTACCTTGAATACTAGTGTATGCAACGTGAGAAATGCTTGCGTGTGTTTGAAGTTCGGCGATTGAGAACAATTCCTTAGTGTTGATGTGTATGCTTCCGCAGCAATGATCTCATTATGCAGCCTGGTCCTTTGTGTCCCCATCTGATTACTAATCAGCGTGTGCCCTTTAAACAGGTATATTTTGTGTAATACAGACAACTTATGCCATTTCTTAAGGGTACGCAGCCCTCGGTGGTTATAGTGAAGCTGGTAAGAGCAAGAAAGTGGACGTGACTGGCTACTTAAAGTTGCTTGGAAATTGCAAACGTTGTTGAAAATTCGTAGAACAGTAGCCAGGCAGAAGTGCAATTTAATAAATACTGTATTTTCGCTCCACAACTCGCACTGTTCAATGCCGCAACTCCTTTACCTGCCATTCTTGTTGAAAATTTGTTACATGAGTCATAGCGTTGCACAAGTCTGGCAGTACTGCACAATGAGAACTGTGATGGCGAATCGTAAATTCGGACTAGTACACAATCACTGCCAAATATAGCCACGAACAGAAATGAGTCTTGTATTTTCTGATCTAGCTAGTGTGTCACTGTAGTGAACTAGGTGCGAAACAGACAACGAAAATTTCCGCAACAAAATGAAACAGGTGTACACGTGAAAAAGAAACTATATTTGAGTTTATTGGTTTTGCACATTCGAGAAAGTTTTTGTTTACAGACGTTATCTCCTCAACAATTCAGAGGCAGCTGTGGGAGTCGTCGCGCTTGTAGTCTGTGACTTCTGTTAATTAATTAGCAGTTACAACCTGGGGCTATGAACCAAATTGAAAGCCCGGAGGAAACCCTCAGACAACGGTCAAATAGTTTTTTTAATATACACGCCTCATAAAATTTGGTTGCTCTGCATCCTAGGCCGCCTAGTGAAAATGTGTGAGAGCACCTGCTATTGTACGTTCGATAAATAGGGCCAAAGCTGTCGACACATTTTAGAGCTTTTTGTAAGGCACGGCGCCTAATCAAAACAGTTGCGCCGTGTGTCGCAGCATTGAATCGTTCCCATCACCACAAATTTGAAGTTAAACAACGTCACTTCTTAACACCGGATAATACAGCATATGAGACTGAAATGGTTACCCAGAAGAATTACCCAAGAACGCTGGAAAACCGCACAAGCTTCTCCGAAGAAATTTTTGAGCGCGCACATTGCAGTTTCTGCATAAAATATGCGCTTGCCAGTAAAATGGACGCGCGTAGAAGACCGCACTAAGTTTAAGTACGGACGGGATGAGTTGGTATAGGTACAAGGACACCGGCGTAATAAGGACGTTTATTTCAAATGCGAACGTGTGCCTGTCAGCAAGCTAGTCAAAGCGAGCTTCAACTTCGTCGTTTTTCACTCAGCCTCCAGGCGAACTCTGAGCCCCCTTCCTCTTCGTTGAGCGCCTGATCAAATTCTCCGCAGTCTCGGTGCCTGAGTACAGATTTCGCCCGCAATGCCACGACGATAAGGCTGCGAATCAACTCTGTGCTCACGCAATGAGTCTGCGGGGCTATATTATTTCTTAATGGTATATTCAGTGCTAAAGCGACGCAATGGGGGAGCTTTGATAGCCTGTTGAAGAGCATGCACAAAACGCGCTGGCTATTTAGACTAATGCATCTTTATTTCCTCTTCGGTTAAAAGTACACGAGAGTAGCTGCCGTTCTACACAAGTGGTCGACGGTCAGCACACCGTCGTTGTCTGCTACAAGTCTTCTACCAGTCTTTTGCTCTCTTTTGGCGCTTAATGAAACCGGTATTTAGGCAACCTGGGGGAAATTATTATTATTTTATTAACAGCTCCTGCGCGACAAAACTTTTTACACCGCAATCCTCGCTACAAAATACGTTAAAAGTGTTGCAGGGGGATTACACCCATTTCTTGTCCTTGTCCCAACGCCCCTCTCTACCTTCTCTGGGTCGAGAAATGGGTGGTAGTGCATTGAACACCTTTGGTTTTCGGCGGGTGTTGGAAGAATGTGCAATTGGTGTTTATTAGGTAATAGCAATATCGTGACTTATTAAACATAACAATTACGCCGATCTTCTAACTTCGCATTACGATAAAAAGTTTTTGCAAATCTCTGTGCTGACTTGTACATGCTACTTGATATGCCTAATTCCAAAATGACCGCTAAGATGCCTAGTTGTTGCGAAGATGCCACAGTCTCTGCAAAATAGTTTACCCTCGGTGGCTATAAAACCAAAGGAGGAGACGTTTGCGTAAGGCAACGCAGTATAGACTCATTCGCCCCTTGCTTAGTTATGTGGTCAACGTGTTATAATTGCTGAGCGTGCTGAATGTGTCAGTATTTCGGAGTGCCAATGTGGCGTGCCGCGAACCCATAATTAAGGGCGCGTATTTATGGACACCCTAAAATGTTTCTTACTCTTTTCTCTCCAAAGGTGGACTTATGCCTTAAACGTTGTTTGCCATGGGACAAGATGTTTGATTATTTGTCGATACGGGTGCAAAAAGTTCATTTTGATGTTAACCGCGAACATGCGGTTGCTCTCGCGCGCGTCAACAACGACGAACAAACAAGCGACCACTTTCCAACCAAACACTGACAGATAATCAATAAATGGCTCGTTGTGCACCGGTGTTGGGACCTCTCTACGAGTGCCATGTGTAGAAACGGTGCACCCTACAGGTTTCTACCAGCGGAGCTGTTTCAGCTCTCTTCTGTCCGCGCGGATCGTTAACAGGAAATTCCGCTCGCCGAAGGGAGAGGGAGAAAATGCTAGGCCAAGAAGTGTGAGGGAAAGTGGCGCAGCGCGGAAAGGAGCCAACGAGCAGGTGTTGGGAGTGTGCGCGTCAACAAAAAAAAAACTGCAGAAATTCATGGAATTATCTACCAATGCGTAGCATTCTTATGCCCCTTGTCTAACTGTGAGTTCATTACACTCAATTATTTGGGTTCTTCAAAATTCTATTATCTCTATTTACGCTATTATAACGCGTACAGCTGTTACTTCCGCCAAATGTGCATTTTTGTGCAAATGAAGAGCGTTCCACGGTTAGCCATTTTCTCTACATTTTTCTACGTTCTCTATTTTCTAGTTTTTCAACATTCTGTCTGACCAATAACCTCAATTTACGCTATTATAACGGTTAAATGTATTACTTCCGCAACATCTTCATTTTTGTAGAATTGCAGGGCGTTACATTGGTCGCCATTTTATGAATATTTCTTTCTATCTTTCCTTTTTTTGGTTTTTGAAAGTTTCACGCTGTTATTACGAATACAGGTGTTACTTCCGCCACATCTACTATATTGTGGAAATGCAAGGCGTTACACCGTTCCCTATTTTCGCTATTTTTTTCTATTTTTCTATTTCTTGCTCTTTAAAAATTGTGACCCACCAATTATCTCTATTTACGCTATTATAACTATTAAAAGTCGAACTTTCGGGACATCTGCACTTTTCTGGAAATGCAGGGTATGAATCTCAATTTTCGCTAGTTTTTTTTTCGATTTTCTTAGTTGGGTATGAATCTCAATTTTCGCTAGTTTTTTTCTATTTTCTTAGTTTTTGGCATTTGGAAATTCTTTCTCGCCAATTATCTTAATTTACACTATTATAACGATTAAAGGTGCGAAATTTGTGAAATCGGTAGTTTTGTGGAAATGCACGGCGTTCCACGGTTCGCCATTCTCACTATTCATTCATCTATTTTTCCTATTTTTTGGTTTTTCAAACTTCTGTCCCACCAATTATCTCCATTTGCTCCATTACAGCGATTAAAGGTGGAAATTCCGCGAAATCTGCATTTTTATGGAGCTCCAGGGCGTTACACAATCCTGGCAGGGGAAGGCGGGGTACTCGGCAAAGAATGCTACACATTAACAAACGCTTTCCATGGTCGTAATTCAACCTCTGTTCCTCGCGTTATGAAGCCGGGGTCTATCCGATTGCGCTATCACCGCATGCGGGGCGCGTAGCATTTGCTTTGCGTTCGTAGCGGCGGCGTTGGCTTTGGACTTTGGCTGAGTTGAAGTGGACTTAGCCAAGGTCCAAAGCCAAAGAGTTAAAGTGGACTTTGGTTTGTGGAGAATTGCAGGCTTTAGGAGGGAGGATAGTGTACTTCGATTTAACTAAGTGTGCATGAAAAAAAACTACGTTTTTAACCCTATTTCTCTTAGGAATGGGCTGGCCCTAAGAAAAGACAAGTTGAAGCTAGTTAAGACCACCAGCTCCGTTGCTTCTTCAGTCTTCGCATCTCGATTGCGAAGGTGGCCGAATTTTTTTTAGATCTCACGGGCTTAGACAATGACAGCGGTAAATGTTCTTGTATGAGACGAAGAATGCCGACAGAAGAAACAACAGCATCTCAGAGGAATACCAACAGGTTCATTGTCGAATCAACTAATTGCTAAATTCGTGCGCAGTCCTCCCTTTCCTCAGCATAGCTTTCCAAAACTTGTGAGCTGCTTCAGGAAAACTTGCCGCACTACGGTGACGCAAATGTAGTTACCGGAAGGTCTTTCAATTCTACCCTTCGCAGCGTTGGCTTCTGTCTGCTGGTCGCCCAGGGCTTCTCCCGCCTCCGCATGAGGGGTCTCGCTCTAGGCTGCACCATCTCCTTCTGCACACTGGTGATGCTGTTCGCCGCGCGCACCTGGCATCGGAACGCAGTGTGGGCCTCCAGAGAGGCTCTCTTTGTGTGAGTTTTCCTCTATGCTTTCTGTGTAGTATTGGTCAGTACGCACACGACCTGTTAGCTACTAGATGGCGTGTAATAAAGCTGAATTAGGCTTCTCAGCAGCGGATTCTCCGCCTCAACTGGACAGCGGGAACAATGTAACTTGCGCTACGGCTATATAAAGCGGATAAATAATACCTTGTCGGAGTGACGAACGGCTCCGGCATTTTCCTAATAGATGCGAGTAAACATATCTGAATTGCAGTGAAGTCACCAGTTGGGCAAGCTCGTACGGGTTCATGGTATGACACAGCGCAAAAGACAATATACAAAAGAAAGGAACACCGGAGGAGCGTTGACTCTCAACTGAAATTCATTGATCAAGTATTCCATTTGTACAAAACGCAATCATCGCTCTGTGTATGTGCTGTGTTCCTTTTTTATAATGTATTTTGCGCCGTAGTTATAACATGAAACATATCTGAACACATGTAAATGTATGTATTTACATTTTCTTGCATTTATCACCAAATGATTTACTTCTCCTATACAGCTGTTGACCTCTCATCTTCATTCCTAGTATATAAACCTCCAAACAAAGCGCACGGTCTTTCTTCATTTAGATAAAGGAGGGAAAAAACCACGTGTTTTAAAATGACCCCTAAGCAAAGTACCTGCACTTCTTCGCCAAACATTTATAGGAAGCTACAAGAGATGCCCTCTCTGAGTTGAGGCAGTACCTTCTTCAGTCTTCATCGTCCGCATTTTCAACTCGTTTTGAAAACACAATGAATCCGTTTGTCCATTGCAGGTCTGGCATAAAGGATGTTCCGCAAAATGCCAAGGTGCATTACAACTACGCCAACCTGCAGAAGGATCTCGACAACTCCGCGCTGGCCATCGAGCACTACCAGGTGGCCCTCAAGTATGTTTTTCTATGCATATCACTATATGGTAGTACGACTGACTGCTCAAGTCCGGGTATATGCTCCAGGGATTGCAAGTAGTGTTTTATTTCCTCATGCAGAGTATTCGTGGTGTTTTTCTCGCCGAAATATTTCTTACAAGGATGGTTCTTCTGAGACAGTGTAACCCAAACACATGAAATACCTCGCCCAGCTACTTGCCAAAACCTGCAGTCCTGGTACGACAGCATAACAGATGGCGTAGGGGGTATTCATCGCTTGTGAAGATTATTACGTGCTCAAAGTAGGTGTTTTCTTTTCTTTGCTAAAGAAAAATTCGAAGTCTATGACTATAGTTTACGTGGCAATGTTTGGGAATCAGTCGATAAGCACTCGGAAATCATGGAAGGTTCAAAGGTGCGTTCCAGTTATTTATAGACAGCAAAATGCCGAAGAAAGGCGGTGGAGGAAGGTTTACTTGGAGCAAGAAGTACTTAATTTTCCGACCCATGGCGAGGGAGCCCTCATAAACTGTCTTTTGAAATGCAACGAAACCTTAGTCGTTCAAAATGTCCCGAAATTAATTTAGCGTGCACAGTCAAAGAACGTCAGAAGTACTCCCCTGTCGGATGGGTGTATCAGTTTTGTAAAGTCAAGACTTAGGTCGTGTCCTTGCTAATTTCAGCGACTAGCTGAATTCATAATCACAGTGTTTTAGCTATAACATCAATGAACGGATGGTTTGCGTCTTCAAGGTAATTAAAAAATTGTGTTCTTAGTTCATTCGTCTCTTGTGCAACAAAAGCAGCAAAAGAGAGATATTGTTTTAAATTAACAAATTTTCTTGTCCGCAACAGTTTTTGCGCGACGCTTGAAAAGAAAAAAAAAAGGATCACCACCTTTTTCCCGTGGCATGCGTACAGGCTCTGGCCTAACCACGCAAGTGCGCATAACAACCTTGGAACGCTGCTGACGTCAGCGGAAGATGCCGAACGTCACTTCCTCCAGGCTCTGAAGATCAACCCTAGCCACCCCGGGGCCCATTTCAACCTTGCATCTTTGTACTGGTGGGTACTTTGCAATGTCCTGGCAGTCCCATTTTGTTTACTGAAC
The DNA here is from genome assembly GCA_013339765.2 of Haemaphysalis longicornis. Taxonomy (NCBI): domain Eukaryota; kingdom Metazoa; phylum Arthropoda; class Arachnida; order Ixodida; family Ixodidae; genus Haemaphysalis; species Haemaphysalis longicornis. Next base: position 128,637,386 of record CM023456.1, read on the forward strand.
CATTCCGTAAACGGGTATACAATAATGTTTTGCCAAGTTTATTACGTTACGACGACAGCTAATACACACCTTCTCGAAGTAAATTAACGTTCCCTTTTCCTAATTTCACAACTAAAGCGTCATAGATATCGACGCCACTGTTTGGTTTCTTGCCAAAGTCACTGCGGCTGGCGTAAACACTGCGGGTGAGTCGTTGAGGTAGACGGACGCTCGCACTTGGCAGACGTTTGAAAACTGTGACTTTTTGCGGGCGTGCTTCCTCGCCGCAAGCCAGATTCAAAGCGAAAGATGAGAATTACCAAGGAAGCCTCCAGATCAGATTTTCCTAACTGATAATGCGATTTCACTGCTTTTTATGTATGTATACAGACGTATACCGGCACTTCTATTTTGAATGATGGTTAAACCCGCAGGCAAGGCGCTTCTCTCCGTCTCCCAAATCGTCTTGCCGCCTCGAAATAAACAGAAAGAAAAGTTGAGAAATTCCAAGTCACAAGATGAAGCCTGCTTAGTCTGAATTAACCGAACAGTTTACAAATGTTGACGCATTCCATTCTTCAGGTTGCCTTAACAGGAGTGCGTGACGTCGTCAGCGGTAGTGTTGAGAACGCGAAATTGGTCTCTTGCGCATGCTGTCACATATTTTGTTACGAACAACTCCATCTAGCTGCTGGAATAGACTTAGTAAACGCAATAACTGGGTCATATAAGTATCAGGATCCGCTGCATGTTCTGGGTGGGAGTGCAGCGCAGGCCGCAGGCATAATCAGGATTAACAGGGTGGAGCGACAATAATTGGAACACTTTGAAATTTTTTCCTGAACGGACCACGGCTCTGTTCGTGCTCAAACTTCGCACGAAGGTCGCATTTTGTGGTCTATTTTGTTTGACGTCCCGGAACAACGACGGTACTTACTGTTTATTCTGAAAATAAATAAAAACGATTTTCTCTGATGGCAAAATGGTGGCTGATTTGGACGTTCGAGCCAGAGCAAGTTGATCTTGGAACGACGGCGCCACCTGGGGCATGCACAGCGAAACGCACGTTTCGGATTCGCGGTAGGAAGGAGCCAAATGGTGGACTAGTTGGTGTAGCAATATACAATTTGCTGTCGTAGTCCCCTTTTTTTTGTTCTGACGTCCAGCAAAAGGCTGCCTTCGCAAACCTGTTGGCCTCCTTGTCTCAACCTAACTTCCTGCTACACTACTCCTCCGGCTTGCGTAAACCTATGCGAATAAATACAGAGTTTAAGGAAACGCGTGGCAGCGCCTTTTATGTACTACTTTACGGAAGGTCACGCCGTGTATAAAGGGGAAGCGCAGTACAGGCTATAGTGGACGCGACGTTGCCTGAAAAACCCCTTACGTCTAAACAACCAAATTGTTTCGCCGTTCTGATCGCAGTGCATATACACCGGTCACACGACGAACACAGTGGCATGTACTAGGCCCCTGTCGCGGCCTCAATAGCATCATCATGGGTATCATAATCACCATACAATCGAAATTGTGAAAGAGGGGAGAGTGATGGATGGGTGGGAAGATGGGCGGAGTCCTCTGTCCGTAAGACCGCTGGCAATAGCTCCGGCCTTATGACTGTAGATCCGTTCTAATTGGTCCTGTAGAGCTTCGCTGACCAGAGCCGTCTCCCAAGTTTCCTATGGAGTGTGCGTTGTTATGCCCTATTCAAATTGCGGGGCATTTTCATGTCCTGCGGAAAAGATTAGCTTTTTTTTTCATTTAAAGCATTTGTCATTGTATTTGTCAAGGAACCAATTTCCACATGTTGGGGAAGGTGTACCTCTGAATATTTTTAAGTGTTTGTGCATCTTGCGCACATAAGTCTTTGTGGGGCCTACACAGCCTATTTGTGTTCTGATTTTGTTGAGAAGAGCGAATGAAAAATTGGCGGGCTTGAACAAGCAAAGCTCACCAAAGCGCATTGCACTTACTACTCCAGCCAAACACAGTGAAATACCACTTGAACGAACGTCACTTAAACTAACTATTTAGTTGTTGCCAACTTCTTCAAATCCGCCCCTGAACCGCCATTGAACCCAATGCAAACGCCCTTCAGTTTAATGAAATTCAGAGCAGTGTGCATTTCGGTCCTACAAACGTGTTCCATGGCACCATCCTACGTATCCGAGATCACATTGATCACTTCAACAAGTACAACACGCACTTTTTGCAGCTCATTTCTCGTTGAGCACGGCGTTTCATTACCGTGCGACCAATAAAAGGCCCCATTTTAACTTTGAACAGGATTGGCTATCTAAACATTCTTGTAGTGAGCCGAAGTCATAGCATAGCCACAGCTACAGCTTTAGCTCCACTAGAGTAAACTAGAAAATCCCTACAACCACTACAACCACCAAGAAAACCGATTAGCGTGCTGGTTAATCATGAGTATCAAACGAAAGCGCCTTTACCTAGACGAAAAACTGGATGTTTTGAGTAGGCTCACGGTTCATGAGAGCTTGGACACAGCGATTCAATTCATGACCACTGCAGCCTAAGTGCACAGGTGCGGGAAAAGATTACTGCAGTCTACACAAGTTGCTAAATAACGAATATCCGTTTGCAAATGAGCATAATGACAAATAAATTGGTTGAAATTATAATTCAAGCATTCCATGTTTCCTTTAGCTTGTGGTAACAAGCTGCAACATACCTATTTCAGTTGAGTGGACTTTCACTTTAACAAACTTTTTCCTGAGGTCCCTTGAAGTTCGTTCAAGTGAAGTTTTACGGTAACAAAAATTCACCTGTGCTCGCTGCCGCAGCAAGTGGCGTATTCATTACACCAATATTGTTTACAAGCCATAAGTCATAAAACTACAAAAAATCTGTTTACTATTCTCTTCACGGGAAACTGTAGCCTTTTTAATAATAGGAAGCAAAATATCCCGGTGCATTTTTACAGCGATTACTGTTACTGGTTTATTAAACGAGGTACTTTTTCTGGGTCCGCATCGGCCGCAGTGTGTCTTTTACTGGTCTCACGGAGGATAAGTGGATGATGACAGATCTTAGCACCACAATGTAACCACCAGTTCGAAGTTCTGGGAATCGAACCCTCGGCCACTTGCTTCTGAAGAGGGCATCGTAAGGCGTGGTTGAGTAGAAGCAGTGATTTCCGGTTAGGGATCCAAGGTTTGGGGTGTGGTGTTATGCTGCCGGGGCGGAAGAATAATTCATCATCGCTCCTAGACTTTCCGCAACCAGAAAACGCAACGTAAAAAAACACGACGTGTATGCTTTGTCATATTCGTTTCTCTGAGTAAACCGGCGCCCCAAGAATAGGTCACTGAAGGTTTTTCAGAGACTGGCCCCTATTCTTTCGTTCGGAGGACTTGCGAAGCAGAAATCTGACACTTTTTTTTCCTTCTGTTCAAAACACAAAGATGTGATTCTGTCATATTAGGAAAAGTCGAGCAGTGTTTTTTTTTTTTTCTCTTTCTGCCTACTTTTATGATTCTTTGTTCTCAAGATGAATGGACAGTGGCAAGCCAAATATCCTACTCGTATTCGTGGGGGTAATTTAAACAATTGAAAGCAGGTGCGTCATGGTTACATCTATTTCTTTTCGTTCCCGTGTCACGTGGTCTTGTCGCGTAGCAAGCGAGGCGAGAAGGAGCTCGCCCGAAGGCTGCTCGAGCGCGCCGTCGAGCTGGAGCCGGACTTCTGCGAGGCGTACTCGTCGCTCGCAGCGCTGGCCGCCGATGAGGGGAGCGCGGCCAAGGCCGAGAAGCTGCACCGGCTCGCGCTGCTCAGCGACCCGCGCAACGCCGACGCCCATAACCACTACGGAACGTTCCTCCAGGCTCAAGGTGAGACCGCTGTGCGCAACCTTCCGTGTTTCAAGTGCGCTCTCCCTGTGCTGCTCTCAGCCCAAGTAGGCTGGTTCGATTCCTGGCCGCGGTGTATCTCTTAAGATGGAGGCGAAAAGCGAAAACGCCCCCCGTGTGTAGAGATTTCGGCGCACGTTAAAGATCCAGGGCAGGCGATGGAAATTATTCCGGAGCCTTCCACTACGGCGCCGTCTCAGGCCAGGTGTAGCTTCGAGGAGGTAAACCCTACAACCCTACAACTCCTCAGTTACGAGGCTGAGAACGACAATGGTGAGAAGAAGATTCAGACATCCGCGATGTTATCCGACAAAGTTTTCGTGCTCTGCTGATTTTATGATTCTTAGCAAAATAACGTTGCTTCCTGCTCTTCTGGGTCTAATAAGCAATACATTAGCAGACAACTGACTTAGCTTAATGACTAAGCAAGGTAGTAGTATCGGAAGACATATAGCGGTGTCACTGGTAGACACATTGTTGTTTACCTAACTAAATTCGAGCCCTAAATTCATGCCTAGTGTATTTCTCATGGCCTACTTTTTGTTTAACCGCCTCCCAACCCAGAACCATAAATATACTTTATCGTTTTTATTTAGGTATTGATTTCTATAATGCAAGCGAGATGCAGGAGACAAACGCATAGATACGGCTTTCATTTTACAATGACAAGCAGTAGCAAACAGCCAACGGGCATCAAACAAGAGAAGTGCATTCGTACAGGAATCTCGCGCGCCGTTCAAATGTCCGGCATGCGGACACACGCGTCTAAAACACATGGCCGCTCTGGTGCATCATAGCACAAACCCTCCTCACTGATTTAGGTAGCCTGTTCCACAAAAATCAACTTGGTGTAAGGAGTTTCACGCGCCGGTCAGTCATGGGGCCCTTTCATAAGCAGTACGGGCCCAGGAGGACAAAATCCTCATTTAACACCCGTTAACAATCTCTGATAACACGTTAGAAGTCAGGGGTTTGCAATGATGTCTTGTGCTACGTTTTAAGGCCTGGGAGGCTGAGGAAAACTTATCACGCCTTGTAGATTTCGCGGCAACTGAAAATAGCGACATCAAAAACAGGTTATGGCTGAAGACCCAAGCTTATGCAGGAAAAAATACCTCAACAGAACACCCTCCTTAGCTACGGAGATTTACTAAAAACGGCAACTTCGATACTTTACTAATATATCTCTAAATTATCTGCCTAAGGTTACTGCTTAATACGCACACATAGCCGGTGCACACTCTCGGGATTTTTTGTTGCATTCTCGTTTCAGGGCAGAATTTAAAGACGTACAGGAAAAAAAATTGCCGCAGCTTGCACTAGCTGTGTAAGGCTGGAGAAACAACAGAGCTGGCGGCCGCTTTCCCTTCGTCGGAGACCCGGCTGTTGCCCCTCACATGAGTTTCCGAACTCTCCGCTAAAAGTTCCCCATGACTGGCAGGCTCGGGTCGTTTTCCGTAGGCTTTCACATCTATCCCAAAGTGGACCGCGTTTGCACGCCGCCGGACCAAGCTAACCGTAAAAAAGGAAGGAAGGAAGGAAGGAAGGAAGAAAGGAAAGAAGGAGCGAGCGAGCGAGCGAACAAGCGAGCGAACGAATGAACGAACGAACGACCCAGCGAGCTCTCACATGTGCTCACACTCGAGCAGGAGCGAAAGCCGGCTTCACTGTTACCCTATTTGCGGTAGTGGCGCCGTTTACCGGTGGCACTTTTTTTTTTCGTCGCGTCGGACAACTTACGGCCGGGTTAAACCGCTCCGCTGTAAAAACGTTGAACTTGTAGACTCCTCATAATCGCATTGGCAGTAATCGTAACTTTACGGCCATCAATGTAGGTCGTACCAACCAGTAATGGCCATGTGCGAAATGTTGTTCTCCCCAGGTCGCACCGAAGAGGCCGTGACGCAATACGAGCAGGCCCTGGAGCTGCACCCGAATCACACCATGGCACTGCTCAACGCGGCCAGGAGCCTGCGTAGCATGAAGCTCAACCTGCAGGCTGAGAGCCTCTACAAAAGGTGCATGTCATCGTCCGCTCTTACTTCCAGGGGTGTAAATCAACGCTGCACTGACAAGACCATGACATCAAGACAATTGCACGCGTCTAAGCGTAAATAATTGTGCGGGCGTTGGAACACAGTCTAGTGTGCATAGCAGGAAATCTACAACGCGGAAAAAAATTGTGAAAACAAGTGCTGGAGGGACGATCGAAGGACGAAACAAGTAGACGGAACACTGCGCTCACTGCCCCATCTACTTGCTTTGGATCACAAACTCGCCCAAGAAACCACACTCCTGAAGTCAAAAAATATTTCAGGCCTCCAGTAACGTTTTTAAGGTTGTCTAATATCCCCCTCCTCCTATGATTGTTGTATCAGCTACGCTTTGTACAGATAGCTTTTGCTGCAAATAGAAACAGAGCAATGGTTACGGACCATGGTCAAGATAATCTTCTGTGGAAAAGTTGAAGGAAAAAAACAGCCAAAACGATTGTGCATAGAAAATAGTCTGCAGCCGCTAAACAACTGGTATGTAAATACAAATTTGGACCCTGGAAGTCAATTTATGCGTTTCGACTATGCGGAAAGGCGTCGCCTATGGGCAAAACTGGGAATTTTAAAACGGATTCAGGCTGTTAGGTTCATTGGTGAAAGGAAGAAATGTTCAGAAGCATAAAAGGAGACAATCTTATCGGTCTTCTGATATCACTTGTATTGCGAAAAATAACAAATCCTTGTGGGTACTTTTCTTCAGGTCTGGGAAAAAATAGCCACAAAAGCGGCTGTTTCGTCCAACGGCTGAGTCAGTCTTGCTCACCGTTCAGCGCTGAGTAAGAGAAACATAAAGTAAAGTTAGAGAACTGAACGTACACCGGTACGCAAAAAGCTTGGCTCTAAGCGGAACTGTAAGACTACAGTTCACTCTTACATAGAAGCACAAACAAATGAAAAATAAAAGCAGTGAGATGCTCACTTCGTATAATTACGGAAACAAAAGCTACAGACAACACCAACACAATAAAATAAAACTGTGGGTGTTCCTTTGCACGCAGTGTTTATACTGTAAAACAGACAATGATAATTTTCAACAGTGCAACCAAGCGGGTGCTTATGCATGCGCTATAGTCTCAATGTAAAGGAGACGCCGATTTCTACTACTTGTCTACAAAAATGGCCGTCATTACGGAAGCGGGTGCGAATTCCGGAGTGCAAATGCACTTGCTGCCCTGCCACGTACGAATTCTCGACGCAGCTATATGCTGGTCTACGTGCTGTCCCCTTTTACAGCGGCGCTTTGACTGGCTTACTCCCTGGCGCTATTTTGCGCCCGTAGACCGAGAAAAGCGCTCCGTACTGTCCTCATCTCGTCACTTCGACATACCCTATCTCCCCTCCGGCCACTTGTTCGACGGCGCGCCTTGAGAGGGAGTTTGTGGCAAACCGATTCGCCGTAGCTTGGGCGGTGCACACTAAACTTTCTTACACCCTTTTCGGTCAAAAAGGGTGTAAGAATCTTGTCCCATGGCGAACACCTTTAAAAGGTGTTTTGGCGAAAAAAGGTGTACGGATGAAAAAAGGGTGTTCGTGTGAACACCCTAAAATTAAAGGTGTAAGGTTGTTCAACACCCTAAAATAATGGTGTGGCCAGGGCAGCAGCTACGCGTGGCAATGTGAATCGGCGGAGCGCGCACTATTCAACACACAGTCAACACGCACAAGTTACTCTTGGGACACAAATGAATTGAGCAAAAAACCAACGGGATGCAAGCGGTACAGGGAGTGCATACTTACTTAGTAATACGTGTTCTCTTCTTCCTTTTTATATCCAGCAGAGGAAAGACCCCGATCTAGTCGGTGGGCTTGTCACAAAAAATAGATATTTTAGCGCGAATTCTGGAACTGTGCATTTTACTATCAGAATATACAAATCGACGCGCGGATTTGCAAAACTTTTTATTCACGAGGTATTTTTATGTTTCATAGCTTATAAATTTTATTAAATACCAAACAAATCTTCCCCGCCACCTCAACACCAATCAAAAAAGGTGTTCATTATTTCAGCACCCTTTTTCCCGGAAGGGTGTAAAGCTACAAATTAGGGTGTTCGAAACTAAGAAAAAGGGTGTAAGAAAAAGGGTGTAAGAAAAGACCGCCACCTTCGAAAAAAGGTGGAGACATCCAACTTTGGAGGCATTTTGTACCTGTTACACGGGTGGACTGTACATTTTCTATAAGCGGGGGGTGTTTTGTACCTCACGATGTTTAAAGCAATACGAAGTCGCATAATTTCTTATCGGTGAAGCTGCTTAAGCTTTGAGCTAGTTTCGGTGGCGTTAGCAAAAAAATACAAAGAAAAAGAACCGCGGCACCTGTACAGGGTGCACCACCGCAGATAGGGTATTATAACAGTGAAGTCGGCTTTCGAGCTTGTTAGAGTGTGAGCAGAAGAGGCGTATGCGAGTGCGCACCTCTTACTATTCCAGTTCAAAGGTACTAGTCTTTTTTGGATTCTAAAAGGCAAAAAAATTGGCGCAGCTTGCAATCGTGGTGCAAGGCTGGAGAAACAGCATAGCTGGGGCCGACCTAGCTTGTTTCCCCATTGAATCCCCTGGCAATGGGGGGGGGGGGACACACACTCGAACAGCCTTGTAAAATCCGGTTAAACTTGGCCTCACCCCTCAGCGGTCATTCTAGCTTAGCAAGAACATTGCAAAGCTTAGCCAACATAACAAAACTTAGCAACACCGGAAGACACTAGGTCGACCCCCAGCTCCGCTGTTCTTTTTTAGATGCGAAGCATTTCATGCTCGGGGCTGTGTCCCTCCCTCCCTTGTTGTCGTTGTTGTCCGCCGTCCGCACTTTACTGCGCATGCGCGTCTCTTTAGCCCCGTCAGCGTTCGGCCTGACGTCAGTGCAGTACACTATAAAAAGAAATAGTTAGGCGGCACCCGGTTTCGATCCCACGACTCTCTGGCAGCAACGGAAGTTACGTGATGCTCTTCCCACTGCGCTACAAAACCGAGACGGGGGCATGTGCTACGAACGCGCCTTATGTCCTTCACTCATTGAAACTACGTCAAGAAGCTACTGATACAACGAAGGCCCGCGAAGCTGAACGTCACCAGAAACGACGCAGTGAAAACTTTAGAGGAGGCTGTTGAATTTCCCGTGGGAAAGCTGTGGCGGGAAGCGCCACGTGCCTTGCAGCTCAACCAGAGAAGAGGACGAAGAGGGCGGGTAGCAGGGTAGGAGCGTGAGCACGCAATAAAGAAAGACGAGAACAAGGAGGTGTTCGATCAGATAACGCGGGTGTCGGTCTCTTCGCTGTCTCTGCAATTCTCTACATTTCTCTGTTTCTACATGGGGGTTCACACTACGTTCCCATTCGTGCTCAAATGAAACAACATAACGGCAACACAATGAAACCTACACGGAACCCCCATGATGCTTCGCATCCTCCTCATGGTTCCCCACGGGAAGATGGTGTAACTTATGCTACACCCTTTTTGGCTAAAAGGGTGTAAAAAAGTTTGTGTGTATGATCGTTTGTGGTTTCCCGGGGACCTCAATCCGAGACCTATACATTGTAAGATGTATGTATTATGTATGTATGTATGTATAGAATACTAATCACCGCTTGGAGTAATCCCTATATGTGGTGGCAGGTTACTTGTACGTAATTTACATCCTTACTGAAACGATCCGTATATACGGACTTATGGGAATACGGAGTTCATACGGAGTATGACGCCCCCAAGCGTAACCAAAGTAGATATTAGATCCACAAACAGGGGAATCATAAGTCCTCCCAAGTAGAACGTGTGGAACAGTTTTCAAGTTTTAATCTTCAATAAAAGCGAAATCACGCTCCGTGAGTTTTCCGTATGCTCCGTATAAACCGAATTCATACAGGCAATGATTTCGCGGTTTTAGTCATCTTACACGCACAAAAACGATGTCCAATTTTTCGATAGGTGTGTACTAATTTATGTTCATATGTTTCTCAAAATCTTCCTTCTTTTATGGTGGCTTCGTGTCATGCTAGGAAAGTATTCTATATTCCCATAGCTTTGTGTATACGGAACGCTTCAGGAGGAATATTCCACTAATATATGTAAATTAGGTACAGGTAATAAGATTACTAAGCCGAAATAGTCAACTAACCCTTAAAGAGCGGCGCTGGTCATCTACCTTTAGTGATTGTAATGGCGCAGAATTTTTTATCTAATCACACAAACATCACTAGATAATTTTCAGGAAAATCACGATAAACAGGAAATATTTTAGTGTGCGCAAGCGAAAACCTGTCAGTGAACCTGCAATGAAGCATCCAGATTGCACGAATGCCTGTTGAAGTTTATCGACTCGAAGGGAAATGAAAAAGAAAAGGTGCACTTCAGATAATATTACAGCCGGTCATGGGCTACACCCGCGCTAACGTCACCGGTGGGAGGTTTGCTCTTAAGCCTGCGGATATTTGTGCTGTGCCGACCGCTATAACTGCAGTTACGAGCATGGGCCAACGCGGTTCACTGGTATTACCACTAATATAGTTCACTGGCCTCAATTTTATAGCTGATCCTGCGGCAGAACGTTGTCCAAAACACTGAAGCAGCAGCGGAAACGGCGGCAAAAGCAATGTGAATATACGTATTCGGTCTTGCAATGAAAGAAAGAAGCGGATACATTTAAATATAAGAAATTCGAACAAATCGTGTGCTGTGTGAATGTATTTGCTAGCTAAACCAAGGACAACCAGGAATCACCCTCTCATGGTATCTTCGTGCGCTAATTGTCAACGGGGCTCATTTTTTTCCCCTAGCTAAGCTTCACCCTTCGCTCTCATAAACATGCCTTCCACTTTGGGCGCTGCCGAAACATCTGCCGTGACTGTGTCTTTCTCTCTATCTGAGTTCATGCGACACTTTCTGCACTCAAGGTGTCGCTACACCTTTCTTGTCCCCCTGAAATTTTTTTTTGCCCAGTGCGTCACGTCAACAGGCTGTTATTTCTATTGCAGTATGTGAACTGTTTACGCTTAGATATATAGCTTTCCTTTTAGATTGAGCTGACAGTTATCTTTCTGCGTTTTCAGAGCTCTGTCAGTGCAACCTGACCCGCAAGTAATGGATAACTTGGCGGTGTTCTACATCAATGCTGGCCGGATGGGTGAGGCGCGAGTGCTGTACGAAGAAGTCCAGAAGCTCTTCCCAGACCACGTAGACAGCAAAGTCCACCACGTGAGTATCACATGTAGTAGCGAGTTTTGTCAGCCGGGAACCAAACTTCGACATTTATCTAAGCTGCCTTAATATATATTTCAACCAAACGAAACCTTGCAGAGTTCGTTCCGCTCGTCCAAACCAAGCTAACATATCATGCCACCCCTGCCTAGAGCAGGGTTTTCTACCCTAGCGCTCCATTCCAAGTTGTACGGCAACCGTAGTATAGGCGACGTTTTACGTTTTACTGTATTGACGTTTTACTGTATAGACGTTTTACGGCTATACTAACACTGGTTGGAGAACTCCTGTGGGCGTTGAAGGAAATTGAGGGAGGCAATAGCACATGTAGCTATAGTGACTAAAAGCGCAGAAAAACTCAGGCCAAAGAGAAGAACTACAAGCTAACATATCATGCCACCCCCTACCTAGAGCAGGGTTTTCTACCCTAGCGCTCCATTCCAAGTTGTACGGCAACCGTAGTATAGGCGACGTTTTACGTTTTACTGTATTGATGTTTTACTGTATAGACGTTTTACGGCTATACTAACACTGGTTGGAGAACTCCCGTGGGCGTTGAAGGAAATTGAGGGAGGCAATAGCACATATAGCTATAGTGACTAAATGCGCAGAAAAACTCAGGCCAAAGAGAAGAACTACAATGAACGAGCGCTCGTCCTGTGTAGTTCTTTTCTTTGTCCTGAGTTTTTCTGCGCTTTTAATAACTATGTCTCCATACCAACTTGCCCACTTGTCGGTGCCCCTAAGGTACATGTAGCACCTGCTTATGAGTGTTGCCCCCCAAGTCTATATTACCCACGTGAGGGAAATCTATTTTTTAGCATTCTATAGGTATGGAACCTCGAAGGGACGCTGAAGTGCACGTGTCAAACTTCTATTTTTGCCTGTACCATCAAACCAGCTCAAATAAGCACCTTTTTGTCGTGTATTCCGGCTCTGAAGCTGTAATAAATTTCTTAAAGTGCCGTTCGAATACTGCTGCGGCCGCCACAAGTAAAACGGTTACTTAAAACTACGTCCAAAGTTCCTTGAATTTATTTAGACGCTGTGCAAGTTTTTAAAGTTTATGCATAGGAATTTACGGTTGTGTCAGTACTATTTTTCGCAAAAAAGAGCTGTACTTACATTTAAAACAAGCGTATGCGCCGGAATGTAGTTCTTGTGTTTTGGAGCCGCAGCTCAGTGAAAGGAAAATCCGGCGGTACTGTGTACGTAGGAAACTCCTCCTGCACAACCCCGCGCGCATGCGCGAGAAAACCAAGTTGGAGAGGAGTTGCAAGTGAGGGAAGATATTGTGGCTGGGTTTATCTCTTTTTGCAGAGCGCGCGTGCAGAGAGCTAGTGCGTGAAGCACAAGGGCGGTATTCTGGTGTTTTGTCCTTTTTGTGTCCGTTTCAGAAGTGTCCCTTTTGAGCAAGCCCTGACTGGGTAAAAGCGAACACCCGGATGTGACGCCATGCAAACACGGCGGAGCTATGAGCCGCGGCTTCCGGAGCAATTTGGAGCAGACGATTTCCCATCGCCTTGTTGTTGGTTCGCTGGCGGAGCAATAACCACATAAAAGATAGTTTAAAATAGCTCTAGTCGTTTAAAATGTGTTTACAAGAACAGTTGCGCAAAAGTCAACCCAAAGCCCGCCTACAACTGGAAGTACGTCACAATAAAACGGACGCGAAACGGACGTTTTTAAAAAGCACAAACACGAGAATACCGCCCCAGATAAAGCGACAACGGCGAGCAAGGGCGGCCTCGGTGGGGGCGGGGCAGCGCCAACGGGCCAATGGCAAACACCGCCCGCACGTTACATTGAAATGGCAAGGCTATGCATCATACGCACTTCCGGGGAGCAGGCGCCTTGCGACGAGCGACGCCGCGAGCAGGAACGGAGCGAGCTCCCCTACGCCATGCCAATGCTGCAGCCCGTCAGTTTCGCTGGTTATCCATCTGTACGGAATATTGGGCGCATTTTAGATGCGACGCATCTCATTCACTCGCCTTGTCCCTCCATACGGCCCGTCCACACGCGCGAGCTGCGCTCTCCGCCGCTCACCCCTCTCCTCTCCGATAGCGAACACTCTTTCGCGAGGGGGATTGGATTGATTCAGCTTGACCTTAGATTGGATTTCGATTGGATTGGATTAAAGTGGATTGTGTTGGAGTTGCGTCATAGCCGCGCCACGTTGCGTCATAGCCGCGGCATCGACACGTTTCACGCGATGGGAGAATCAACCTAATGGAAACAACAACGGAACCCCCTATGCGTCGCATTACACAGGGGTTCCCGCGAGGGGAGGTGGGAGTAATTTTTTAATGTGTAGCTTTCTTTGCCGAGTGCCCCCACCGTCAGGACCGCATAGCGCCCTGCATTCGCACACAAAAGCATAAACTGGCGGAGACAACCCATTTACTTTTTATAATAGCGTAATTTCGTACAACCAAATTTTGAAAAACCAAGACATAATAAAACTATAAAAAATGAGACATTTCATAAAAATGCCCTGACGAAGTCAGAAATAGGCATCTTGTACATCTCCTCTAAAAACCGAGGGTTAATTTAAAAAAACCGCGAAAGAGCATTCGAAATACGAATAAAACGTAGCGAAACTAAGAAAACCGTGTAAGGACCTGCATTCGCACAAATATGCACAATTGGCGGAAGTAATACATTTAGTCATTGTCAGAACGTAACTGGAGACAATTTCTCGAACAGAACGAAACAAGAAAAACAAAAAGTGGGAAAACCAGAAAATAGAATGCTTACAAAAATGCTCTGATGAAATCAAACTATGCATCTTATACACCTACTCGAAAAAAACCAACGTTTAAATTTTAAGAAACTCGCGAACGAACGTTGCGAAATGCGAATGAGAAATGGCGAAAATAAAGAAAGCGTGCAATGCCCTGCATTTCTACAAAAGTGAATAACTGGCGGAAGTGACACACTTTAATAGGTATAATAGCGTAAATAGAGATAATTGGCCGAATAAAATTTCGAAAAACCAAGAAAGTAGAAATAAGAAAACAGAAAATGTTCGCAAAAATGCCCTGACTAAATCAAAAATATGCGTCCTATGCATGTGCCTCAAAAAATGAAGACTAAAATAAAGAAGCGAGGGGAAGAACGTTGGAAATACGAATAAAAATATACCAAGTTCCGAACCAACCGTGCACTACGCCTTGCATCTGCGGAAAATACATAATAATAATATGATGGCTTTCTTTGGCATCAAGGATACATGATGCAGGAGACCTGCAGAAAAAGCCGGCGTGATGCCAGCTTGACAAGTAACGGCCTAATTGTCCAAGTAACGGCACTCAATCGCTGTAGTAGTATTAATTTACATCATTAGCGAAATTAAAGAAACGAAAACGAAAAGCATTAAAATAACCCAACGTCCTTGGGTACTCATAGACAAATCCAGCTGCCAAGAACTCACACTCGAAACAAGCGGTATCAGACTACTACGCATTAGTAGACAATGCTCAAAATTTCTCCAGATATTTTTTTAGAGAGTTGTCCACATCTGTTTCCGTTTCTGTTCCCTGATACAACATGCTTGGTTCAAAATGTTGTCTTCTGTCGCGCATTCCTTTGTACTATAGAAATTCTCTTGCCGTGCTTATGCCATCTTGGCTGCAGTATGGTCAGGATCAACTACGAGGCGTTTCGGCCGCATCTTCGCAGCTCGACTGGCTTGTCTCTATAGTATTTGCAGTGACACCAGGCCGACAGTCGGCCAACTCGCCGCAATATCGGCGAGCGGTCCGCGCCCATGTCACAGCGCCCCTTCACCGACTGTAGGCCAAGCGTCAGCGTTGGTGTCTGCTCGCTGTCGGCCAACTCACCGGTGTAGCCAGGGAAGTTGTGATGCAAAATTACACAAATAGCGAATTAGTGAATGTGGTGTAGAACTGCAAAAACAAAACTCCGGCCCGAATTTTAACCCGCATAGCGAGATGCTGGACGCTTATAAGGTCTCCGTACAACTGAACTACGGAAACGCACAGGTCCCCCGGAAATAACAAGCGGAGCCTACCCCTTCATGCCATGAATTGCTGTCAACTCGGTTGGATTTCAGCGCTCCCAACTGCTAAACTTAGCATTTGTTGATAACACTTGTGCAGCAGTATTTCCCCTATCCACCACACATATTAGTTCAGCGGCGACTGCGTTACTCAAGACACGAAAAGCGATCGCCATTGTGAGCTCGTCTCACAGCGTAAGTTCACCCCGTGCGAAAAGTACTGTGCTTGTACGTTGCGTTTATGCTTAGCGATAAATCCTTAGGTTTATTTTATTGTCCCCTTGATTAACTCCAGAAGCCCTTCTCCTTCTCTTAAAACAGACCTCAGATTGATTTTCTGCATGCGTGACGGGAAAACAAGCATGTGCGACTTCAACTCTACACAGGGAAGCCAGCGAAGCATCTTAAGCCAGAACACGGATCGCATAACCTATAGTGTTAAATTATTTTAACTTTTGTTCCTTACTAATCTTATTACATTCTACGAAGTAATAAAACGGAGCCACGTTCGTTATAACACAGAGAAATGTCCGACAACCCGTGGGCGGTCAGGTCCGCCGACTGAGCCCCGCAGTCAGCGCAGCCAAGCACATCTGGGAAAAGTTTGAGCGCAACAGGAAACGTCACTGAATTGGAATTGTCAAGAAGGATGAAGAAAGGAAAACAGCACTTTCGAATTGATTTCTGTAGTAATTAAATTCTCATTAACGTACGAAGAGTTCCCGATACATGGCCTTGGGACTCCATGCCTTTGTGTCCGCAAGTAATCATAGGATATTTACAAATCACTTGAATCTCCGTGTCATCCCCATGCGACACACATCCAGACTGTGATGGTCTCGAAAACTATCTTTGACGGCAATTGTTCATGGTCTGGTTTCTGCAATATATGCTATTAAACAAAATTTATTACACGACTTTTATAACATAAATTTCAAGGTTGGGTAATTTTGTTGTTTTCACCTTCAAGCCACTAACTTCAGTTGCTTGGGCAAATATTGTCGCGAATTTCGTCGTTCACGTGTTTTACTACCTTTATTTCTGGTTTTATACCTCTCTCTCTCCCACACACACGCACGCACACGGACACACACACACACACACACGCACACACACATGCACGCACACACACGCACGCACACAAATATTTTATCAGACAATCCGTCTTTTTTTAGAAGGGGCTTGTGTTTCCCAAAAATATCCGGATTCATCACGTGCCCCGAAAAGTTATTTTTAACTAGGTACTGCTTACTCACCAGGCTCATTCGGCACCGGGTAACATTGAGCAGCACTCACATGTAGATTGCTTTTTTATAAACAGCAGAGCAAGTGAACATTACCACTACAATTATGCTTCCGAATGGTCACGCTCGATTTTGTTTCTGCTATGAACGCGAAAAATAAACTTTTCTAAAATGCAATCTTGCGTTCACTACAGCGCACAAAACGGAACACAAAGAAAACAAGGCGCACAAACAGAGCCCGTCCGTAACTTAGTCACTTCATCAAACGCAGTTTCATTACCAAGTTTACAACTCGGCACGAACCGTTAAGCGTATGTCTAGCTTACTTGTGTTTCCCATAATATATGATTACTCACGAAGCGAGAAATACGTAGTCGTGCCTCGAAAAGGCGTAGTATTGATGAAGAATTTAATGAAAAATAATATACCAGCCAGCAATATTAAGAATTCGAAGCACCGGGTAATTCATTGAGCCAGCAACAAAATATGTAGATTGCTTTTTTATAAACAAGCCTCGAGCAAGTCCTGCGCAGAGCAAGTGAACGTGTCCATCAAATACCACATACAATTACGTGTTTCCTGTTGCTTCCGAATGGCTATTTGCATTTTCACGCTGAGATTTTGTTTCTGCTAGAATAACAGCGAAAAATAAACTTTTCTAAAATGCAATCTCGGGTCCGTGCGTTCACTGAGGAAATGAACAGCGCACAAAACGGAACACAAAGAAAACAAGGCGCACAAACAGAGCCCGTCCGTAACTTAGTCACTTCATCAAACGCAGGGCTGTTTCATATTACACAATGGACCGAACTCAAAGAAAAGAGAAGAGATTACACAAAGAAGAAGCCCAAAAAATTCTGTTGCAAAGGCTGCCTGTCAAGAATCAATAATGATTGCTGTGAAGACAAAACAATAGTAAACCCACGCTCATGATATTTTGTGCTTTTTTGCGCTGTTCCCTGTAAGAAAAGATGCATACATTCTTTACGCCTGTCTGTAATCCTTGGCGTCATCGATTATTCGTATAATTATTACAGGAGAAGCTCGAAAATGTTGACTGTGGTTGTTATTGTTTTTTTCTTCTAGGTACAAAATTAAACCGTGTTTTACTTACTTTTTTAAGGCACAGCTCCTGATGCAAACTCGCTGTTTTGGAGCTGCTGAAAGCTTGCTACAAGAGGCCATCCGCTTGAACTCCACGCACCGAGAAGCCCTGCACCAAATGGCCCAGCTGCACAACCACACCAACCGAACTTCCATGGTAGTAGTCTTGTCGTTGTCCTACAAGTGAATACGTATCCTGTGTGCCGCTGTAAATGACTTCGTCTCACTATAATATGACTGCTGGGGTCATTGATTGATTAATTAATTAACAATTAATTATTATTTATTTATTTATTTATTTATTTATTTATTTATTTATTTATTTATTGATTGATTGATTGATTGATTGATTGATTGATTGATTGATTGATTGATTGATTGATTGATTGATTGATTGATTGATTGATTGATTGATTGATTGATTGATTGATTGATTGATTGATTGATTGATTGATTTGTTTACCGCGCACAAACTACACCTGGGCTATGAGGCGGGTCGTAGTGTGCGGCTCTGGATTACTCTCGACCACCTGCAGGATATCTTAAACGTGCGCCGAAATATGAACATACGAGCGTTTTCGCTTGTCGCCTCCATCGGAAAAGCAGCCACCGCGGCCGGCATCGAACCCGCGTCCTTGGGCTCAGCATCGCAATGCCTTAGCCACTGAGCCATAGCTGCGGGTGCCGTGGTATTGCAGTAACTAGGGCAAAAAACAACTACCAAAAACTGTTACTTCTTTGCCTTTTAAAGACCGGCATGATGTAGTGTTCGCCCGTTTAGATACTCGTAGCGTGATTGCAACATGCGATTCAGCAATTCCTGTTTCAGGACAACTCAGTTATGTTGGCCAATGCTGCAAGCACAAACCTAGTGTTTAAAAAAGATGTGAGCCGTTTGATTTCATGTAAAGCTGCGTGCTGAAACTAGGTGCATGGTTTGATTTCTAATATCAACAACCGTTTTATCATCCGATGTTCGGAAGAAAGAATGTTCAGCGTAGACACGTTCCACCCCTTGGCGCCCGAAAAAATTTCCAATTTCTCCGCAGTTCGGGTTTTTGGACTAAGCGAGTCACACTGTAAACAGTAAAGTAGGCAGTTAGTGCTCTCCTTAATTAATAAACCTGAATTGTGCAACTGCCTAATACTTCAGGTTCTGCGCCATCCTGAGACCTTCGAAGTTTCTGGCGTAAAACCACGGTTTCCGAGAGTTTTTATACAATTACCGTCCCAATGCCCTCCCATAACTACGTGTTTCATACGTTTGATAAACGTATCATGACTGTCCAATCATGCTTCCCACGATGTTGTCAGCGATGCCATCAATGTGCTCCCCGTGCAGGACGCACAGGGAAAACCCGTTAGATTGTTAAATATTCGCCAAGAAACGTTTCCACCACTTATAGGTTACAAAATCCGCATAGTCTGCAAAAAAACCGTATCCAAAAGATCGTGACGTTGAGTGCCACTGTCGTTTACAAACTGTTTTATTTTTTGCGGCCATCTTTCAGGCTCTGGAGTATGTTCTAAAGGCTCTGAGGCTGTGCGCCGTAGACGACAGATCTTGCGCAAAGCTGCATGCCGAACACGGAGATATCCTCAAGGATCTGAACGACCTAAACTCCTCAGCGCAGGTATGGTACACTTGGAGCCTTCAGCCTGCCCAGAATTATTGATAGAATGATTTGTTTTTGGTAATCTGCCAAAATTCGCAAAAAAGAATCATTGTCCCTTTTGAAACGGACATGGAGAGAGAAAAAAGTGCACGCGCACATCTTGGACTGTTTATTTCAACGATTTTTCCAGCAATAGTACAGTACGTTTCTCGTCTGTATGTAACTAACTTTAAGCAGTGTATATTGAAGCAAAGCTTCTAAGCTCTATAGAGTACCTTGTTTTTTTCAAGCCATTATTTTTTTAACCAGATATTCCTATCGCCTATTTTCAAACAAGGACTCAAGGCTTCTGCGCTTGCCGACGATGTAGTTTGTCTGGTAGATCATCGATAATGTCGATAGTGAATGTTCGTTCGAATGCAAGCTTCAATTCCGAAGTTGAGATTTTGTTTTGCTCTTTCAGAGTTATCTGTTGGCGATTCGTCTCGATCGAGACCTTGCTCACGCACACCTCAACCTGGCCGTGATAAGGCACTTGCAGGTGGGTGCAAATACATAAGTATAGCGAGGCACATAAATCGATTTACATGTGAAACAGCTGCATTTGATGTGCGAAATACGTAAAACAAGCATCTTCAGAAGGCGCACTTGATTTGTAACTGCACATAGTTCGTTGCGACAAGTCAAGACTTTCTTTCTTATAAAGGAAATAACACACAACTGGTGTAGGGGCGCTTTTACCAACAAATTCTTCTGGAGGAGTGACTTCGTAGAAGCAAAGATAATAAGGAGCATGCTTCTGTGTGGCATAAATCGATACCACAGAAGGGTGAGCCGTGTTGTAACTTGGAACGCTGCCAGAACATCATAACTAAATGCAAGTATTTTGCATAATTTTAAAAAATCACGTATGGAAAGCAAAACTAACTGCGTAGCATAGTTACAGTCAACCAAAACCTCAGAGAGCAAATGGATTCCCTCATCTGATGCAGGCGGACTACTCGGCTGCTTTTCTTCACTACCAAGCGGCCTTCTCTCTGGACCCAAAGAATCCCCTGATTATCGACAACATGGCGAAATTAAGGCGACGACTGACTAGCGCGCAGGCCAGGAGTGGTGATACAAGAAGAAACTGGTCGTGCCAAGAAGACGCCGTCCCTCCAGCTGCAGCCAGTCTGGATACGTCTTTTCAAATCAGACAGTGAGAACTTGTAGATTGCCACGACGAATTACGCAATCTGTTTTAGCAATGCTGCGTATCGAAATCCTCGTGCACTGGCAAAGGAAGTCCATGAACACTTCTCCCAGAGACATTTGCGTGCTTACAGTTTTAAATGACCAGAAAGTGCATATAACCTGAAAGTTATCTGGGAGCGCTAGCGGAAAACTGCTGTTTAGGTACTACCGCCATCCTTTTATACTTTTTATGCCAGCGAGTATAATGATAAACAGGGTAACCCTATGGCGGTAGATTTATTGTTTTTGGCGACCACAGTGAAACGTAGTAAAATGATGATGTGTCATGTGTTTTAAAAACGAGCGTCCTGCAACGAGCTCAATTTAATACTTTTAAAATCTTGAACTCTTTTTTTTCCCTGAGAAAGAAAATGTTACACGGAATCAAGCTTTGTTTTGTTGCACAAATGGGAAGGCAGCATTATACAAGTATAAGCTTGCTGCACTGGTTTTAGGAGATGTCCTGTCATGTAAGAAAACACATGGAGGGATGCAGGCCGTTTACAAAAAAAAAACTTGCGTACTGCCCCTTTGTTCATTGTCGGGGTCGGAAAAAATGTTTGCTATAAATGGCTTAAAGGAGCCATGAAGACAAAATACAGGTTGGGTTTATTAGAAAGACTGCTTAGTCCCGATAACAATGATACCAACATCATCGCAATCTTCGAAAAAATAACGGAGATATGAAAGAAAACGTGTGAAGCAGTCGCGACCCCCTAGCCAATTTCCCGCAACTTTTCTATGACATCACCGAACCTTGTTTGTGCGATTGGCGGCCGCCTAACTGACCTGTCGCGACGACACATGACTGGACGTCTGTGATGGGGCCTCTAGTTCCATTCGACCGCATCACTTGAATGCTAACGTGCAGTTAACGCACTGAAAATTATGTTTTATTTTTGGCCCGTATGACGTCATTCTTGCTCATAACACGTTACTGTGGAGCAAAATTTCAAAGTTTTTAAGTACCTCTTGCTTTTTTTTTCGTTAAAAAACATACTTTGGGGCTATAATGGAGCTGAGTGAGATACTGAATCCTAGTTCTTTCAAATTAAACGAAGTGGTATTTTCTCTTCATGGCTCCTTTAAAGATTCCTGTTTGCTCACAAAAGCAGCGCTTTTTGGTGCAGGTGATACCCAGCTATGCAAACATGTACCCAACTCAAATACTAAAATATACGGAAACAGTAAAGTTTGTGAGACATTCTTCAAAGTACAGTGATATGTTTTATGTGTTCTATACTGTCTTGTAATGTTGAGGGTGTTCATAGGACAATGGTGAGTCCTTTTGTTATTGCAGTGTATACTTGAATAGCGTAATTGGAACCTATCCCTTCGTGTAAGCGTTCTGTGCGTTTTGTTAATGTTTCAAAACACAACGTAAATTATAAGACAATACTCTATTGCAATGCTTCTAGAATCGCATAAAACGTCCGCACGAATTTGTATCAGGATCTTTTGAGCTCAAGAAAGCAAGACACGCTGGAGAAAATAAAGGCCGAGCGGCAGAAGTTTGTGTTAAACATTTTATCATGGAACGCGATCTGTATTCCAGGATAAAGCAAAAAATTTCTCCGGGCGGGCATATGTACTATGTAAATCACAAATTCCCTCCACCACAGCTTTCTTCCTCCTAGTGTTTGCTACGGTGTCGTGTGCGGATTACGTCAAACAATTGAAAAAACACATAGAACTGTTGAGGTTTTTCTGTGTCTCAGCTACATTTGTACCACCAGTTGGCATACACTTCAGAAAGACGATTCTTCCGGCTTCTATCCTACACCTTCATTCTGCTCCTAGTGCTAGGTTACCGAGCTCTGAGCTTGGTTTAAGTGTAGCAGATGGATCAGATCAACACTGAAACCGGATACCGCAAACAAAGAGGAAATCTTTTTCTTACGTACCTTCTCAATACTAAAGGACGGACTGAAGAGTGGCGTTAGAATTTTATTCCCGAGAAAGTGGAACGGGTATAGGGTTGAAGCGCGAAAAGGATAATTACGCTGCCACTGCTAATTACCTACATTGGCGATAAAAGCTCTACAGAAAATGGCATACTGCTCTTCCTGTTAAGAAGCGCCATAACGACATAACCAGTACTTACGTACGGCACAACGTATTGTAATCAGCATCGCCATCATGACCCGCTCCTCAGTAAGAAGGAAATTGACGAGTAGGGCTAGGAACGTGCTTCTTAATAGAAACAGCATCGGTCAATACGCCTCTCAATAGCGTTAAAAGGAAACTAAATAGCCATAATGACCCCGCGATTTTGAACAAAAGAAGATTTAGACGCACAAACACACGGACGCAAAACATTTCGCGACAAGAGCTGATGATTCAAGCTTCAAAGCACCCCCCGCTTCGTCCTGTCTTATCCAACCCCTTTACTTCCAAGGAAAAGATATAGATTTTTTTCTGCTGTGTGCATCGAGGAAACTGCCGCGAGTGCGCCGTGTTTTAATTGCGGATTTTAATTAGAGTAAACTACGGACCTGTATGAGGTTTCTTGCTTCACCTCCCCTACGCATGTGATGAGAGCAGCCGAGGGGCAGCGTGGTAAATTTGCGTAGCTGCCGCCTATTGTTGCCTGTTCGATTGTGTCGACACTGTTGTATGGGAGCGTTTACACAAAAAATATTTTCATTTTCGCTCAGAAGCTTAGACTCAAAATATGCGTCCGCCTCTTTAAACCAAATACAAAGGGCATAATAAAGGTCAGCTATGAATTCCAAGCCTGATTGATTTGATTAATTATGTGGTTTAACGCACCGAAATTGCTCAGGTTATGGGGCGCGACGTAGTGGAGGGCTCCGGATTAATTTCGACCACCTGTGGATCTTTCACGTGCGCTGAAATCTCGAACACAAGGGCGTTTTTGCTTTTCGCCTTCATCAGAAAAGCGGCTGCCGCGGCCAGGAAACGAACCCGCGTCCTTGAGCTCAAAATTCCAAACCTGCTTCAAACTTTACCACAGTGCGTTGCATGGGGAAGAATGTCCAAAATTCTTGTCACAAATTCCTCTTGTTCTTACAACCTCAACAAAATAAATTTCCTTGTTATCACGAGTTCACTAGAAGTAATGCATTCATTATCACCGGAGAATGGCTTCGTATAGTTCGATCCTGCATTTTTTTACGGAAATCCTACACTCAAACCTGAAGAAATGGTGCATTTTAGGTGTTTTTGTGCCCGTACGTATGTATAGTGACATTGTTGTGAATAGCGTATCTGTATCATCCTTCTTCCTACTCGTGTCCTGTTTTTATCGCTCGTTTTTTTTAGTCGCAATGCACCAACTAGCTCAAAAGCGCATTTCAATGTAACGTTGTTGTAAAACCCACCCTTCTGTTACTCTGGAGTTGCCTTAGCGCCACGATGTTGGAATTTTGCGGGATATGCGACGTGCTTCTCCGACGAAGGAGCGGCGCGCAAGCGTTGTGATACTTTCACTTATGCCATAATGCTTATGTATTGTTTTCGTGTGTCGATCACGTTGCTTGTAATGTATGCCTCCTGTGACACCAGTTTTAATCTGTAATGGCATGGCTGATAGCTCGTCAGTGTGAATAAATCTACCGTAAGTGTCTGATGTCATGCTGAGTTTCACGTAAGGTGACATTGCTGATTGCGTTTTGACCTGAGATGTGTTGTGTCCAACCTTTTAAGCCTTGAGAGTGCTGTTGTGTAGAGGTGTAAATAGTCATTTACAGTGGTACATTACGTGCACTTCATAACGCACCCTACGGGGCTTCATTGTCGTTCATTTGGGGAAATAGAGGGTCTCACACATATTTCATTGGCGCGGTTGTTGTCAAGTGGCATTGAATAAAATCATTTTTATTTGAGTTACTGTTCCAATGTCTAAGACATTTCTTACAGGAGCTGCGAGCAGACACATATTCCTTACTGCATTATAGCGGCCCTTTCTAGGCGCATGGATAGCGCATGGTGCCGTCTCGAGCCCAGTGATTTATTGGGCCCACGAATGAGGCCGAAAACACAGCGGTCACGGTTTTTTTTTTCTCTGTGCGACATCCCGGAACATAACAAGGGCATACGCCGAGCCAGAGCAAAGGCCCTCACCGAGAATCCGGAGAGAATCCGGCGCACCGTTCGTCGACGCGGCGGAATGCCCGAACAGCTCAAGCTACACAGCGCGGTGGTAGACGCGTACTGAGTCACGACAATGGCCGCAAGCATTAAATGCAACAGAACGGAAGGGGCAGCTAGAAGAAGTGGCTACCGCCCTGGCGCTCGTAGACGGGGACTGCGCCACAGTGCTCAGCAACTCTCGACAAGACGCCAAAGGGGAGGTGTCGGCCACCGCCGCCCGCATCCTGGAGCGGGCCCACCTAAGATTCAAAAAGCGCCTCGTCTGGTTTCCAGCACCCGAGGGCAAGGTGTCGGAAACAATGGAAAATGGCAACGAATCTTCTCACGCTGCGGCGCGCACACTATCTCTCCGCGCCGCGAATTGTGCGAAGTCGCACAGCCATTACAACCAGGCGCCGAACGTTGAGTGCATTGCTGAATAGTGGAATTGCCATGCCAACGCGAAGCATCTTGAGGTAAAGCAGATTATTGTCACTATAGGTAAATCGGCAGGACGATTTCGTTGAAAAAGTTGTCTCGTCCAATGAAAACGCTGGTCCTTACAGCGCGTTATCAAATAGAAAATAATCCAGGATTCTTGTTATTTCCGAAATATCTGAATTATGGGTGTTCTCGAGTGGCACTGAAAACACACCATTAGTAAATATGCGCTTTTCCAAAACACTGACAGCTGTGTGCCATGCTGTAGTCTCAGCGTGTTAGCTTTTAATGGGTTTTTCCAGCCGTACTGCTCACTGTAAGCCCGGCGCGATCCGCTGTCATGGAAATACAGCTTAGCTGAGCGACTTGTGACGTCGACATAGACCATTCGCTGTACAAAGATCGGTCCAATGAGGTCGGAAAGCGCGCCTTCTCGGCCCGAAAACAAGCTCCCCGGTGCTGCAATGTCGTTGAAACAAAAATAACTGCTGAACAAATTCTTCTGGCTGACGTACGCCTCCGTGCATGAGCAGGGAATGACGACGAGAAGGTACGCGTGCTCGCAAGAGATTAACACATAGGCTAGAAGTGGTGGTCAGGCCCTGCGAAAACATCTGCCGATAAGACTTCCGGAGGACAAATAAACTCGGGAAAATTGCGCCCGAACAAGCACTGCGGGGTTTTTGTGGTGTAGAACGTTGTTGGTAATAGTCTTGTTGAGAGTGATGATAATGACGCTGGTGATGGTTATGATGACGAATGAAATAGAAGGGGCGCTCAGACACCCTCATATCCTTATGTATAAGATAGAACGTATTGATGCAGCTTTTGGACCAAAGATTTAGAAATGGTTAACTGGCGTTAGAAGTTAACCTCAAACACCGTGCTAGCATGGCCATTATATGTCGCGCACTACGCCACACATCACAGTATTGGCCCCAACTGTGAAGTTGCAGGGGTCGTCTAAAGGGACTAGCAAAAAAAGGTACACGTGACCACTGGAGTTTCTGTAGCTTCATGCCTGAGATCTATATACTAAATTTGATTGATTGTAGGGTTAAACGCGCCGACGCAACGTAGGTGATGATGCGCGCCGTAGTAGAGGGCTCCGGATTAATTTTGACCACCTGCAGTCTTAGGCAAAAAGGACTAACAGTTTGTCCTTTGGGGGACTAACAGCCTCTGCCACAATCATTAGTCCCTTTGGGGACTAACTGCGAGGGGACGAACGGTTAGTCCCCAACCCGGATGGTCCGTTCCGATGCTCCCCAAGGACGAACTGCTGAGTCGCAGAAAAAAGAGAAAATCCTCCGTCGCATGCCCCGCGCGAGGGACACGAGTAAATGCAGAGCATTGGGGGTGGTCACGTGGCGTAGGTTGTGGTAGTTGGCGGTGGTAGTTGTAGTTGTTGTCGTAGGGGTTGGGTAGTTGGGTTGCGAGACGAGAGAGAGAGAGAGACGAGAGACGTAAGTACGTAACGTGTTATTTATTGCCATCGTTTGCACCCCACCCTTTCTGCGGGGCAATCGGTTGGATCTTTATTATTATTCTTTTCTTTCTTTCTTTTCTTTTCTTTCTCATTATCCCTCTCGGGAGGGCAGTGCGCCATCGTCGAAGTTCATAAGCGATGGAAGCAACACCTTCAACCAGTACCGCGACGCGAGCCAACGTCAGCGTTGCAGTACCAGTTCAAGACATCGTGTCATCCTCTTCATCGACGGCGGCAGAAGACAAGGCGGCGAGACAGCGCACTGCCGACGCCGAACGCAAGCGTCTGAAGCGCGCTACCGACGCCGAACTTCGTGCACGAGAAGCCGCGGCCAAACGTCAACGTCGGGCCGCGGATCCTTCGCTCAGGCAACGAGTATATTCGTAGCGCGCGCAGTAGAGGGAGAGGAGGTAGCACCTGCTGCCGCAACGCCTCTTTCAGCGCCGGAGCACGCGCATGCGCGCCCGCACCTGTTGTTGAGAGCGAGGAGGAGCGGGGGAGGGGCGCACGTGCTGGCTGGCTGCGGACGCCGACTTACGGAAGCATAACATCGTGAGTTAAAGAAATGCTCTGCATTTAAAAACGTTAGCACCACCAGGGATCGAACCACCGACGCCCGGAAATAGACGCAATGAACTCGACGCGCTACCGCTAGACCACGCCGCCGGTTGGACGTTGCAGTAGATAATATTCAAATGTACAGCGTTCAGTTCTGTGCATAACGTGGCAGAGCCATAGCAACTCGAGTACGAATTTCTATACGTGCAAGTGAACGTGACCGCGATTTGAGTTTCGCGCTTAGTGCTTTGCTAACTTTAGGTACTGTTGCTCAGTTTGATTGTAAGTACAGCCTCACAACCATAGTTTTTTCTCGTAAATAACCATGAACTCGTCGTCGCCTAGTTGAGGTAGGAGCTGGGCGATCGGACGACTCATTTGTTTCCGCACAAATAGCGCAAACTAGGTGTATAAGTTAGTGTTCGATACATATGTTAAGTGCTCTATGAAACGTGTGTGAAAGGTGTCGTCTGTTTGAGTGTTAGAATAGGGAAGCATACCATATTTTCCTGCATCGGCGAAACCGAATTCGGTGTTTCTTTAGCCTGAATTCTTCAAGTTCGCGTCGCTAGACGATTGCGACTGGTAAATGCAAGCGGGTTTTACAGCAGTTGCAGCATTGTCATAGCTTTGGTGCACAAGGCAATTATGTACAGAGCGCAAAAGATAACTTCGAGACGGTTACCTGTAGCGAGCATGCATTTTTATTTTGCAGTTGTCATCAGCAACTACTACGTTTTTTCTCGTCTGTTAAACATTTACATATTCAATACGCTTAGGAATCCACGTTTGCTATTGTCACTAATTTTTGTGTTACTGTTAACGCGCTTGAAAGCCTTCGTTGAACGTTATTACCGCGCACGAATCGTATGCAACACAGCGTATCAACATAACCTCACCGAGAAGCGTCTGGTCATCGCGCTTCGCCGCTCGTTGCCATTACCCGGCGGTCTATTAACCCTAGGCGATTTTCTTATAATTAACATCGATATTTTCTCATGTGGCACCATCTAAAGGACCTGCTGACTGCAATGACGTGTGTTTTGGAAATCTAAAACTGTTCACAGACATATGCACGAAAGGGCAACGACGACGCCATGAGGGGATTAACGACGCAGCAAAGAGACTAACTGCATGCGTTTCGTCTTCCGGTTACTCCTTAGCGATCGGCGGGGACGAACAGTTAGTCCGCATTTGTGCACACGGCACATACTCTGCCGCAGATACTCCCCTTGAAGATGAACGGTTGCCCCTGAAGACTAACGTCTGTATTTTAGTCCCTATTTTAGTCCTTTATGCCTAAGAGTGTGGGGATGTTTAACGTGCGCCGAAATCTTGTACACACGGACGTTTCTGTATTTCTCCTCCATCAGAAAAGCGGCCGCCGCGGCCGGGAATCGAACCCGTGTCCTCGTGTTCAGCAGCGCAACGCCTTAGCCACTGAGCCACCGGGGCGGGTAGATCTTCATAATAAACTTACAAAGATAAATTATATGGTCAGTTCATTTAGATTGGTTTTACTGTGTTTCGAGCTGCACAGGCTTTGCATGATTGGTAAGGTTCTTTTTAAATGTTTGTGCTTAACTTTAACGAACCTTATCTGTTACTCCCGCAGGCGAAATGTTCGTTCACCAAGATTCAGACCTAAAATACCACACAAAGGGGTGAATTAGTCACTCAGCATTCTATCACAACTTCGAAATCGCAAAAAACAGTCCCATAAAACTGAAAATTCTGAAGTTAGGCGAGTTCGTACACTTAGCGTTTTCTTCTCTTTCGTGTTCTTTTTATCAAATTGGACACATATATATGCTTTCTGTGTTTCGACGATTAAAGTGGCTGAAAGTCAGCGCCCGTGTTGTTTCCTTCTGTCGTTCTCCTTGTACTCCGCTGTAAACGTTTGTCTTGTACAACCAAGATGGCCAGCTGGCTTTCGTGAAATTAATATGAAGGGAAAAGTTGCCGCCCTATAGTGTAGCTTTATGCACAAATTTGTAACTGATAACGAGTTGAGTTAGTTCAATAAGGTTCAGTGAAATTGAAGATAAGGTTGCGATGCAGTACTGCACGCCCTCAAGCGACTCGCGAGCACTCAGGCACCAGAGCACCTAGCTTGCAATACAACGCTAAGGAATTGCAGAAGCCTTGAACAGGCTTTGTCTGCCCTATGTGTTTCCTAGCCTAGAGACCATAGTAACAAAAAGAACGAAACGAAGGTAGCAAGAAAGCAGCTCAACCTAACACTGTACTTCTCCCTAAAGCAAAACGCCATTATCCATTCTTCCAGTTTCCTTCCTATTTATCAGGCAGCGAAATGCTCAAAATAAAACAAAAAAGCAGGACGGTGTCGACACTCCCCCTTGGGTAGCGAGACGCTGCTACGGGGAACGACGGCAAAGAACTGGCGCACTGTAAGCCCGAAGAGCGCAGTATGTGTTTGGTGGTCTCCAAACTTTCTAGGAGTGATGATCACGGTGCGCCCGGGTTGGCCCAGCTCGCAAAGCGCGATGAAAACTGTGGAATTCCTACGGTACGACTTGAAATGGGGTAGCTTTTTTGTGCTGTGCATCGCACGAGCCGTTATTTTCTCCACAGACAGAGCGGGCTGTTCTGGAAAAGGGGCGGAAGAATACGGGGCTCGACGGCGTGCACGCTCGTCCTCTGTCTCGTAAGAAAGAAAAGAAAACGGAAAACACAGGAATGAATGCCCAGGAAGAGGCGTGCCCCAAAGTGGTTCTTCTGAGTAAGGAAGGCACGTACTGTCGGTGGAATCTCGCGCGGCGAGGAATGCGGGTAACCTATCACTTTTCGCTTGGCTGCGGAAACCATACAGCTCCTACAAACTTCTCGCGTTGCTCGAGGCCCTCTGGGGAGTTGTAGCGGCACGCTATCTGTGAAGTGGCTGTTATAGAAGAAGTGGATGGAGGTGGAAAGAAGTAGCTCAGTCTTTTCCCGGTGCTGCCGGCAGAGGGAGCTGCTCTTGTGGTGTCTGGAGTTGCAGCGCGCTTTCACTTCAACTTGTATGCAAAGAGCTCTAAGTAACCACTTACAGCCCTCTTTCTGGACTCGTTCCTTTTCGCCTCAAAATGAGTTTCCTCAGAATGCGCCCACGATAGCGGTTAAAAGCTGCGTTGAAGGAACGGCCACTCCAATCAAACTTTTTTTATTTGGTATGCCAAGCTGGTGTAGTTGTGACTTGATCAAACCAAGATTTTTTTTGCCAGCGATTCTTGCTGTTGTGGTTTTTCTTCTTTACTCGGCGCATGGCCCCCGATTTTGCATTGTATACCACAGAAAGATATGTAAGATGTCCTGACAAAGCACATTTGTGCAGTCCCTGCACTCACGTCTTATCTATTCGACGTCTTTTGTTTTACTTTATTGTCCACAAAACATTTTCCCCACTTTCTGCTAGCAGACTAAAAAAGAGCTTACAAATACTAAAAAACTTCATATTCTTGTTCCAAAGCACTTAGCCTATTTCATTACGAGTGCGACTTCCCGTTTGGGTTCTTAATAACTTCTTAAGTGTAGTGGACGTCATTGGTATTACTGTTGCATGTCCTGTAGTGAGAAATCCTCCAAGGGGCCTTCAACAAAAATGATATTTATTGTTCTACTTATAATTCGAGTACGTTAGGTGCCCGAAGACAGAGAAGAGGCGAGTGCAGAACTGAAAATAACGAAGTCAAAGGCAATCAACGTGATTCAAAATGGTACCCATAGAACAAGGGTAGCACGCTTGGGACAGAATATTAGTAAAGTATTGATTGCATCCGCATACGAAAATTAATCCCACATGCCTTTGCAATAGAATGTATGTTTATACAAGATTTATTGTGATTGTAGGAGTTGAACGCGCCTAAGCTACATTTGGCCCATGAGGCGCGCAGTAGTGTCGGCCTCCGGATTGATTTGGACCACCTGGGGATCTTTACGAGCGCCGAAATCTCGACACGCGGGCGCATTTGCTTTTCGCCTCAATCAGAAAAAAGCCGCCGCTACCGGGATCGAACAGGTGTCCTCGTGCTCAGAAGCACAACGCGATAGCCACTGAGTCCCCGAGGGTATGTTATACAAGATAAACAGTGAACATACGTGATAATTGCCACAATAAATGAGTTTTTTACTAACAACCGTTCTAACACAGATCAAAGTCGGGTAGGACGGGGTATCTCCACCCGAAGTACTCTTATTTTCCTTTCGTTATTTGCCTTTCTTGTTATTTTTCTTTTTTAATTTTCATTTTTGAACGACACCAATGTCACCGGTAAAATATCTGAATTATACTAGGAACAATGTCAGGCAAGATGCGACAAAGACTCAAAATTGCCCAATCACCGGAGAGACGACCGTCGTTCAGAAAAAACCGCGAGAGACAAAAAGTCCTCGAGGACGAAGACAAATTCAGAACGTCGTGTAATGTCTGCGACAGAACGTGGTTTTGGTCGGACGTCACAAAACCGAATTCGAACCACTTAGACACGCTGTTTCATGCTAAGTCAAACTTTCTTCTGGGCTCCCCACAAAGGTTCGGCGCGTAACGGCAAAGTTCCTTGTCTCTCACAGCAACGGACTCCGCTACCTTGCACACGTAGCGCATATATGCCGCCGTTCAACGGAACCACCGAGCGTCTCATTTTCGTTCGAACCCCCTTCAAGTCCACAAAGCGGCTAATGCACGGCGGATAGTTTGGAATCGTGGGCAAATAGTGCCGTAACTATCGACGCAAAGGAAATGGCCACTTCGCTACCGCGCAGCGGTTCGGAAACAGGAGCGAATACTTATGCCTGATTTAAATAACACAAGACGCGTTTTGGGGCGATTTTTTAATGCAGAGCATTTCAGTAACTCACGATGTCACCCGCGTTGTCCCGTCGTAGTCCGCACCGTCTCTGCCGGACTCCGCACCTTGACCTCGATGCCGCCTCAACGGAACCACTGCGTCTCTTTCGTTCGACCCCCGCAAGTTATATCGTTGACTCATTCAAATTACTGCACGGCGCATAGTTTGGAAACATTAACGTAACGCAAACTAGTGCCGTAACTGCATTTGATCGTGCCCCTCGCGAGGGGGATGTTTTAATTTCACCTCGGGACCGGAGGGGTGGTGTCACCGATTTCCAAACAATGCGCGCACTCCGACCGACTTCTTCGCGGTCGCTCTCCCGGCCACTGTCGCTCTCCCGGTGGCAAACTTATGGTACTATCGCTTCTCGCGAAAGGCTGGTAAATTTGTATGGTGGTGGCGGGATCTGAGTCGTCTCGGGAAGGATTGGCACACTCGTAGCATTGTCCCCAATTATTCATAATGGCTCCTAGAGAACGCGGCAGCCACGGTGACCTATCCCCAGCAGGGTCTTTTCGTCTTTAGCATTAGCGCTGGAGCTTTTTTTTTTTCATGCGCGGTAGCGTTTGACGACAGCGCTGAAGTTTTTTTTTTTTGCTAAACCCACTGCGCGTGCCGAGGACGCTCGGTGGTCGCTGCGGGGCGCGCGCTCACGAGCGCTCGACATTTTATGGGTATTTTTTTCCTCGGGTATTTTTTTCCTGCGACTTGTACATACAGCTGCGCTGTTAATAAAGACCCTCAATAAAATGCAAGAAACAAAACTCCAAATGAAGTTGAGTAAAAAGTAGAGCAAGTGATGACGAGGGAGCAGAGAACGCCAAACCAAAACAAAGAAGAAATGTGCACACGACGTTACATATGAAGCCACGCACGCACGCAGTTCAAAAATTACGATTTTTTTCTCCAGAGTCCCTCAAAACACGTAACAAAATTTTCGCTTATAAGGATGACTCATAATTGTTGGCCCAGAGTCCAAGAGCGTGACACAACTGAAGCCTTGCTCCGCGTCGTACACGAGATAGGCGGATAGCCGCTGTTGCTCTAGCAGCGACAAATTGCAGGCAGTTACACAAGTGCTGCGTAGTCTCGCGCACAGCGCACGTGGGGCACAGTGTAACCCCTCCTACCCCATTTTGAACTTGAAGCTTCAGGTGTAAGCCACGTTGAGGCTCACACGATGCAGTACTCTTTCGGCCCCTTTGTTTAGGTCGGGCGGAAAACGGAATTTGCAAATAGGGTCAATGGCATGCAGAGGTGAATATCTGCTGTGAGGATCCTGCCACTGCGACATTTGTTCAGTCCATCCATTTAGAGAGATAAGAATACGACTGCCCTCGCGAGAGAAAGGAAGCTGTGTCGTGTTGCGTTGAGAGTGGCCAGCGCTGGAAGCTGTATCCGACGTAATTCCTGAGTGACCAGGTAGCCGTTGAAGCACAATGTGATGGCCCGCGCGCATTGCCGCTGAGTGGACTTCGTTAATTTCGCACACGGTGGCGGGATAGCCTTCGTAGAGCTTGCAACGTACCCCGTGAGCCCACGAAGATCACCCATCGGCGGCCATGATTTTCGCCAAATAAGGGCACTTACACCCGCTAGCTCGGTATCGGTGGATGGTGTTTTGTGGCTCAGTCTTTGTTGATTGTGCACTGGACCGACGGAATCCACACGCCAATGGCGAAGCTTTTCGGTAACTGAACCGTCCGCATAAACGTGCGTGTGCTCTGCGTACGCGCTATTCGAGGGTGAAATACTTCAGCGCAGCTACGGGGCTGGACGACTTTTTGCTGATTCCGCGAGTTTTTGTTATTATGTTCAACGGCGCGAGTGTTCACGGTGGAAAATCTGCCTTGAGAGGTCGTTGAAAACACGCTAGAAGCAAGCCTCTTAGGTGCGATGCGGTGATTGCTGACATGTGCATGGCACCGAGTGGCATGGATAATAGACACGTTCGGAGCCACAGCACATGCATCCGTCTCGTGTTTGGTTGTTCTGCGCTGCCTTTTTGTTGTTGTTGTTGTTGTTGTTGATGATGATGATGATGATGATGATGCAAACTTTATTATAACTTCACTTAAATTACATCCGTGCTTCACTGCGAGATCTGCATTTTCAAGCACCCATAGTACCGGTACACTGTATGTCAAAAAACGCGCGCTGCCTCATTGTCCGTTTTAAACAAAGAGTTGCAACAAAAAAGAAGGGTGGTGTGGCAACCCCAAATTAGATGAACTACCAGAAAAACACCATAATGCTCACATATTTATGCAATGATCACGAAGCAGAACGGACGTTTTCGAACGCAAGCGTTGCTTTGTCCACGCAATTAAAAAGAAAAAAAAAAGAGGCTTCGCTTTTCGATGCGCCTAACAAGAAGATTCTCCCGTTTAGTTTGTTATCCGAATGAAAAATGCTATAACGATAAGCCCCGTCTCCCACGCGTTATCCAGAATCCAAGCTCTGCTGTCGACTTGAAAATCTCTTGAGACATCGCCTGTAACTTCTAGCTCCTTATCGGATTTGGACACAGCACGTTCGCATTTTTCTTAACTTCCCCGTGCTAGAGCTTAAAGCCTCTAGTACTGCGTTTGAATGCTTGCTCTTATCTCCCACGGGGATAGTTCTCGCGTTGATTTTAAACTTTTTTTTTCCCCCTGGGGCAGGCTCAAGTAAAATTTGAAAAGCGGGCACACTAAACGAAAAACTCTAAGCCCTTAAAAAGTCAGAAAGTATCGCAAGTTGGGGAGATTACGAACCTACAAATAAAAAATTGAAAATGAAGCAAGTACGCCTGCTTTACAACTCCCCTAAATGGCCGTAGGAGATATGGAGAAAAAAATCGGCCGAGTATACGAGAAGACAGCTTAGCGCTGAGCTCTTCGCCTCTACACAGCTTGGTGAATGTGAAAGCGATAAGCAGCGTGCTTCCAAGGTAAAATGGCTTCCGGAGTTGGGTGCGCTACTCGTTCCGATACGCTGAACGAAAATCATGCACCCCTGCGTCTAACGACGACGATGGTTGAGCGTGAAGCTTTCTCGGGACGGATTGGTTGGTTGTCATCTGACTTTTCCAAACTGCTTCGAACATGTGGCCATGGAGCAATCGGATAAACGCCGGCTTCGTGACACATGGGACCCAAGTTCGATTCCGGCCACCGCAGGCGTTTTCTTCTTTCACTTCACGCACGATCATTCATCATCATCGTCAGAGAAAGTTGGCTTTTCTGCAGGGCGTTTTCCCCTTCCAGACAGAGATATTTCGTTTGAACACATATATAGTTTATTTTACGTGAAGTTTTGCGGCGGTTGGTTATGCTGTCAAAAATATCCCCCCTCCACGGTGCTTTGAGTATCGCAAAGGGCAGTGACCCACTTACCAGCTTGATGTCACAAAATTGAGGCGGCCCTGTGATCGGCAGACACTGTAGTAAAAATAAAACCACCCATCAAGAACGAAATCCAAACGGAGCAGCAAAAATGATACAGAACAAAATAACGGTAGCTGGTCAACTAAAACACTGTAGACCACTCGATAGCAGGCGACACCCTCAACTGCGGCGCATCCGCCACTAAACACCTCCCAGCGGCGTATACGTGCACCTTCTTCTTCAAAACCTTGTGTTTGCCAACTGGTAGTAGGTCTATGCGACGTGGAACAAGCAGAAGCTTTCGATTTTTCGATTGGGTTTTCTATTTCACAGCATGCATTCTTAAGAGTACCTGCCCAAATCTGATATGAGCATAGACAGTAACTTAAGGTCAATGGTGGAGGTGTTCTCTTTTGTGGTGCCTTAGTCCGTGCGAGTACCTTAAAAATTGGATGGCCTTTGGTTTACAAAGTTCTACATGAAATACGCCTTTACCTGTTGCTGGGGAATCGCTTTGTCGGCATTTTTATTGATATTTTAGTGATTCTTCGCCCGCTCCTGAGTAAATGTCTAAATCGTTTTGAATTGTAACTAATGAAGTCTCCATTTTATTTCTGTTTGCGCTTTCCAGGAGGTTCCACTGCTTCGTGGTGGTTAGTTTTGTCTAATTGCCGAAGCTCGATTCATGTTACTCTTTGCATCTAAACCCACTTTAATCAGTCTAATACCTGTCAAAGTTGGATGTCTCCAGACGAGGCACCGCGAGATAACGAAGAGAAACGAAGGTGTGTAGGCCTGTTTGGCGGCATAACTTTCATGGGAATAATTACACCCCAGCTCAACCTGCAAAGAAAAAGCTTGTTGCGGGCCTCAATGGCTACCGGTGGAGACTTGAAATTTCCATCCCAAAGCGACATTCTAAGTCAGGGCATTTTGTATAGCAATATTCGTGTTAATTCATCTTTTGTGGAGGCTCAATTGCGGCAGCGGGGAGATAATTTCTTACTGTAATCAACTTATAGCCTACTATTTCTTGCACACAACAAACTGCTCTGGAATTTCTGACTGCAATAAAGTAGAAATTTCTTATAGCTGATCGACGTTATTCACGCTGACCTCCATAATATAAGGTGATTAACAATGTGCCAGAAACGCACACCCTTTGATTTTGCACCAAAAAACTGTAACCGTAAAACGTGCGCCGTAGGCAATCGTTGCAACATCATCATAACTTACGCCATACTCCTTCCCCTAAATCAATTTCACGCAATCTATCCCAACACGCAATTTCCATGCGTGAGATAGCATCGCCCCGGAAGGTCCGCAATTAGCTCGGCAGCCAGTCGTTAAGGCACCTTATACCTTGAACAAGGGTTCAATTGGGGGAAACGCTTACGCGCAGTCTGAATGCCCTCGTCTGGACGCGCACTCTCGAAATGTTAGGTGTTTCATTAAGAAGGTCCAATCGATTGCAGGACACGGTGAAACGAGCCAGTGAGCATTGCGCGATGAAGCGAAAGTTGGACGCGTAATTGGTCATCGAAAGGTTTGCTGTAGTGTGAGTTGGTTGCACGTTGGGCGCAAACCTCGGCTGGTCAAAGAGCTTTTTCCGCCTTTCCTGACAGCACTTAGCGAAAGCACTGGAAGCTCTGGAGGACCACAACTGTAAAAACGATACATGACGTAGACTGTTGGCCATCAAGTATAAAGGGACGCAGTGAGGTACCGCCCTATTTTTGGTGTTAATCATGACGTACGGACGACGCTACGAGCTCCTACAAAGTTAATTACGACGGAAACTCTGATTTCTAAGTACATAAAATGTGCATGACAAATATTTGCAAAAACGTGCAATGAAATTAAGTTATCTGCTGGCGTTAATATGAAAAAAATTCAAATTAGAGACGCATTTTTTGGAGGAGGAAGAACAGGAGCCCCAATCTTGCACCGCTAAACAACAAAGCTTAATTAAAGGAGCCATGAAGACCAAACACAAGTTCGGTTAATTCGAAAAGTTGACTCGTTAGAATCATACTGACACCACTTTTAACGTACTTTTCGCTCAGATAAGCTATATAATTAGGGAAAAAGGGAATGGCCATGCGATCCACTAGCTCATTTCCCGCAACAGAACCTGTGATGTCATATGAGCCCTGCTGTGAGATTGGCTGAAGCCGTCAAAAGCAAAAGCAATTGAGGCAGAGCTTATATGCTTGCCGAACGAGCTATTTGCGTCTAAATTCAATGCATATTCATTTTACCGCAGTAAAAATGGTGCGGTAAACAACAAAGGTCACGAAAATACACGTAAACAGAAGTACCAATGCGCACTGCTGTTGGTACTGGGCGCACTATGCTTGTTTTAGCTGCACAGCAGTTCGACATTTGCAGTTGTCTTACACGACGCTGGCCGATTGGCGTCAGCAACGTTGCCTTACGTGACCCTGTTTTTCAAGCAAACCCCATATTTCACGAAGCGATTACTTTCTACCGTAGTAAAAACAAGCCGGGTGTAAATACGGTCAAAAACAAATCAACGGCGGAGTGCTGAGTATGCTAGCGCCACCTGGGAGGTTTGAGGGCAAGCAAGGCTGGAGAGCCGAATGGCGCAGTGGATGTTTGTTTGAATACACGCACTTATTACTTCATGGCAGACGTCACGAAAGCAGCCAATTTGGAGGGAGAATCAAAATTTTAACCTAAATTGATTAATTTTTCAGTGAATACGGCATCATTTGCTGCCGCGCAAGCGCTGGGGACGCTATAAAACACGAAATGTTTCGAATAAAACAAACTTTTATTTTGTCTTCATGGCTCTTTTAATGAGTGTGCTAATTTGTCGTCCGAACGAATGAAATATTTAGGCTATTAAAGGTATCAAATACAGTCGCCGAATAACGACTGCCGCGAGCAGATTGGCTTCACAGAAAATTTAAACTCCGGCGAAAACGTGGTACACATAACTTACACCATTACTGCCAAGGTTCTTGCCACATATGTAATTCATACATTTTTCCGATTTGTTAGACAAATCGAATATCCGCAAAGCATGACTTACATACGGCACAAGTCGTTATTATGTGAGTTGTACACGTTGTGTGCAACCTACACCCAAAAAGGAGCCAACAGTTGCGATTTGCAAAATTTGTGTTTTTCTGCATAATTTTCATACTGTAGGTTGATATGTACGCGTCAAGAAACTGGCTTTCAGCTGTAAGCACCACTTCTGCGCATGGGGAAATTCGCAACAGAAGAAAACAAAAAGGCCTTTATTATTTATTATTTGTGAGAGCCACACCAGCAACCGCTGCAAAATGAGCAATATTCTGCTATGAAAAAACTAAAGTTCTTCAGATTCCTAAAAAAAGCAATAATATTTCTGTTCGAAACAGCATTGCTTACTGAAGAGAAAATGTTGCCGCTCTTAACGGGTAACATGGAGTAAACGACGCGCTAATTTTGTTAAATCAGTGAAGTTACATTGTTTAAATGCGCCGTTATTGTAGCCCGGCATGATTTCCGTGCATAACCTTCTTTTAAGTTCAAAAAGAGAACTCCCGAAACTCGCACACAGCACGAGAACGCCCCAAGGAAGCATTGCTTCGTGACAAGGGCTGCTAATCTTGGAATTCTTCCGCTGCTTTAAGTGGGAGTGAAAGGACTGGAACTCAGTGCACAACCTGGAGAAAGGGTTCCTGAACCTCACACACACAGAATACATCGCCAGATTGTTTATTAAAAGGACAGACAACCTATTTTTGTCGAGTACATTTTTTCTATCCCAAAATAAATGGAACCACTTAGGGCACACTAACCCGAACCTGTGTTCCTGATACCAGCACCCTAGAACTCTCGAAATCGGAATTTTTAGATCTACCAGTCATACGTGGCCCACAAAAGGGAATGTTGGAAACCAGGACACTGAGCCGTGCGGCAACATACTTTTAACTGCACGTGAAATAAAAAGAGGCAT
The DNA here is from genome assembly GCA_013339765.2 of Haemaphysalis longicornis. NCBI lineage: Eukaryota > Metazoa > Arthropoda > Arachnida > Ixodida > Ixodidae > Haemaphysalis > Haemaphysalis longicornis. Next base: position 128,676,478 of record CM023456.1, read on the forward strand.
TCAAAATTGCGCCCTGATAAAACAACAATAACGTGTAACCTTTACTATTCCTTTATGCGGTTTTTCAATCGCGCGTATAAACCGACGGAGTTGTTTGGACACGTACGGTTGTGCCACGCTTAGACACTGCATGGCGCCACCTTGCAGACTTTAAAAATTTTTAGTGCAAAATTGTAACTATTTCTACTTGTTTATTCATAAATTCCTTGCAGTCACCATGGTATATAAAACGCTGACTTTCATAACAGCCAGATGACATGTCATAAAACAAACTGCGCGCCAATTAACGGGGACAAGAACACATTAAGACAGCACAAGCGCACGAGCGCGTGTGCTATCTTCATGTGTTGTTGTCCCCGTTAATTTGCGTGAAGTTTGTTTTTTGACATGCATCATTACCAACTCGCCCAATTTTCAACCCTTTTATAGTGGACATGCACTCCACAAAAATGGGTTATCTCTCGACTTCAGGCGGCACAGATTCTCTTTAGTTTTTCCGCACGCCTCAATTTAAATGTGGATGAATATGAGTCAGCTCTTGAGAAGGATATCGGCGCACGTTTAATTAAGATCCCCAGGTTGTCAAAACTAATCCGGAGTGCACTACTACGGCGCGCCTCATAAATAGACCAGGTGTAGCTTCAGCGCGTTAAACCCCATAATTTAGATTTTGACAACAAAATTGTTAGTTGTGAGCAAGCATGAGGAAACCGCGCGCCATTTCGTTCAGCCATGTGGCTGAAGCAAACAAACCGTCACACAAAGACTCTGCGAAACGGCCCATTTGTCACGCAAATTTTCGGTTCATCGTAACAGCGTCGATGGACGCAGCCGATCGAACCCAGTCGAGAGCCTCGCAGTAGAACCGCACACGCGGCTTTGCACGGACCAGAAGAGGCAGTCGGGCGTAGAACAACAGCCAGCGGGCGAGCTTCGCGCCACCATGAGCCGTGCTAAAGCCGGACCGAAAATGGTTTCCTACACAGCGATGGGAATTGTTCCGGAACAATCAGCCGCGCTCGTATCGACCGTTCATGAGAACGGCCGGGATGGAAATGATTGTTTCTACACTCCACTCGTGGAATTTCGCCTGCTTTCGTATCCATTCTCCTCTGTGCCATCACGCCCTGACTGCAATGCTAGTTCGGAACAGCCCGTGTGGCTATTGTTGAATCTAGAGAGAAAATGGCCACGGGGGAAGGGGGACTGTTTGGGTGTCTTTCTGCGAACAAAAGTAACTTTATGTACATGGGCATTCGGAACGAACGCTTAACCAGTTTTAATGTTTTAGAATATTCACAACAGTGGAAGGTTTTTTAAACCGCACTAAAATGTCCTGAATCACACTATAGAAGCAGCGGAAAGGTCTTGAACGGTGAAGCAAACGTTACAGTTTTTCTCTTTGTCCACGCGCAAAGGCTTCGTCAAAAGCTCGATGTTTGTATGGTTCGTGATTTGCGGTTGTAACACATTTAAAAATTATTTTGAACTTACTTTATACATCCCTCTACACATTTTAAGTGCTTTCCTTCAACGTAAACAGTACTAGTCCCTGTTGCTTTGAGTTCTTATTGATATAAAGTTGCTCACATTTTTTGTTTCTTCCTGACTTTTCACTTTATAAATAAAAAGGCACTGCGTGCGTGCGTGCGTGCGTGCGTGCGTGCGTGCGTGCGTGCGTGTGCGTGTGCGTGCGCGCGTGAGTGTGGGTTTTGAACAAGTCCTTTGGCATTTTGATCATTTTATCCTTGTATACTCTCTGTACAGACAGTCTCAGCTACTTTTTCGCGCTAGTAGAGCTGTGAAGTACACGTCTTGCCGCTAGGTTAATTTCAGGACGTCTGTCCGGAGATTTCTATTTCAACTTTTGCCGAACCTGGCAAGGTTAATTTTAAAACGAAACTTTCTTTGTCTCACTGGTGGTGGTGGTGTCGTAACCAAAGTGCACTGCAAGAAAGCCAACTTTGCCGATTGGGACGGATGATGATAAGGATAACGATGAAACAATAAAGAAACGTTTCCAGTGGTCGGAATAGAACCTGGATTCCTCGCGTTATCAAGTCGGTGTCTAGCCGATTGTGCCATCATTCCTTCAGCATTTCCTTTGGGTTCATTGTGCAAGCTTTGGGTTTGGACTTTCCTTGAGTTAAGTTTGGCTTAGGAGTTTGGCTTTGAATTTTGGACGACGACGAGTGGGGGTGGGGGGGTGCACAGCTTTCTCTTGAGAATTTCGTTTGCTCTCCTTTCGGTTGGCAGTTTTACTCGCAGGCAGTTTGAAGTGCGGTAGTTGACGCTTGGACAGCTGAGAGATGTGAGCAGTTTGAATAAACAAAAAAAAGCGCTAGGAAAGAACAGATTTTCTACATTTTTTCAACCGGTATCAAATTGAAAGAAAACAAACACAGCTTTTTTCGGGGAAATTTGTTGTGATGCGACCAATCTGCAGTGACGGAAACGCTTTCTGAAATCAATGTCTTGACGTGAAATCGTGCGCATACTTTGCGAGCGGGACTTGTGTGATGCAGCATGCAACAATTATATTCGTATCAGTGCTAACACAAAAATTTATCTGGCACGTAAGTCTCTTAACTGATTTAAAAACGAAAGCCAGCGATTATCGAATACTTTTTCACTGCTTCATCGTCTTTAGGCTGCCGTCACGTTCACCTGTCATGCGCATTCGGACAATTCTTGCTCTATCCTGGCATGGTTATAGGGTTAGTTCAGTAGTTACCACACTTGCGGCTCTTCGCGACCCGGGTTCAAATCCCATTCGAATTCCCAAAGAAGTTTCTGTGTATGGTATATTTACTCATTTTCTTTTTACAGCATCGTAATTTGGCCGTCTCATTCGTGTAGTCGCCAGGCAATGTCGTCACTTTTCGCGCTTGATGCGACATCTAAGTCTTTCGCCTTTAGCAGTATGCCGATCTTTATAGGCCTGTGCTGCGGAATTGGCTTTTTTCAAATTAATATTTTGAAAAAAAAACAAGAAACACCTATTCTTTCCCCCTCCTAAAAATTTCATAAAAATTGAGATGTCTAGCTTGGACTTTGATGGCGGCGGCCTTTGACTTTGGCAATTGGCCATTTGATTTTCGCAAGTGCTCAGAAAGCTTCGTGTTTCAATCATCGCCGTTGTGAGATGGAGAGCCTTGCGATCTTATTTTTTTTCTTTTATATAAAAGTGATAAAGAACGTACGCACTCCATTATCCTAGAACTTCTTTATTTTCCGCAACAGAGTTATTGCTGCAACAGAGCGCCCACAATACGTGGAAGAAATCCACGAATCACATCGAATTGAACAACTTGCACGCCATTAATTCATCACCGCGGGAAGAGCCACGTTCTGGCGGCTAAATATTCGACGCCACAACAGCAAGGTCAGAAGACACGTATTCCTGTGGCCATTCGACAGTACCTCAGAGTGGCGCCAATCCCACGTAACATGCACGCGAGCTATAACAAGACATGACGAGTGACAAGGGCACGGGTAATCCATGCACTATACTATCACCCCCCCCCCCCCCTACGCTCGCTATGCAGATGCATCACCATTCACACACAAATCTGTCCACACCGACAGTGCGAGCGACGCCAACTGAACAGAATTAGCAGCAAGTCACGACGTTTACAACACCCATAGAAACAGCCTGATAAGTTGCTATCGCCACCACTTGTGATGAATATGCAGTTACACTCACTGACTTCCCAACAGCATGCCGCAATTTCCTCATCGGACGAATATCCCTACCAGGATAGGCTATTATAAAACAAGCTAAACAACTTCCAGAACTACAGCTTGTCTGGTCACCTGGGTACGAATCCTTCAAAAGAAATTAGTCGACCAACGCAACTGCCCACGTCCATTCACACCGGGTCGTTTCCAAAGATGGAGTAAGCTTATAAGCTAAATGCACCCTCAAGCGTATCCCTCTGCGAAAATACGCCGACATTCTCGCCTACTACCGGCACGGGCACCACAGATACCCAGCACGCCACCCACGCCTCTACAGAACCGAAGCTACCACATTCCGACCACTGCAAACGAATTCTCACCACCACAATACCCTGCTCCATGCCAAGTACCCCATCTTGTGTCCAGCCTCTTGCAAATACTGCGCTTACCCTGGCACCCTATACCAACTGGTATGCGGGTGTGAACAAACCCGTCCCTTACACCTAATCCCCAACCCAAATACGAGCAGTGGGTGGTACGGCTGACTAGCTCCGACCTCTCCTCCCAGCGAAGCCTGGTGGACAGGGCCCAAGTGAGCAGCGCAGACCAGGGATCCCGGACTTCAGGGCACCGAAGGCACGCATGAATTAAGTTTACTTTTCCTCGTCCTCCTCCTGCTCTTCCTCCTAGCGCAAGAAAATGCCGTATAATCTCCCTGAACATACTCGTTCTGATGCGTAACTCCAGGAGACAACAATGAAGTCGCGGCACAATGCCGCGATGTTGTCGCACTGTATTGTAGATGTACCAACGTCAGAAAACAAGAGCAAACACACTGTCGCATCCGCAAATACGTGCCTCAGTCAGACGCATCGGATGCGAGCAAGATGAACGTGACAGCCGCTGTCATCATAACGCGGGCCCAACAGAGTGGCTTTTGATCAGTCTGCTTCCGGGCGGCAAAGTGCTGTTCCCTGCACTTATCCCCAAGGCCTTCACTTCATCGAACGATGAGAGACGCACTCACGGCACAAGAGCACACAGGGAGACTACGAGCGCCAGCTAATGACTTCGCTCAAAGTTTGCGTTCCTCGCAGGACAAAAAGCTTTCTGACCGCAAGCAGGACGTTCATTATCGGGTGCTTAAGCCTACGAGTTACCGAAGCGGTTTATTTGTGTTTTATTTAAGACGCTCTTTCATGCAGGGACAGCAAAGGAAAGAGAGTGAGTGAGTGAGCGAGCGAGTGAGTGAGTGAGTGAGTGAGTGAGTGAGTGAGTGAGTGAGTGAGTGAGTGAGTGAGTGAGTGAGTGAGTGAGTGAGTGAGTGAGTGAGTGAGTGAGTGAGTGAGTGAGTGAGTGAGTGAGTGAGTGAGTGAGTTAGTGAGTGAGTGAGTGAGTGAGTGAGTGAGTGAGTGAGTGAGTGAGTGAGTGAGTGAGTGAGTGAGTGTCGTGGCTCTTAAGCACGTTATTTACAGCCACCAATCTCTTCTGAGAGGACACTGAATATTAATACTCGCCCATGAGGTGGCGGTGAGTTTCGGTTTGACCTTTACAGATTGACTAGGATCTGTTATTAATGCCAGGTGTAGTTCCTGTTTCTTTATTTGTGTGCGGCTAAGACTTTACCGTGTTACAGGGAACTGCTTAGAGTTAGGAGAAATTATATTGTTTCGCCGGACAGCGTATTAGGCGGCACTGCACACTTACTAACATGAGCGTCACTTCGATTAATCGGCTGATATGTAGAATTTACACTAGTTCTAGAAGGAAACTATAGCACTGGGGAAATAAATTACGAACTCTCCCTATAACATCATAATCCTGCCTTGAAACAGATTAATAGGTCGCAACTGTGATACGGTTTCGTAGTCAGCATTTCAAGTCAAATAAACTAGAACAAAGGCCGCAAACCTACAGAGCTCAAACCAATTTGCTTTGAATGTTACAGTTATATAGACAGTAATATTTGCTACTATGTATGGAGATCTATACAGTAGCAGCGACATCCAGGATAATACCGAGGGAGGTAGTTCAGAGGGGTATTCATCCCACCAAGAACTACAGAAGAGTAAAGAAGGCTTTGGAAGAAATAAAGGGGGGAAAAGCACCTGGTGAAGATCAGATAACAGACCTCTTGAAGGATTGCGGGCAAATTGTACTAGTAAAACTGGCAAACCTGTATGAGGAATGCCTAATGACCGTGAGTGTAGCGGAATTTTGGAATAACGCGAACATCATAATCCATAAGAAAGGTGACACGAAGGACTTGAAAAAACAGACCGACCAGCTTACTTTCAGTCTTCTAGAAAGGTAATCGCTAACAGAATTTCTGCCAACTTGGATTTCATTCAACCTAACGAGCAAGCAGTGTTTCGTAAGGGCTATTCAACAATGAACCATATTCACACGATCAATCAGGTGATAGAGAAGTGCGCTGAGTATACTGAACCCCTATATATAGCCTTCATAGATTACGAGAAAGTATTCGACTCGGTCGAAGCTCTAGCAGTCATTCAGACATTGCGGAACCAGGGATGTAGACGAGCAGTTACATAAGAATACTAGAAGATATCTAGAATGGGTCCACAGCTACCATCGTCATCCATAAGGAGAGCAGTAAAATACCTATAAGGAAGGGCGTCAGGCAAGGAGACACAATCTCTCCAATATTATTCACACCATGTTCACAAGAGGTATTGAGGAACATTGGAATGGGAACAGGTCGTCGTAAGGGTTAATGGAAAATACCTCAGTAACCTCCCATTCGCTGATGACGTTGCCTTGCTACTCAATTCGAGGCAAGAATTGCAAAGCATTATTACCGCACTGGACAAACAGAGTAGAACCGTGGGCTTGTGAATTAATATGCACAAAACTAAAGAAATGCTCAATAGCCTCAAAACAGCACAGCGGTTTGAGATAGGTGGCGAAGCTGTGGAAGCGGTAAGCGAATATATCTACTTACGCCAAGTAGTTACCTCAGATCACAACCATGATGCGGAGATAATTAAAAGGATAAGAATGGGGTGGAGTGCATTCGGCAGGCATTCTCGGATAATGAATAGCAGCCTACCATTTTTCCTGAAGAACAAAGTGTGTAAGAGCTGCACCTTACCGGTACTCACCTACGGGGCAGAAACTTGGAGGCTCACTAAGAGGGTTCAACTTAAATTGAGAACGACTCAGCGGGCAATGGAGCGGAAGATCATACGTGTCACATTAAGGGACAAGAAGAGAGCGGAGTGGGTCAGGGAACAAACGCGTGGTAAGGGCGCATTAGTAGAAATTCAGAAGAAGAAATGGACATGGGCAGGGCATGTAATGCGAAGGCAAGGTAACCGTTGGTCATTAAGGGTAACAGAGTGGATCTCTAGAAAAGGCAAGCGTGGCATGGGGCGACAGAAAGTTAGATAGGCAGATGAGATCAAGATGTTTGCGGGGATAAATTGGTCGCGGTTAGCACAGGGTCGGCATAATTGGAGATTTATGGAAGAGGTATGTGCCCTGCAGTGGGCATAGACAGGGCTGATGATGATGGCTACAATGATTGCAGCGCAGGAATTTTAGAGGAACTGGAATAGGGAAAAACTTCTCTATGAACTCTTAATGTCCAACAGCGCGTTGGCGCATGGACTTCGCTTAAATATCCACCATCTCCAGCTAAATAATTGCACGCCTTCGAATTTACCTTTCCTTTTCATTTCTACAAAACGCATTAAGACATTCCCTCTTTATTCTAGCTACCTGAGATCTGAGAATTTTCTCCATCAGTATGTATATCTCCAAAAATAGCTTGCAGGCACCGATTTCTTGCTTTTTCCGAGCACAGTTTCTATTCTTTTCCGTTATTTTACGTCAGACTATTTCTTTCGTTCTTTTTCGCATTATATATGTTAAATACCTGTGGGGTTATACATGCATTGTAGCATATTCGTTCGACTTTTGCTTGGTATCGATTCATGCCGCCGTTATTGCGTAAATGAAGCGAAATACTAGAATAGGCTGTGCTTTGGAGCGTAGCTGCTGTTGCAAACCTCTTCTATCATTTGGCCCCTGCACCTATGACGCTATGTATTCGGATTTTTGTGTTTGTCATCAACAGCATAAAATTTAGCGTTACCCAGTCTATCTAGGCACTGCATGCCTCGATTTTCGCACAGCACTTCCTGGTTTTCGAACATTCGCCAGCAGTCGTATACATGACCAATCCCTGTGTTCATATCGACGCTATGATCACGTCGGGACTCAGTGCGACACAAAATGCACGTGACCTCATTCAGAGAGACGTTACCTGCTTTGTGACAGGGTGTGCAAATGATTGTGCGAACTCGGACCTTGATGCCGGCGATTTTATTTGTTTCTTGATTAACTTTCACGGCTTATTGGAAGCGTCTTTTGCATTCGACACAGTTCAGGAGGAGAGACGATCGTCCATTTGCCTACGGTTGCAAGCCGAAAATTGCTACCCTGCCTGGGAACTAGGGCGACAACCTGTGCTTCCTGTGCACACTTTTCGCACTCACGTTTTCTCGTTAATACCAAAAACCAGGCATTCAGGCGATATGGTTTCAAAAAAACCTTGCGGTCCCTAAAGTTTACGTTATTTCACCGACTGCAATTCTCTTAGCGCTAAACTGTTTTCTGCCGTCGAAAAAATAGTACAGAAGACGGTACACCCGACGAAGTACATTCTTTTGCATTTATGTTCTCCCTTCAAGCTACATTTCAAAGGTCCAGTAGTTGCAAGTATTTTCTTTTAACTTTCTTGGAGTTGAATTTCTTCTAAGACCGTCGTGGTACCCGTGCACAGAATATTTTTTGTGACGTCGTGCAGGGCCAGTGTAACGGCGTACGTGCGCTGTGTAGCGGTGCACACTAGCGCATGCGCGCCCGGGATTGAAGGACACAAACTAATTATGCCTAGCTGTGACGCGTGTCTGTGTAGATTGTCAGTGCCTAGGGTGGTCATGTATTAAATAGTGTGTAACCCGAGTGTCGAAGTTGGAGCAAGCGCTGCGCGTTGCCTTTTGTCCCGATTCCGACTAACCTACAGACAAACGTACAGCAAGCCCTTTCATTGCGAAGAGTCCTGAAAATATAATTTACAGTCAAAGCCCACATTCAAAATATTACAAGTGAGCGCGGATGTTAGAATAGACGCATGTCAACGCAAATGTCTGCTGTCAGCGTTAAATATTCAAACAAAACAGTGAAGATAATGCTGTTGCGCCAAGGTATGTACGAACAGTTCATTCGTGTCCACGCAAGGCCACCCGGAATTCAATTTAATTCCGTGAATCGTTATCGAGAAGCGTGTAGCGGTTGTAAATACGGCACAACAAAGCCCTGAATCCAGGCTTGCGGTGCAGCTCTTCATACCCAGCCGGAATGGCGTCCTTCATTAATTAATCCCCGGTATCGCTCGAGCGACGTAGCCGTGACCAGCCGGCAAACTTAAGAATGCAAGCTCAGTAATTGAAATTTAATTGCGGGGCTCTCCGGTAGAGTGGGATGGCCTAATAACGCACGCACAGGCCTCGAAATGCCACGCGCGAGGGCGATGGAGCTTTCGGGACACCGCGCGGAATGCTGTACCGCAGGTGCGGAAAGTTGAGCGGGTGGAAATCTGCACAGAGTTCCCACCCACCTTCAATATCCGGCGCTCCCCAGAAACGTTAATTGCATTACCAAATCTACAACACAATAAAAGCAGTTTCTGCGTACGCTACATCCCATACGTTTTGTGTGTTCGCAGTTCGTTGCCTTTCGCATTTAATTTAATTCGAATATGAATCGATTCTTTTGTTTTGCACGCACATTAAGCAAAAAAAAATAGGGGAAAACTTTCAGGCAAGTTTCTCAGGCCCTGCTTTCCGAAAATTTCAACTCCAGCGAAAAACGCACAGTATGATATATAGCTTAGTTCGGTAAAAATAAAAACATTCCGAATTGAAAGGAACAAAGTTTTGGCAGGTGAGGCAGTGAAGCATACAGCAGAAAAAACTGACGTAAAACAACTCCACAGGAAGAAAATATGGTGAAATAGGCTATTATATGCACCTTCCCCCCCCCCCCTTCCACCAAAAAAAAGGCGTATAAAAAATGCTGTTCGCATTGTAAGTAGGCCACACATCTGGCGTTCCCCGCAGCATTTGTAAACTCTCTAGTAAGCCTTCAGATCACCTCCGGAGATATCATCCACCATTTTGGGACCGACGTTAAATCTAAAGCCGCTGTGAGCATCAACGTACTGGAAGGCCAGGAAATCGCTCCTCCTTTACGAGTACTTTACCCGTTTCTCTCTTTTGCACATCTTCAGCTAAAGTACAGAGGAGCGTAGCGCTACCCTTTTGCTGTTGCCTTTATTTGTCCTCTGATTTATCCAACAACCAGGCACAAGTGCAACCGATTTAGGAAACGACGCGAATGCCGGAAATGACCACCACACCGGGATTGAATCTACACATCGAAATAGCCACGCTGCGCTGACGATAACTATGGTGTGATGTCGTAAGCCCAAAAGCTTGTTGCGGGACCAATAAGGCCCCCATGAAAACGCTGAACGCCTACTATAAACTCAGGAAGCATATAGGTAAAAATGGGTGGTCGTATGCGTATATTATTGCTTCTTGCAGCATTCCCGGAAGACCTCCTTCTCCTGCTCTTCCTCCTCCCCAACTACGGCCACTGTGACCTCTCCAATCTCAATAAATGCTATTCGATTCAATTCTATGCTCAGAAAATTAGGAGAAGTGCAATTTCGACTGTGGAGAGTTGGTGCATTCATATATCCGGCTACTGGATCGTTAAAGCACTTCGGCAACGGGTGACGAGCAGCCCACGATTTATCTTATATTCATGGCAAAAAACACTTAAAATAATAAAATGCCCGTGAATTATGGCCGGGCATCACTGTCTTTATTTATTTATTTATTTATTTATTTATTTATTTATTTATTTATTTATTTATTTATTTATTACTGCCAGCCTGAATGCAAGGCCATAGGCACGAGTGAGAACACAAATGCGCAGCAACAAGAACGCTATAGTTACATGAAAAAACGCAAACACAGAAACAATACCTTTCTTAGAACTTATATCAGTGAAACTTATCAGTAAAACAGCAAAACGTATCAGTAAAAATTGGTCATAGAGTTATGATTGCGCCCGTTGGCGCTTTCTTCTGACTTTCAGACTGTGTACATGCGTACTTTGGAAGGCTATTACCCGGTTTTTAAAATCTATTTTCCAATAAAAGCTCAAACTCACTGAAAGATATACACCGCATTTCTCTAATATGCGCTAAATCGACGGACTGTTAAATCCAATGGAAAGAAACACACCAATGTGGAAAATAATTAAATGTGTCGTTACGACAGAACGTGACGAAAGGCAACACTGGGATTATAGATATTGGATTATGGACGTCGAAGCTGCCGAAACAGGGTTCTGCCGGCGTTATGTTTGCTCTGCCCTCCTGCGCTTCATTAAAAATTCTAATAGAGTCACATAATGATAAGGATTGATTACTCTCCCGTTGAATTTTCAATTTTCTTTTTTAAAGCAATGCTTTCTAACTCTACCAGTCAACGGTTCTTTCGTGGCGTGCGGGACAAGGAACTCCCAACTGCGGCGCGGAGGCGGAGGTGGGGGGAGGCGGAGGGTGTCGACGGTACGGCTTTATCGCCTGCTTTAGCGACGGTTGTTTTGAGCCTGTTTTGGTGCAGCTTCGCGTTCATTGCGCGGTGCGTTCGCACGGCTTGATTAACTTGTTCGGCAGCACCTCCAACGTAGCCCGCACCCGACGGAATTAAGTGGTCGTGCGGCAAAGATACGTTAAGGATTCGTTTGCAGGGCGGGAAAACAAAATATACAAACCACACACATACAGACTATCTGGCCGCTAGAGAAACGCCTACCTTTTGCGCACTGCTTGCCACGAATGGTACTCCGTTTCATAAATCGGTGAATACCAATTCGGTTGTGTTTTAAGAGGTATTGCAAAAGGCGAAAGGAGGAACTGGTCCTGATAAATACCGATTATAAATGTTTCCTCAGCGTTCTCGCAGTTCTCAAACTTGCTAAACTAACTAGTTTAAATCGGTATAAATGAGAATCGCTAAGCTCACATGCCTAATCGTTTCCGTGTCTGCGCTTGTGTCGAGCGGTGGTGTAGCCCCAAGCTAGCACATCAGGATGGCTAGGTTTCCGCTGTCTCACCCTTCGAAAGACGCTCCTCTCCGTTTTCTCTCTCTCGACTCACGGCCGGGCTACAGCGGCGGCGTCCGCCGCTCTAAACCGGCCGTGGCCGACGCTGCTGCTGCGTGCGGGACGCCGCCCCTGCGGATTCCGGGTAACAGCTGGAAGAATCTCTGGTTTCCCCATTTGTGAGCCACGTGTGAATTCAACTGACGTCGCATGGGCAATTTTTGTGGGTGTCATTTAAAGCTTTGCTTTCCAACCACCTTCACAGCGTGGATTGGAGCCAATTTTTTTCTTTTTCGTTTATGGATCCAAAACGTTTTCCAACCGTAATTAAATCAGAATTTTTTTCTTCTTTTCACTATCAGCTGTTGATTGGCAGATCCCCTGACTGGGTATATGGCTATACTCAAAGGAACAACAACAACAACAACAATTTCAACTCCTCGGACTCGAGCTAAAAACTGCTGTTTCTCTTATTCAGGCCCAGCCGCTTCGAAAACACTAAAAAATGTGCTTGATCCCTCTTTCATAGGAATCGGTTAAACGCGAAAGTGAAATGTGCCTTCACAGGATTAATTCAATGTTTGTTCTGCATCGATATGAACTTGCACATTGCTCTTTATAGTTCGTCGGTATGACACCATTATACGCATCAACATTAGACACCATGGATTGCACGCGCCGGAGCGTTGCGTAAATCCGACTGAAACCACACGCGCTCGCAAACCATGCGCACGAAATCGAACGAGTTTCCAGCGAATCGTTTGGTGAAGTTACGGTCCGCTGCAGCGGAAGAGCATGATTTGCAGGGCTGTCTTGTGGGTGTGCTTGGCGAGCGACGACCTGCTGGCGCGTCGCTCTGGCAAAAGTGCGACCACCGCGTTCCCGCTCCGTGGAGTGCACGGCAAACGGTTGTGTTGCGACTCGCTAAGCTGGAGCCAACTGTCGGCGCTTATTAGCATCGTGATGCACTACTTCGCTTCACCTCTCTTCGACAGCGGCGCCATCTAATGGAGGAGGTTATAGGAAGGATATATGGTGCGTTCATACAGCTGTCTTCGTTTCAGCTCATAGCGCAGTGGTGGTAAAGCGCCTGGCTACTCCCGTTGCGGCGACGGAGATTCCGGCTCGAATCTAGGCGCAGCCGCGCCAATAAAACTTTTTCTTGCAACGTCAATTCCTTAACGGATATGACCACAGTGAGATCTTTGTGGATCCGGTCATAAAACACTTTCGTGTTAAAAAGCACGGCGCCAACAAATGCGGATGCCATCCGCAGTGGTTCGCCAGCCGTTTCCGAAGACTGGCCCACCTTGCAGGAATTCAGCTTCAGGAGCGATGCTCCGACGACATCATCGAAGTCGATAGCGCAGCAGGCAGTTCCAAACCCGGGCCTTCATGGTCAGCTGCACCCAATGTCGCCACAACGGCAAAGCACAGCAAACGCCAGCTCAGCACACCACTCGGCGGGAGCGACCACCGCAGCAAAAGCAAGTGCCGACTTCGTGCGAAAGGGGCGTGTTTGAGTCTGCGGAGGCCTCGAAGAAAGAAGAGCTGCGGCTGTCTTCTCCATCCGCAACAGGGCGCACTGGGCTCCTTTAAGTGAGGTGACGGCCAAGAGATACGCCCCCCCCCCCTTCCTCTTTTACAGGGAGCGCTACAACCAACTGCGTTTGCTCGAGGCGGCGTCCATGCACAGGCCCCTTAATCCGGAGCCTCCGAGCCTCCGAAGACCTGTCTTAAGCAAACGGCCGCGATAGTACCCAGCCACTATCCGCAGGGCTTGTGCAAGTGCTGCACCACGGGTTTCTTTGGGAACTCTCCAATCGAAGTCTTTTTTTCTGCACTGTACCACAAGGAGGCATCCAAGGTATAACTGGTGGCCAAATCGTTAAAGAAATTATGGCGGTTCAACATCAAGCACAAGACTCGTGCAGAAGTTGATTACGAGGGCCTCGAGGTGTAATCACGCACGAGTACCAACACGGGACGTACATCTACTTCGATTTTGAGAACTGGTGCGGCAGAGGGCGTGGACAGTTCGGCCTTCGAGTGTAGGTAGTTGGAAGACTGGTACCCGAACTGTAGTGCAAAGCCTCGGCTATGGCTCGGCTTCGGCCCTCGCGCTCTATCCTGCCTTGTTTGTTTGTTTCGGTATGTAGCGCGTGCCCGCCCTGCGTCGTAAGCGTGTACATTAATTAAGCAGTAGTTAAGCATTATTAAGCAGTATTTTGTAAACACGTGTCGTTCTAAAGAAGCCTATGAGCTCGTCCCTCACTTTTCGCCCTAGTGGAGCACAAAACAACTGCAAGCAATTTCGGAGAGCGGCCACCAAGAGTACATTTCGGCACCGTTGTTTCACGAGCTCCGGAAGCGGGAAGGGGGTTCAGGGAGCGGGGGCTCCATCCCCTCAGTTACCACATAAAAGGGGCTCTGAAGTGGAAGAAAATCTGGATGGAGGGGCCCAATCGCGAGGCTCAATACGACTGAGTCATTTTGCCAGCACCCACGTTCTGTCTGCAAGGATAATTGTTACTTAAATACCAACTCGCTTTGTTTTGTTTTTTTTTTCTTATAACTTGTTACTCACTCATTAAGAGCGAAGCTTGTTGAGCAAATCGTTTGTGTATGGTGTGCGCAGTTATAAATATCAAGAAACTTCCCAGCACTCGTGCACGCATTCGTCGAGCGCACGTTCGTCAAGTTAAGTACACCCACTAAGGGAGATTGGACCAAAAATTAGCCCCTTCTTCCCGAAGGGAACGCTGAGTAGATGCGGAGCATCTCGGGGTTCCGTTGTGTTTCCGTTGTGTTGTTTGTGGGTGGTGTTGACGCTTGCTTGCGCCAACCTACTAACTGACGGGACTGTTGCTTCCATCACACTTCATCGGAAGAACGGAGTGAAGTGGAGTCAACCGCAGCAAGCGCTGAACTGAACGCGCGCAGCGCGCTACCCGATTTACATTCAAGGTTGAAGGAGAGGAGACGAGAGGAGGAGAGATGCGCAAGCGCCGAGCATGCGCCGCGAAAGCAGAAGCGAAAACGCGGGAGAAGCGAAAGCGAAGTGCACGCAGCTGCTACGAGAAAAGAAGTGGGGGGAGTATCGCGCAGCTGTGGGAGAGAGGGAAGGAGGAGAGTTGCGCATGCGCAGTGTGAGTGCGGAGGCCGACGCGGGCCATGCCCAGACTATAAGATGCTCCGCATCTAAAAAAAACTCTAGCGTTCACCGCGTGCCTCGAGAGCACCGTTCTCAAGCCAAGCATGGATATTAGCCAACATTGGCTACAAAAAAAAAGAAACTCTAGCGTTTGCCGTAACGTGGCAACACTTTCTCGGAACGAGAAAGACACGTCATAGCGTACGCCCCTCGTCCGTTCGTCCTCGTGTCGTACGCATGCGCTCTGTGCAGTGGAAGAGCCGCGGCTTGAATGTCGAAGCTGCTGTAGGTGATCATTGACTCCACAAGGCTCGGCCAAGGGTAGTTCGCACCCTTCAGCACCTTATGTGGCGATGCCCGAGAGATCCCTATCCAAAAATGACCACATGTGCGCAGTGGGAGGAGCCGTTGCGCTGCCCAGACCACGAGGCCCAAGCTTCACTGATCTCCTGGGCGGCCACCTTCGTCAACTGACTGTGCTCCTAAATAAGTGTGTTTCTTCTTCTTCTTCGCACAGTCGTGGAAGAGGCCTCGCTTCAAGAGGCTCGGCGTTCAAAGCACCCGCCAGAGATGATGTCTCGCTTGTACAGTGGCGTACGAAAACGTCGACCCGAACGACGAGCTCACTCTGGCCTTGCTCAACATTAGGTCATCCAAATCTCATGCCACCTACGTCCACCACGGCACCACAACGATACTAACACTCAACTTTGTGCCCGTCAGTGATAACCCACCATTCAAATCTTGCGCGCGAGTGCAAGCTTCCCGGAATTTTTTTTTTATTAAAGACTGAAACTTTAAGCGGAATGCCTATTTTTTTCTTGATTCGTAACCACGACCAACTATAGTAAGGTTGGTCGTGTTCGTAACAAGCATATTTAACCTATAAGCATGAACTGAGGGAAAGTCAATACTTGAAGCAATAGCTCATTGTGCCAAAGAGTGCCTGTTTTTAGGTTCGTTCCTATATCGGCTTTTTAGAGCTTATAAAGGCTTTCTTTGGGTTATATATGCCTCTCGTGGGTTTTGAGTCTCAGTGGCCATTCACATCTACAGGACATGGTGACCGTCTTTTTATCCGGAAATATTGCACTTGACTGTACTATCCATGGAATTCATCGGTGCTGTGAAGAGCTGAGAAGTTCGTCCTCTCTCTCAACGAATAAATAGCTGTAGCCAAGGAAGCGTTTTTCAACGCGCGTTCGCGTCTTCAAAAAGCAGTTAGAGATTAGCCTCTCCCACGTAGGCCGTTTTTTTCCCCCCATTAGCCGAGTTGCACCCCCCCCCCTCTCTCCGTCCTCATCCCCGAGCGCAAACGTTCAAGGGTACATCGTCATCCCGGCACCACTCCCGGTTCGAAAGGTCTCCTTGCCCTCCCGTCCGCGGCCGTATTTTCATGTGCGTGTGTGAGTGGTGTTTAATTCCCGCTTAGTGCTTACCTTTACCTTTTCGAGAAGCCCCTAGTAGTATCCACCATTGTTATTCTTTGAAAACACAATGCATGACCGTTCTTTTTCCGCCGGAAACAGATAAACAACACGCATACACTCACACAAACGCACGTGAAAGCCGGCGGCGAACGGGAAGCCCGGAGAGCTCTAGAACCGGAAGTGGCGCCGAGCAGACTACGTACTCGTAAGCATTTGCGCTTCTACCGCTTGCCTATTCTACACGTAGTGTTGAATAGTAGAATTAAACGTGGGTGTAGAATAGTGTAGAATTACACGTGAGTAGGCACATACACGTGCTTATTTCACATTATTATTATAAAGCATTCACTCTTTACAGGTTCCCAACACAAACTCTACGTACCTGGTCCTGACCGCGATACATATCACGCAGAGGCGCGCTCCAGCTAAGGACACGTTTGGCATAAAAAAACCGATAATACATAAAAAAGCTTCCTGAGTGAAATAAATAACACGAAAAACCAGCAAATGAACCCAACCGAGAAAAAATACCCTAACACATATATGCTTACCGCGACTATAGTCTTGACTCAGGTGGCTACGGGGCAGTTGAAACTGTGAAACAAAACCCACATCTCACGGATAAAACCATGCTAATGGCAAAAAATACCCAACAATAGTAACTGAAACTGACAGAACAGGGGCCGAACCAGAATACCATAAAAAAACAAGAGCTGGAACTGCGCACTGAAAGATGAAATGACTGCCTGAAATTTTATTCATTACGGTAAAAGCTGCCATACAGATACCAGGCGTTACAAAAGGAACCATTTGTTTCAACTACGCCCAGAATTAAAAAATCGGCGCAGCTTGCACTGGGTGTGCATGGAGAAACAACCGAGCTGGGGGTCGACCTAGCATCTCCTCACACTGACACGGATCCCAGGAGAGAGGAAGCAGCGGGACCCCAACAGTGCAAAGCCGCTTTACACGGCACTGTGAAACAAGGACCATTAAAGTATGTACAGCGTTCTAACAGCGGAGCTGTTGTACAAGCCGTAAGTTCGCTGTTGCAGAAAAAAATACTACGAAAATGATGAGCGCTCGTGAGCGCGTGCCTCGCCGCGACCACCGAGCGTCCTGGGCACGCGCAGTGGCTTTAGCAAAAAACTGGCAAAAGTCCCGAGGAACGAGCAAATGCCGAGCGCTCGTGAGCGTGTGCCTCGCGGCTACAGCCGAGCGTCATGTGCACTCGCAGTGGCTTCAGCAAAACAAAAGTGGCAGAAACCACGAGGAGTAAGAAAATGCCCAGCGCTCGTGAGCGCGTGCCTCGCGGCGACCACCGAGTCCCCGGCTCGCTCAGTGGCCTCAGGAAAAAAAAACTCCATCGTTGTCGTGAAGCGCTACCCCGCATGTAAAAACAAGCGCCAGCTCTAATTATAACGATGAACAGATACCCTGCTTGGCCGAGGTCACCGTGGCCGCCGCATTGTCTAGAAGCAATTATGGATATGTGAGACGTGGCTACGAGTGTGCCAATCCTCCCCGAGACGACTTGCAGATCCCGCCACCGCTGCCTCGAGTCGATGGCGAAGAGCTGGTGAAAGTTGCATCCACACTCGCCGCGAAAAGACGACAACCTCTTCGATGCATATGAAGACGATTACTAGCACTGCAACTCTGAAACAAAATTGGTTGATCCCTCTTCCATAGGAACCGGTAAAACACAAAAAGTGAAATGTGCCTTCACAGGAGCATTTGAATGTTTATTGTGCATCAATATCAACTTGCACATGGCTATTTATATTTCGTCGGTATGGCACCGTTTTACGTATCAACGTTAGACACTGGATTGCACGCGCCGGAGCATTATGTAAGTTCGACTGAAACCACAGGCGCTCACAAACCGTCTGCGCGAACGAAACCAAGCTGGTTGTCAGCGAATCGTTTGGTGAACAGACGGTGCGCTGCAGCGAAAGAAGCAGCGGACCGTGCCACGAGCGCGAAATTCGCAAGTCGGCGTCTATCTTACTCCGTGGTCGTTACCTTACAGGCTTCTGCGCAGGTTACGCTGCGCGTCCCCCGTGCAGGTAGGCGCTTGCATCGCGGCGCCAACTGTTGACGCCCATTAAGTGCTGGACACATGTACGACTGGTGCACGCGATTTGCATGCGACTGATCGTTACGACTGTCGCCACGACTAGTCGTACGCGTGAATTTGAGACACATGACCCGATGCGCGCATGCGATGCATCGTCGGCGTCCGTCCGCCCACTGTTTTTGCTCCATGGTCAACTACGACGATCGCGGAGCTGAATTTGCAGATTCCGCGCGTTTGTTCGCAAGAAATGGATAAAGCAGGCAATCGTGAAGCGTTTTCTGCCTTCGGAAACAGTCCGCGCCACACGCCGGCCGCGCCTGCCAGCTCGGCACACTCAGCGGCTCGAACCGGCCCAGACCACGGTAGCAACCGCTTGTCGCTGTTCTTCCGAATCAATCTGATCGCTAAAAAGAAGTTCCACATGCGAGAAAGTTCGTGGTAGTGTGGTGAAAAATTGTGCTAGGGATTGTTGTCAGGGCTTATTTTAAAAGCGGCGATCAGATATCTGCCGCGATGAAAGCCTACGCTGACCGGCCGCGGATGCCGCGGCGCGCGGTGCGGCGAGCGGCCGAGAGATGGCGATACCTGCGCGGAAGCATCGAAACAGGCTACGCAGATGTCTTGGTCACCGATCGCTCAAACGGCAGTTATAGCTGAAATAAAGTTCGACATTCGAGAAAGGGGATGATGCTGTGGTTAAAAGTTGTGTCACGGGTTGCCATTCGCAGTTGCACAGATAGCGGCGATCAAATATCCGCCAGGATGCTAAGCCTAAAGTTCCCATCACCCGCGCCGACCCGAGCAACGCAAGCCGGTTGCGGGCGGTTGGGGCTCAGCGAGCTCTCATTGGCTGTGGCCTCACGACGATCGCAACGATTGCACGACTGCATCTGGCTTGCCAGTCGCACGTCGTGAGCCTCCTCCGACCAGCGAACGAGGCCAAAACAGGTCGTAACGATCAATCGTAACGATCAGTCGCATGCGAATCGCGTGTACCAATCGTACATGTGTCTAGCGCTTTAGCGTCATGATGCACTACTTCGCTGTGCCTCTCCTAGATGGCAGCACCATCTGAAGGAAAGGATATAAGGCGCATTTGTCGTCCGGTTTACGCGTTTATTCATCGCGCAGTCGGGAGTGCGTTTCGTACCTCCCGTTGCGGCGAAAGAGTTCGTGGTTGAAATCCCAACGCAGCCGCGTCGATCGAAGTTTTTCTGGCGATGTCATTTCCGTGAGGTATATGACGTCAGTAAGATCCTGCTGGACCTCGCCATAAAACACTGCCGTGTTAAGAGTAATGATAATGAAACTTAGCTATGCGTCCGGCATTGGTCGCCCACAGCACCTTTGCCATTCAGGTCTTGCGCGTGAGTGTAAGCATCCCTATTTTTTCAAGTATAGCAGTCATCGTCATCCCTTTCGTCGTCATCTTCCAACGACTCAGCCGCGTAGGGCAAATCCCGTTGTACCGCATTTTCGCCTCGGTGGACCTCCACTTCTTTGTCAGCTGGTCCGGTGGCCGTTTTCACGTGTGGATTATGAAGGGATGGCTTGATTCGTCATATTTGGCGCGGCGTACCCGTGGCGCGCCGGTCTCTTCACGACGACAAAGACGGGAGGCACCTCATGTGGCGTAAGCCAACGCGCAAGCCTGGCCGATAGGCAGTCGTCTCGTGCACTCAATAATTTTTTTTCGTTTTCTTTTAATTTTTGCTAAAGCCACTACGCGAATGTCGCGCGCGCCGCCTGACGCTGGGGGCGCCCGGGACGAGGCAAGCGCTCACGTGCGCTCGGGGTTTCTGCCCCTGCGGGACGGGTTTGTGTCGGCCTAAACAAAAAGGGCGGCTTATAGGATTTGAGCTCCGCATCATCTTGCTATCAGTACGCACCCAGCCGCCCAAGTTCGCTTAAATAAGGTGATTGATTGTATAGTTTAATGCGCCGACGCAACGCAGGCGATGAGGGGTGCCGTAGTGGAGGGCTCCGGATTAATTTTGACCACCTGGGGAGCTTTAACGTGCGTCGAAATCTCGTACACACGGCCGTTCTTGCTTTTCGCCTCCAACAGAAAAGCGGCCGCCGCGGGGAATCGATTAAATAAGGTGTCCAAACACGGTGGATATATGCTACAACCTGTCCCTATATGAAGCAATGCGTCATTTTCCTCTGGACCGTATGGAATGCGGCAGTGCTGCCCCGTCATGGAGAGCCCTGCCCATTATTATTAGTACGGGATGTGTGCTTTGTATTACCCGTATATTACAGACGAGCTCTAGACCACTCCCTGCCACTGATACAGGCTCTGCTTCGGCTTAAAACGGAATCACACTACGTAGACTTGCGTCGCCAACCCTGCCACTTAGTTTAACGCTGCCCCCACACACCGCCCTTTAAATAGACGGCCCTTGAAATATTTTCTTGAGCTGGAATGAGCTACATTCACTTCATCCTCACGCAGCCAAGGACAGAACCTCCTCCCGCTTTATTTCGACCCCACAAAAAATGTAAATAGATCTGACAACACGGAAACTATAAGCAAAATATAAGAGAAACACAAATGTCTGGCAAGAAATACGAACTTCATATTTATTCCCTGAAGTATGTGTCATTTGGAAAGTCGCGTGTTGCACCTCCTACTGAACCCTGCCTACACGATCTGCTCAAACCCTTCCAATTTGTTTTTGGACCCCAGATCCACTACACGAACGTAGCACCACCATGGTCGCCTTCAGCATCTTGGTCCTTGTGTCATGATTACCTTCGGAGCTCACGAGTGCTCTGCTCGGCCGAGTGCGGCCGTGACCTTACATTCGAAAGAAGCCGCGAGCCTTCATTTCTTCGGCGGAACGCTCCAGGGCAGCTATGCGCCGCTCCAAGTCCTTAAAGCCACGCTGCATCTCCTGAATGCTGCGCCTATTAGCCATCCGGCGCTTCTTCAAGTAGTCCAAATCCACGGTGTACTCCTCTTCGCTCTCAGTGCGGGCAGCAGGGCACGTCGCCGCGCCGGTAAAGTGGCGGTCCGTGGTAGGGCGGCGGCCGTCGTGACTGCCCCCCGGCCTGCCCATGCCGCCTTCGTCGACCTTTGAAGCGGCTGCGCTCTGAGACGAGTCGTTAGGATTTTCGCCGGACATCTTCTCTTGCTGAGGGATGCACCCCGGAGAGGAAGCTGGCACTCAAAGAAGGTACTCAAGCAGCGGTAGTGTGGGATCTCGTTCAGGAGGACGAAGTCTTCCAGGCGGAATGCTAAGCGAAAGCGAGTTCCGCCGAACGCGGTGCTTGCTCTCAGGGCTACTAGCGGCACGGGTTGCAGGAGCTCCACACGCACGTCTTCTTTAGTGGTCGCACATAAAAATGGCGCATACCCACTGATGGGGATTGGTCAAGAAGAGTTCTTTTTTATGGTAATCAATCAGATAATGCAAGATAGTGGAGCAGAAGAAAGAATTTAGTCTAGGTTTAAGAGAGAGATAGAGACAGAAAACAGAAAGCGGAGTAGGAAAACAAAATAAGTCAGCCCAATCGGAATCGTTTCACCACAGCAGACGAGCCGTCTACGAAATGAATAAGGGGATGGCGTTGCACGCATCCCCATAGGGGCCCGAACGTGGGACAGGTGGCGCTGCTGGCACCGTTCAACAGCGCCAGCCTCGGAAAAAAATCACAACATGAACGGGACATGCCCTGGCGTGTGTCTGTGGAGCACGCGTGTTTCCGTGTCGCTTAAAAGTGCAACTGCTCGTTACCGTGATGACGTTAGTCATATGACACCCACATTTTTTAGATTGGAAGCATCTCATGCTCGGGGCTGTGTCCCTCCATCCCTCGTTGTTGTCCGCCCTCCGCACTCTAGTGCGCATGCGCGTCTCTTCAGCCCCGTCAGCGTTTGGGCAGACGCCAGCGCAGTCCACTACAAAAAGGAATAGTTAGGCTGCGCCCGGTTTCGATCCCACGACTCTCTGGCCGCAACGGGAGGTACGTGGCGCTCTTCCCACTGCGCTACAAAGAAAGACGAGAGCATGCGCTACGAACGCGTCTTATGTCCTTCACTTATTCAAACTACGTCAAGAAGCTACTGATACAACGAAGGCACGCGAAGCTGAACGTGAACGGAAACGACGTACTGAAAACGTGCATCGATGCAATGATTCCGAGGGACTACAAGTGTGTCATTCAGTGGAACTGTAGAGGACTCTCAAGCAAGGTATGGGAGCTTCGCTACCGTATACTTATCGGAAAGCTCCCCGCTTGGGCCTTGCTCCTTCAAGAAACTAATTCTCTTCGGAATCTGCCGGGATTCAACGCATACGCCTCACCTAGTATTCTGGATCGTCGGTGTAGTGCTGTATCGGAGCCACCCGGCAAGGCCGCAGTCTATGTCGCCAACTGTTACCCCCAGACTCAGGTTAACCTAGAACCATGGTGCAATGACTCGCAGGAAGTAGTGGCCGTGTTAGTGAGCCTGCATCACACTAAGGTAATAGTAGTATCCTGCTACGTGCGCCACACAGCGGTAGGTCTCCTGCGTTGCGACTAGGCTGGATTCAGCCTCTCCTACGCGCGCACCCACAGTCCACTGTGCTGGTCGGAGGAGATTTCAATGCACCGAACCCGACATGGGGATATCCCTACTCTAGCGCCCGAGGAGAGATGGTGTTGGACGCGTTCACCGATGCGCATTTCGCTCTCCTGAATCCTATGGACACCCCAACCCGTAGACAGGAGCATCCGGGCAGCCCTCCATACTCCCCCGACCTTGCGTGGTGGCTTGGAGCACGGGCTGTGTCTTGGGACCGGGAACCGGACTGCTGGGGAAGTGACCACTATCCCATTCGCCTCGGTTTAGCTCCGGATATAAAGCGCCCAAACAGACGCCAGTGCTTTGTCACAGACTGGGACTTGTTTCGGGAGGGCCTGAATACGTCCGTCTGTGAAGAAACCTCAAATCCGCTGCGTGTGCTACGTGCCGCTCTTCGGGATGCCACGCGCACTTCATGGGTAGAAGAGAACAGACCTGCACCAGACCTACATCTTCTAAACCTGTGGGCAGCTCGACGCAGAGCAGAAGTGGCGGCCAGTAAACAGCCCACAAATCCGAATTTACGCACTTCGTTGCACCGCCTCACTGCAGCCGTGCGCCGTCATGAAAAATCCCTATCCGTCAACGGTGGTTGGACTGGTGTGCCTCACTAGGCCCATCTTCTACCATCGCGTCCGTCTGGCGCACGTTTCGTCGTATGGAGCGTGGTGGCCGCCCCCAAGACCCGGTAGCCACGGCATGCCTTGCCTCTGGAAGTACGCCGAGCCAGTTTGCGCGAGAAGTGGCCAAGCAGTTCTTTCCGAAGTACAAACAAGCTCCTCCAGCATTTGTCACCTTGCCTACTCTTCCACCAGAGGCTGGGTCGCGCCCAAGCCAGGAAGACCTTGACGGGATACAGGCTCCATTCAATATGGCTGAGTTCCTTGCAGCTATGACAAGGCTAAAGTGCGCACAGCGCCGGGCCCAGACGGTGTAACGTATGAAGTGTTGAAGAACATAGACGGTCCCTGTCTGCAGTGGTTACTCGACTGGCTCAACCCTATCTGGGCGTCTGGCGACATTCCACTCACATTGAAGCACGCCGAAGTGGTACCTATCCCGAAACCTGGGAAGCTCCCAGAGCGGTTGAGTAACCTCCGTCCTATCGCACTGACATCCACAGTTTGCAAGCTGTTGGAACGAATGCTCGCCACGCGCCTTTCCTGGTGGCTAGAACATATGGATGGTATCACCCAGTGGTGCCAGTTAAGCTTATTAATTTGCTTGCTTTAGGGAGTCTAGACACGCATCATGCAACTATGTAAGCCTCGGCATTAGTCCCTGAAGACGGTAGCCTTGAAGTTTACGGGTCGTGTATTCTTAAAGTAAGTTTACGTAAGGATAAGTAGGTTCATATGTAATCCATCAGCTTTTGACATTAGCTGTTATCGTCATTTGCAACTCCGCCCCCGAGTGGGTATGTTTCCATGCTTGTAGGTGAGTGTGCGAAGCCTAGCGCTTCACTATCACTTCTGAGCAGTTCTGCTGAAAATCCACAGCGACGTGTAATGAAGTATGGGTGTTGATCTGTCTGCATACCGTGCGAGGTTTGTTCGTTTCTGGGCACGTAGTCAATAGGATAGCTCGTGTTCACCAATTGGGTGGTGGTCCCGCCTGGCTTGCTTTTTGTTGTCGTAGCGGATGACAGTATTTCTTGGTTGTGTTCTGTGTCGCCCATTTCATAATTTGCCCTGGAGACGTTCAGACCAAGCCCGGATCGAAAAAATAGAACAAGTCCTGGCACTCTAAAAGACCTAGCGCACTCTAACAAGGACACGTCAATAAAGCTAACACCCATTCAAACAAACGTTACCCACATTAAAAGGCGTCTTAGTGAAGAGAAGCAACTAAAAGCAATCGACAACCTGCGTGAGGATGTCAGCACTGTTTGCATAGCCGTTCAAGAATCTCAGGTTCGGCTGCAGACGATTAAGACTAAACAATCAGAACAGGCCGCATTTGTAGCTCATGACTTGCATAACCGAATGCGAAAGAACAAACTGATTATTCAAGAGGATTCCATAAAAACCCGAGCAGAAGGAAAGAAAGAGAAAAAATTGGACGCGTATCTGGTCCTTTCCTTGCAAATGCCACCAAAAGAGGATAGTCTTTCTCGACATTTTCCAAGTAAATGCCTACCTTTGCTTTCCCGCTCACTTCTCATGCTGTTCCTCTTCCGTGGCGCTCCTCCCAAAATAAACACACTAAATGTCTGCTCAAGTCAATTTAAACTTACTGCGTTGCACTGCTACAGGTCGGGTTTCTCGATGCCACCGCTGCAGTACGGAGGAGAAACACGTAAATCACGTTTATAGAACCACGTTGCCCTACCCCACGCGCGCTCCAAGCAGAATGTGGAACCTATCGACGGAACCTTTCGTTGCTGTTGCCGTGTTATTTCTCACATTCCGCTGGAGCGCGGGAAACAGCAGGCGGCGGTTTTCTGCAGCATATTTAGTGTATCATTTGCTATCGCAAAAGCGAGCATCCATGAATTTTTTTAATTCATTTAATTTAACTGTGGCTGTTGACAAGTATGAACACTGACACCGCACTTAAACGTTTAGATTTGGCTGCAAGTATATAAGACTATTACGCAGATTTCGTTTCATTTTGGCCGGGTGGCTGAATCTAGTGATAGACAGACACACACACACGTACAGACAGACCAAAACTTCGGGGTGTAAGTAGCCCAAGAAAGATTATCGTCTTTAACAACTTTATTATCTCCACAGCCCTAGTCCCGACCGTCGTGCCACAGTCTCTTCACAAGGGGGACGGCCAGCCCAGAATAAGCAGACGGAAACTGGGCAGATGCGGAACGCTTCATTACTAAATTCGTGTCGACAAATTTAGGCATCCAGGCAGGAGAAATAGAACAAGCGCACATGGTCGGCCGGCCGAAGCCAAAGCACAGCCGCGTAACAGTGATCAAATTTCTTAATTTCAAAGATAAAAGCAACATTCAAAGGAACGCCACTAAGCTAAAAAATTTAAGCAACCTCGCGTATGGACTGAGTAAGACTTCTCTCCTCGAATCCAGTTTGTTAGAAAAAACTGCGACATTTTCCTCGGCAGAAAAAACGTGCTCAAGACGAGAAGGACAGGGTTATGTTGGATAAAACTCTTCTTGGAGACCGGTGTTTCTCATTCAATTCGGCCAAAAATGAGATAATCTGTCTTTCAAGACTTTCTAAACGAAGCCAGGCCAGGTACTCTTCGCTGGCGAAAGCGGGACCGTTGTCGGACACAATGACGTCCGGCAATCCCTGGTCTGCGAAGACTTGCCGCAGCGCCGCAATGGTTGCTCCTCCCGAGGGAGTGGTGACTGGCAGTACCTCCACCCACTTCGAGAATGCGTCCACAACCACCAGGAAGTAGTGCCCCTTGAAAGGGCCTCCGAAATCCACGTGCAGGCGGGACCAGGGTCTCTCCGGGAACGGCCAGGGGGTGATCTCCACATGACGCGACGCTCGCTGGTTCTCCTGGCAGACTTGGCAGCTCTGCACCATCCGAGCAATGTCGTGGTCGAGGCTAGGCCACCAAACGTGGGACCGGGCCACCATCTTTGTCTTCTCCACGACTGCATGACCCACGTGCAGCAACTGCAGGACCCTGGACCGCAGGCTCTGTGGAATCACCACCCTGGAACCCCACAGCAGGCAGCCCTGCTGCAGGCTCAGCTCAGGCAGCCTTGCGGCTGTATGTCTGCTCAGCCAACTCCTCCCCTCCGGACACCGCAATTACCACCTGCGACAGGACTGGGTCCTGGCTGGTCGCCTGCGACACTGCCGATGTGGACAGCACCTCCGGGTAAGCGCGCTCCAGCATGAACACTTCGGCAGGTTCAGGAACCGCAGCAGGCACCTCCGGCAGGGGCAGTCGGCTCAGGACATGAGCAGATGCCAGGTCCTTTCCCGGACGGTACACCAGCCGGTAGCTGTAGGCCGCGAGCCTCAAGGCCCAGCGCAACACTCGAGGTGATGGTTGCACTGGACCCGCCTTGTCCGGCCCCAGTAGTCCCAACAGCGGCTTGTGGTCCGTGACCGCCTCCAACTTCCGGCCCCACAGGTACTGGTGAAAGTGCTCGACCCCGAATATGAGGGCCAGCCTTTCCTTGTCCAGCTGGCTGTACAGCTTCTCTGCAGCATGCAGCCGAAGGGACGCAAACGACACAGGGAGTTCCTGGCCATTCTTCTCCCGGTGGGCCAGGACTGCTCCCACGCCGTATGGCGACGCATCTACTGTCAGGACAACTGGTTTGGCCGGATCGAAGTGTACCAGCACCGGAGCCTTGGTGATGAGCTCCTTGCTCCGCTGGAAGGCCAAGCCCTGTTCTTTCTTCAAGTCGCACTGCTGTCCATCTCGAAGCAGATGGCGGAGCGGCTGTAGATGCGACGACAGGTTCGGCAGGAAGTTCCTATAGAAGTTGATGATGCCGAGGTAGCTCTGCAGCTCCTTCTTGTT
Source organism: Haemaphysalis longicornis (assembly GCA_013339765.2). NCBI lineage: Eukaryota > Metazoa > Arthropoda > Arachnida > Ixodida > Ixodidae > Haemaphysalis > Haemaphysalis longicornis. The sequence continues at coordinate 128,704,074 of CM023456.1, forward strand.
CTGGGGCTTGGGCGCCTTGAGCACAGCCTCAACTTTGCGGGGTGCCGGGGCCAGGCCTGCCTGGGAAATGATGTGGCCTAGGTACTCAACGCTACGGGGCAAAGGAAATGCACTTCTCCAGCTTGAGCTTCAGCCTGGCATCCTGCAATCGTGCCAAGCTTCAGCCTGGCATCTTGCAATCGTGCCAGGACGCTGTGCAGGTTCAGCAGGTGGTCCTCGTCGTCTGTACCAATCACCAAGATGTCGTCCAAATACACCCCCACTTGCCTCATGCCCCTAAACAGGTTGTCCATCTCCCTCTGGAAAATGGAAGGTGCTGAGGCCACGCCGAACGGTAAGCGCGCGTGCTGGAAGAGTCCCAGCGTTCTCGATATGGTGAAATACTTCCGGGACGACTCCTGGAGCACCAGCTGCTGGTAAGCCTCTCCGCTCGAGTTTTGTGAAGTTCTGTCCCCCGGACAACGGCGGCCAGAGATCTTCAATACGGTGTAGCGGGTACTTCTCAATTGTAGCGACGGGGTTGATGGTGACCTTGAAGTCCCCGCACATCCTAACACTGCCGTCTTGCTTGAGGACTGGCATGATGGGAGCGGTACACTCTGACGACTGGACGGGCACCAGGGTGTCGTCTCGCTGCAACCGTTGAGGTTCCTGGGTGACCCCATCCTTCAGGGCGAACGGCAGTGGGCGCGGCTTGAAAAACCGGGGCCGGGCTCCCTTTGGGACATGAATGTTCACCGCAGTGCCGGTACCTGTGTCCAGCTCCATGGAAATAGGACGCCCGCAGACTTCGACAGTGAGCATATACGGTGGCACAGACGACTGAAGTATGTCCGCATGCCGCATGTCGAAAATATGCGGGTCTTCGGCCACGACGTGAAGCCTAGCCGTTGCACCGGAGGCTGCTGCCGCCCGCCCCCGCTGCCTACCCTTGCGCCGGCTCCCTTGGCCGTGGGCTTGGCGGGAACACGTGCTCGCCCCCGGCTGCTGCTTCTGTCCGTTCGCCGTCCCCCCCTCGGCATGCCCGAGAAATGTGCCCAGTCCTATAACACGCAAAGCACACCGCTTGCGCGAACTGGCACTGTGAGGGGGGGAAGGGGGGGGGGGCACCACCGCAACGACTGCACCTGCCATGCCGTGTCGCCATCTTGTTCACTGCCGCCTCCGTCGACGGTGAGCCGGCCGCACGCTGCTATCGCGCCCGCGTCCTTGGCCGCAGCATCCATAGCCAGCGCTGCCTTCACGGCGTCGTCCAGCGAGGGGTCAGGACGCTCCAGAAGTCGCGTCTGCATGGCGGGGTCGTTGATGCCGCAGACGAAGCGGTCCCGAAGCAGCGAGTCGAGATGGCTCCCCGAATGCGCAGCCACTCGCCAATCCTCGCAGCACAGCGACGAACTGCCTGAGAGAGAGAGACGAAACTTTATTAAACTGAGCTTGTCTTTAGCGTGAGAAGTTGGTGGTCGTTGTTATCAGCCCAACGACGACCGAGGCGGCACTTGTGATCAGGGAGGTCTGTACCTCCCTGTCGTGGGATGCCAGTGTTTCTCTCCACTGCTCAGCTGTGGTGATTCGGGGATAGGGGTTTTGGGGGCAGGCCCTCAGAATGTGGGGTAGGGTGGCTGGGGCTGTGCAGAGGGTGCAGTTCGGGGATGGGACTTGTGTTGGTGGATTAGGTGCAGGCGGGTTGGGTGTGGGTATGTGTTTGTTTGTATGAGCCTCCAGTCTTGCTCTTGGGCTGTTGCGAGCTCCGGGTGCGGGGGTGCTAGCTTTCGGCGGCAGAGGCGGTAATGTTCCGTAATATCGGTATAGTTAAGGAGACTGTCTCTGGATGACCTTGCCCCGTGGGATGGGTCGGGCGCCACTCCAGCTCGGAGGGTAAGATCCCGAGCCTGAGAGTGTGCGGTATTGTTCCCTTCCTGTCCCGCGTGGGCCGGTGTCCAGAGTATGTCTACTGGGGTGAGGCTGGGATTCTTCTGAAGAATTGTGAGTGCCAGGGATGAAATGTTGCCCTGGGCGAAATTTGAATAGTTGTTTTGGAATCTGAGATAATTGTGGGCGGCATGGGGCGTTGCGTTAATGCCGGGCTATTGCTGCCTCTTCCGCCTCTGCTGGGTTTTTCGTGCGGATTGTTATTAAATGCACTGGTGGTACGTCTGTGCCTTTCGTTACGACAATGGCGAATGAAGTTTTATGTCGGTATTCGGCGGCATCCACAAAGAGGGTGTTTTGCACCTGGAGGGTATCTTTTTTGTAGGTATTGTGCCCTAAGTTCTCGTCTGTATTGGTGATGTGTTGGGTGCATATGCTTCGGTAGTGGTTTTATGAATACGTTGTCTGCTATTTCTAATGGAATGGGTTCTTTCTCAGCTAGTATTGCCGGGGGGTTGATTCTGAGCTGTTTTAGTATATGTCGACCTGTGGGAGTTTTGGTCAGACGGACTGATTGATTAGTTAAATGCGCTTTTATTAATTCCTCGCAATTGTTGTATATGCCTAGCTCATCGAGTCTAGCGTTAGATGTACTTAAAGGTATTCGTAATGCTGCTTTGTATGCTTTTGTAATTAGTGTATTTATTGCTTTCATTTCGTGGGCGCTGAGATGGAGGTAGGGGATAGAGTAGGTAATTCGGCTGATTACAAAAGCTCGAATCAGGTGAATACGGCCTATTCTTTGATTGGTGATTCTTTTCATGAGGCATATGGTTTGGTTTACGTGTGGTGAGATATTCTTTATGTGGATTGTGTTTGAGCGATTCGCTTGTATGTGCAATCCTAGTATTCTGATTGTTTTATCTACGGGTATCTGATGTTGAATGTGGAGTGAAATCTGTGGGTGTTTTCTCTTTCTTTCCTTTGGGCGGGAGCAGAAGTAATTCTGACTTGTAAGGTGAGCAAGTTAATCCTTCTTCGTTTGTAGCTTTTCAGACTGCCTGTACTCCTTTTTGAAGGGTGTGTTCTATGTGAGCGTCGCTGCCTCCATGTATCCACAATGTAATATCATCCGCGTATAACGTGTATTTCAATGTGGGTATTTTGTTTAATTCTTTTGGGATGTTTAGTATTGCTAAGTTAAAGAGGAGTGGTAACAGCACAGCCCCTTGTGGGGTACCCTTAGCTGGTAGTGTTATGGTGTCTGACTGCACATCTCCTACTGATATTGTTGCTGTTCTATTTGAGAGGAAATTTTAAATGTATCTAAGTTCTTTGTCAGGGGTTTGTTACTTGTAAGTTGTTTAGAATAGCTGAGTGTTTAACGTTGTTGAACGCTTGGTGGAGTTCTAGGGCTAGGATTGCTGCTGTGTCAAAGTGATTTGCTGGGGTGATTATTTCTTGTTTAAGTTGCAGTAGTATATCTTGAGTGGAGAGTCCCGCTTGAAAACCTATCATGGTCGGTGGTATGATTTGGAGTCTGCTTAAATGATGAGTCAATCTCGCATGTATTTTGTGCTCTAATAGCTTGCCCAGGCATGACATTAGAGATATTGGCATTAGATTCTCGATTTTGAGGGATTTTCCCGGTTTCGGTATAAACGTGACTTTTGCATGTTTCCATTCTTGGGGTAGTGTTTCTGTGGTCCAATATGCGTCAAAAAGGGCTGTGAGGGTTGTTATTGAAGTGTCGTCTAGGTTTCTGAGGATTTTATTAGTGATTTTGTCTGGTCCTGGTGCGGACTGTGTGCGTAGTTTGTGCAAGGCTCCTCTTAGTTCCGATTCAGTTATTTCTTTGTCTAGTTCGTGGTTCACTTCTCCTCTGTAAGGGTGGATTGGGTCCGGTGATGTTTCTGGGAAGTATGTATCTTTGATTTGGCTGATGAGATCTTCCTGTCCTCCTTTATGGCTTTGTACTAGGTGTGTTATTCGGTTTGTTGTTTCTGATTTAGTGTTGTTGGGGTCAATGAGGTGTTTCAATAACTGCCATGTTCTTGTCATGCAGTCTCTCCTTCTCGGAGGCTCCGGTTGTTGAAGCGGAAGCTCTCTCCATTAACGTGGACGGAGCCGGGCTGAAGTACAAACGTAGCGTCGCGAGCAGCTCACCCAGCGACTTGTCATGCGGCGTGGCCGGCTTGACGAGGTACAGCAGGAGAGCAAAGACGCGGTTACCGCGGTTGGCCAGGAAAATGTCGCGCTGTTTTGCTTCGGATGTGTCGTTCGCCCGGAAAACACGCCGACTTGTTCCTCGTAGACAGGCCAGGCAGACCCTTCACCGTCGAACGGCTTGAGCCTCCCGTACAGCGGCACGGCGTACTGGAGGCCGGAGTGGGGGGCGGTCTCGGTTCGGTCTGTCCGCGGACTTCTTCCCTCGTCGCCAGTGTCACAATTTGGCCCGCATTCGTGAACGTGGGAGGGTCGGGGTACCCTCCAGCCGAGTGACGACCCGCAGCGTGCTGGTGGTGACGGTGACTGACCGCGAGCTGCTGTGCTTGTCGGTGTTTATTGGCCAGCCGTGCACAATCTTTCCCACCGAGCCCGGCGGGGCCACCGAACTTAGCGACCAACGAATATTAGGGTCGGGTGGCGCCACATACTTGTCACACAAACTAAAGGCACATCATTCCATTCAGAAATGTGTCGAGGCTTAGTTTCAACTGAGCGAATTGCGGTGACCCATTGGCGGCCAGCGGACTAAACGCTGCGCCGGCTGACTCTATCGGAGGGTCGGTGAGCCGTGCACGAGCGCAGTCAAGCTAAGCCACATTTTTGTGACGTTATGGCGCCACAGTAAATGGGCGAGAATGCAGAGATTTTCGAATCAATTTTCTAGTCAATAAAGTCGCGTAAACGCAGCAACAGTGGTCGAAAAATGGCCTACAGACTCCAGACTACAATGTGCGCCCGTAACCCCGCAATGTTTACAAATCACTTCAGTGTCCCTTTAAAACGTTTCAGTAAACGCCCACACTAGCGCTTTAACAGAAGTCAGATCAGTAGTGTCTGAAGTATCTATAAAGAGACCAATTTTATTTTTGTTTACATTAATCACGTAACCGATAACCTAAGATTTAATGTTCGGTTAGACGCTGATGAATGCGTTACGTACAGACAAATTAACAGCTATGAAATTATCTAGCATTAAAGATAGACCGGAACAATATTTCCAGCCAGTGTAAGCAGTGACAAATCAAAATAAATGGTTCCAATACCAAGGCTATTACATTTACCAGGTGCACGAATGTGCACCTAATGACTATTTATTACTATCACGGTGCCCAAAAATGTTTCTACGCTAAAATATCTCGGTGTCTATTTGTCGTCAAATCAGATGTGGAAAGAACACATTGACGCTATAATTTCAAAGGCAAGTAAAACACTCGGCTTTTTTTCAAACTAAATTTCTATTTAACTAGTCTGTCGAAAAAACGTTTAGCATATACTACATTAGTTCGATTTAAAATGGAGCACAGCACACGTCAAATATTAAGAACCCAAACCAGACATACATAAAAAACAAATTGCAGGCGTTGGAATTTAGATTAACAGCTATGAAATTATCAAGCGTTATAGACACACCGGAACAATATTTCCAGCCAATGTAAGCAGCGGCAAATCAAAATTAATGGTTCCAAAACCAAAGCTATGACATTTCCAAGGTCCACTATAATGTGCACCTAATGACTATTTATTACTATCACGGTGATCGAAAATGTTTCTACGCTAAAATATATATCGGTGTCTATTTGTCGTCTACCCTTATGTGGGATGAACACATTGACGCTATAATTTCAAAGCCAAGTAAAACACTCGGCTTTTTTTCAAACAAAATTTCTATTTAGCTAGTCAGTCAAAAAAACGTTTAGCATATACTACATTAGTTCGATCTAAAATGGAGCACACGTCAATAATTTGGAACCCAAACCAGACATACATAGAACACAAATTGGAGGCCTTGGAAAATAAAGCGGCACATTTCATCACTAAGACCTATTCCCGCGCATCTAGCATCACTGCCATTAAGGACTCCGTACAGCTGCCCTCCCTTGGACAACGAGATTACTACCATTACTCTGTCGCTTTCGCCGGCTCTACCATACTCCGTCTCCGTCTGCTGCATCGCATATCAAGCCTTCCCATCGCATTCTTCCACGTCTACATCACCCTTTCGAAGTGCGCCCTTGTTTTCCCGTACTTTTCTTCTTCGTCAATCTTCGATGCTTTGGTCATCTTTCATTGAAACCGATTGCCGAACGACATTGCCACAATTCGTACTCACGATTTATTTGTAACCCATTTAAAGCGCCATTCATTTGTAGATACCTGAAATTATTAGAGACATTAACCATGTGCTATGTGCGCTTGATTCGTAATTCCTTTGTTCTCTTTCGTTTTTTTTTTCTTCTTTTTTTCTTCGGTTTTCTGTTACATTCCCAGTCTTGACTGCGTTTGTTCTTGAATTGAAATTAATACAACACATTGTTATCCCCCCCACCCCCTAAGTAATGCCCTCCTGGGCCTTTAGGCTGTCTTCATTAAATATGGTACCTGTGTTTAGGCCTGGAGTCACTTCCTCTGGCTGCCATCATCACTGGCCAATCGAGTTGAATGGGCATGTAAGACTTCTGAGTTGGCATATTCACGATGATGAGCATTGTGTGGTTGCCATTTCAGTCAATGGAATTTTTGTGCCGCTGTGTAGTACGTTCGTGCCCCGTTTTCGCAAAGCAGGCACTCTAAGTGTGTAGCCAACCTGAGTGAAAGGCCGTCAACAATAAATTTATTCAGCGGAGCATCAGTGGTTATTAGGGTACCTATTACATGCGTTCAGACAAGCTCTTCCAGCACTGCTGCTCTTCACGAGCAAATCGATTCAAGCACCCCAAACAGGACCCACCCAAGGCGGTTTATCAGCCAGGCCCCGAATAATCCCACGGCCACCTTAACGAGACGCGGTAGCCCCGCTTGCCCCCACTGCTGGCAGGTGGCGAACACGCTGTTCTGGCCGACGGCGCCGCGCATGCGCATCTGAGAAAAGGCGGCGAAGGAGCCCGCCCTCACTCCGGATGCCTCGAACCCCAAGGCCTTCAGCGCAGCACGGAGGGCACGGACCGCACCTACTGCTCCTGATACTGCGTTGAAAAGGAAGTTGGACAACAATGGATATCATCGCTTCTGCAACTCCCGGCGTTCTGCAGCCATCAGCATTGCATTATTTATGAATAACAAATCTGAAACAACAGGTGTCCTGAGCCGCACTTTTGCCTCAACGTTTAAAAAAACCCTGTCTGCCAATAGTAAAGGTCCTTAACACAGCAATACATGGTTAGTCTTACCCGAGAGGCTTTTCCCGCACTTCACTCTAGGTCGTGCAGAAAAACTTCAAAGGTTCACAATGATGGTAACAGGAACCGCCATTTTATGCACTCCGCGTTGCAATACAGACGGTATTCGCTCCGCCATCAGAGTTTCCAGGAGGACAGAGGTACCGCGCAAGAGCATAGCACGATGGCGCGGGAAGGACTCGGGTTTTGAAAACGGTGTAAAAGATGACCTCACGGTATGCGAAATGCTATTTGCATTGCGGAAATCTTCGGTTCTGTGAGCGGTAACCGAAGATTTCGCTGCAACGATCCCTAAGCACTCACGCAAAAGTTCGCGATCTTGCAATGTTGAAGTGTCTTCACAGAGAGCATGTTTTAAGATACTCATGAGCATTATTGTACCATGCCACATTACGTAACGTCGCACATGAAGTTCATTAGGCTCGACCCAGGTAACAGAAGTTTGAACAATCCGAATCGATCGGCTACGAGGTTTCTTTCACCGCTGAGTTCGGAGGTTGTCGCCATCATCGTAATCATCATCATCAACCAGAACAACAACAACAGCCTTTTTAGGTTCACTGCAGGCCCAAGGCCTCTCCCATTGATCTTCATCCGGTTCTTTTCTGCGCTGCCCGCGAGTCCATTCTTTGCCTCGGAATTTTCTCATTCCGTTTCTACAGTGAGTGAATAGCCTTTCCCTTCTCGTCCCGTCTCTCGGTGTCCATTATGTTGTACTCGTGGTCCACCTGTTGTCGGTTCGTCGTGCTACATGGCCAGCCGAAGTCCTTTTTTCTCTTAATATGAACTCTAATAATATCTTCTGCTCGAGTTTGCTCCCTAATCCAGGTTGCTCGTTTCCTGTTTCTAAGCGTTAATCTTATCATTATGCACTGCATGGCACGTTAGCGGACTGAAGTTTGGTTTCTTGTTATTTCGTAAAGGTGCAAAGTTTACGCCCTGTATGTCATCACCACCAGGGTGCATTGATTGAATACCTTTCTTTTTAGGGATAACAGTATCTTGCTCTTCATTATTTGCGACTGCTTGCCAAATGCACGCAAACCCAATTCTATCCTGCCTCGGATTTATTTCTCGTGGTTGGGGTCAGTACTGTCCATCTCGCCAGGGTAGTTATATTTTTCTACTTGTGGCAGTGTTTCGTTACCTATGCTGGAAAGTACGCGTTCATCGGGTTTATTTACGATTACTTTAGATTTAATATCTTATTTATCTCTTGTCCCCACGTGGGAACTCTCTGACTGTAGTTCTTCAATCATTTTTTGGAGTCATTGTGCAAGACTATGTCGTCTGCATATCTCAAATGGCCCCAGTATTCCCAGTTTATCCGTAGACCTAAATTTTTCCAGTCAACTTCCTGAATACACCTCCAGACGTGCTGTGAACATTACATGTCATGTACAGTATCTTATTATACACTGCGCATTTTTCCATTACTTGGTTGACGACATGAATGAGATCTATTGTAGAGTATGCTTTCCTAAACCCAACCTATGGGCAACGGTAGTTGGAAATCGAGGCGGTCGTTTATGCAGTTAACTATTACATCGGTATACAGAGGTCAGCCCCACGTGATTTTCGATAAAATGCAGCATTTGTTTTCGTTTTACGATACAAGTAGCTTGCGTCCTGTCGTTTGCATGACTAAATTTGGAGCAATCGAGTTTCACCACACGATAGCTCTCAACCGTAAAAAATGAGACAGGTACAAGTGCCCGTCATAAAAAAGTCTTTGGGCAGCGGTTTTCGAGCGGTTTTATTCTGCCATTTATATGATTTTGTGCTTTATAAAATCTACATCATTTTATATGCATTATACAGCCGCCATCTATATGAATTATGATTTTAGAATAAGGAGTCCGGAAATTACATAGGCCTTGCAATGGAAACCACTTGGTGCACGCCGGAAAGTTCGGCGACTTAAATTTCTTTTAATATATACCATGGTAAGACTGGAATAAGCAAAGAACTCTATTTAAAGACCCCTAGTTATAAGTCTGTACGACGAGATCAGATGTATAAAACTAGAGAATATAACTGCCGATCGAATGTACTTTGATACTCATTCTTTCCCAGCACTATTAACCACTGAAACCCGACTAAAAGTCCAAATGTTCACAGATTCTATTTTCCTAACAGCCACTGAAAAAGCATTTTGAGTTGACAAAATCACCCACAAATTTATGGTGTTATATGCACCGCGTATTTACTTTCTTTGGTTGCTGGTGTTTATTTTAGGCTATGTATTACTGCTTTTGCTGTAATTATGTGTTCTCATGTTCTTCGCAATGCTGCGCTTAGATTTCTGTTGAATACTGCTATGCATAACCACTGTTTGGTTATAATTTGCTACGTTTTTAGTGTTTTCTACTGTAACCCCTTACAACAATACCCAATGAGCGACGTAGGTACTTGCAATAAATAAATAAATAAATAAATAAATAAATAAATAAATAATTGTCACCAGGCTAAGAAAAGGCATGTTTTTGCCATTCGTGAAAATATTCGTCAACAAAACTAACTTTTGTTTTATGTACCTGCCCTACATACGTCATTGCCGACGTTACAAAACACACTATGCCGCGGTAGAATTGAAAATTCGATTTAAATTGTTTAATTTCTCAGTGTATAAATCATAGTCTGATGCTGGACAAGTTCTGTGGTGATTTTAAAACACCAAATCTTTTACATAAAAACACTTTTGCTTTGTATACCACCGACCGAAGGCGGAAGGGTCTACATTTCTTAAGATCCTTGTTATCTCCCTTCCTGTGAAGTAAACCTATGTTTCCGTTTCTCCAGGCTGTGGTTACCTTTAAAGTCCTTAAACAATTAGAGAATGGTTTAGCAAGCTTTTCTAGTGTTATATCTCCACCCTCCTTTAAAAAGCCCACGGTAACGCCATCGTGGCCCTGTGCTTTCCCTTTTTATGCCTTTAAGCGCCTTTTTCTACTTCCTCTTTACTCACTGGCGGGACAGTACAAGCTAAGCTTATAGGCTCAGTAGATTCCCCTAGTCCAGTGTCGCTGGCGTGTAGGCTGGTGTAGTATCGTTCCGCTGTTTTTATTATGTCGTCCATATTCTACGCAATTTCGCCGTTTGCGCACATTCGGCCTCCGCCAATGGCCAGCTTCCTCCTTGCTGCCTTCAAGCTTCCTCCTATTTCCAAAGTTTCCTCGATGACTGCCATGCTGTACGCTCGAATTTCATTTCTTTTACTTTTGTTAGTCAACATTGACGGCTCGGCTGATTCAAGTTGATCCACCGTACCCGACAATTTCATGTTCTTACGCTTCGCAGTACGTTCCTTCGTTTGCTGAGTTTTAAAGTTTGGTTCCTACATGCTGCCTCTCCAGTATAGCCGCTTGTGACTGTGATTGCTGTTGCTAGGTTGTAATTTAGAGTGTCGACGCTGTCCCCGTTCGCCCAGTCAAAAAGCAGGAGTTTGTGTCGAGGAGTTGAACATCTGCGTCCTTTCTCTGACTGACTTGATGGTGGGTTTATTACTTTTTAAGAGCGTCTTTATTTTCCTTTTGATACAAAACCTTACTGTTCACCTAACCATCCGATGATACTGCACCGAATCCCATCTAGAACCTTAACTTTCTGCACATTACCTGGGTTGTCTCTTACAAAGAAGCTTCCACTCACGCGGAAGACTTGAATGGCGAAGCTGTTTTAGGTGTTCATTGACGGAGACAAGGTTGAGGTTTAGTATAGTTGTGGTGTCCTGGTTGAGGTCGGCGGCATGGCATTTCAATGACCTTATGTTGAGCAAGCCCAGAGTGAGCTGTCGTTTTGTTCGACGTTTTTGTACGCCCCCCTGCAAGCGCGACTTATCCTCTCTAGTGGATGCTTTTGCACGCCGGGCCTCTCGAAGCGCGGCTTCTTTCTCGGCCGGGCGAACCATCCGCGGCCGTGCCATGTGGAGTCAATGATCGCCTACAACAGCTTCGACATTTGAACACGTGGCGCCGTGTCGGAGTTCCTCTCGTAACGAAAACTGAAAATAAAGTGTACTCCAGTATTGCTGCAGTAAATGTAATTAAACTTCCTCGGCTCAGATAACATTAATGAAATCCTAATCGTGATAACTGAGTTTGCCGTATTTCCAATTTCATTGCTTTGAGAATCCTTAATTTTGGTTTACTTTTGTTATCTCAGGAAGCGCGATATTATGTTCTCTAGCCTTGGAAGTGTTGCACGCTGTGTATTTAATAGAGTATAGTGAATTCCTCCAGGCGAGGGTTAGTCCTGAAGAGAGGCTGCACGCTCGCTCATTAATCATCCATTCATCGGCGTGTCAACTCCGTCGATGCCCCAATATGTGTCCCTGTCTCGGGGTTGATACAATGATAGGTGGTATGGATGCGCTTTAAGCAGTATCTACACGAGTGTACAGCTCCACTGTCGAATTCTACACCTTCGATAAAGATTAAGCGGAAGCAATTAGAACAGGGCTGGTTTCGCTGTACAAAGGTGTGAAGACGGGCTAGCTGGTTCATAATAATGGGGAAAAACAGCGCACAGAAACTGAACGGAAGAAAAGAAAGAGACAGACAGCGCCCGCTTGCGTCTCTTTCTTGTCTTCCGTTCCGTTTCTGTGCGCTACTTTTTCGCCCTGACTTCGATTTTCTTCCAAGCACCTATTGTCTTCTAAAAATTCTGCGAAAAGAATTCCTTTTCGCCTGAATTGTCCAAACTGTTCATGCGATAGTGCTTTTATTTATTTCCTATTCCTTCGATAATATTTTTGACGTAGGAATTCTTTTCTGAAGGATGAATTCGGCAAACGCCAACTAACCCTCTTCACGCACGTACTGTGAACCGGGGGGCCGTTGTATGTCCCCACCATTGCTGCAGCAAACAGCGCCGCCCGTGGCGAACTGCTCCTGAGTAGAATGCGGCTGGCCGTCAGCGTGGCGTACGTTGCATACCTTTCTGTCATTCTACTGCGGTGCGGCTTGTAAAGCGCATAACCACAAAGAACTTTTTTCAGGTCGGTAAATCTTGAATACGGAGGCGACCTTCAGGAGACATGTCAGGTGTATGATTTACGCGCTTACTCAGTAATTGCAAATCGCAGAAGACGCTCAATGCGCCAAACTGAAAGTCGAGCTGGAAGTGCAAGTCCTTTCCTTTGCGCCAATTTTTCATGTCGTACAGTTGCCTGCTTGCAGCTTGGCGCATCGAGAGATATATTGCATCTAAATTCTCCTGCAAAGCTGATGTGGGCAGCCGATCCAAATATGCTGCCGCCTTGGCCTTTGGCAGTTGGTGAAGCAACAGCGTCGTGCACGAGCGAAAGACGAAGTTGGGGAGCACCTTCAAAGATTTACCACTAAATAAAGTGGCTGAGGGACGAGGCTACAAAATTTTATTCCTTAGGGTGGAAACGTGGTTAATTTCACAGAAATACGTCTACAACATTCGCTGGGAATCTCTACCAGAATAAATATCACATGATAGCAGAATGTATTGCTTGACATGGAAAAGCATTGCTTTATGCCTGTCATGAGGCTTGGTTGCTGGGCAGTTGGTTAATGGTTTTTCAATAACAATTACTGCGTTGCCCAAGGACGAGAAACAGAAGGGTTCCTGCACTCAGTTTTACAACTGAATGCTGCGGTCGCGTTTTACTACAAGCTGCCACTTACACTTGAATAAACGGGAACTGAGTCGCTTGCGCTGCACTGAAACCGCTGTCACAAGTTGTAGGATTACACAAAGCCCACGGCATCAAAACAAAATCGAGGAACTTTGACAATTGTCAATGAATTTCTAAAAATTATTTTGCGGTCTTTTTAGTTTCGCCAACCTTGCGTTTTTTTCGGAGGGATTAAATACCTAAATCCGCAAACCTAATCACGTGAGAGCGAGGGATCGGAATATATGTTGATTTTGTCAGTTCATACTCATCTCTCCTTTTTAGTTTTTAGACACCCATGAAAGCACACGAGTACGCAGAGCCGTGACTCATTAGTAATTTTCAATGTATTTTTTGTGCGTTTTCTGGAACGGACGATAGTTGCCAGATTTGGCAGATTTCCAAATAAAACTTGAGTGACTTTATTCCGTTTGATTATATTAATGTTTTTTTTTCTGTAATGGCTTAGATTTACGCTTATGCTGACAAATGTATTGACAAGGCATCACACGGTTTGCGTTGAGGTACTCGGCAAAGAATGCCTACACTTTAAAAAAACACAGGGCGACATTAACACTCTCCCACATTTTTTTAACGCCTCCGGCGTCTATTGGTTCCAGCGTTTATTTCACACACCTGTTGACCAGAAGCAGTGGTAAAGTGGGGGAGGGGGGGGGGCAGGGGGGGAGAAGGGAGAGTTTGAAGCTTGAGCTGTTGGGTGGTTGAATTACTCTGGCTCACGATAAACTGACCACTACAGGCGCCGGGGTCCCGCTTTAGCTCTCAGGCTCCCATGCTGTTACTCATGAAAACAGAAGGCACAAAGCTCACGATTAAAGAAAGAAAGTGTAAACTGCCGCGACGCGTTTCCACGGCCACTCGGTGATCGAACTCCTACGTAAGTACCTTTCTCTTGAAAGCACACGTGTGGAGTTATCCCACCATCCAGGATGGTGTGGAAACCATAGTCATTGAAACCAGTGAAGGCAATTTAAACGGACAGTAATAAATACTACTACTAATAATTTTACTCCTACCCAAATCTGATGGAGACAGGCGTACAGCGCCGAAAAAAGCGCCCGTATCAATACAGCCCATACCCAACCTGAGAAGCGTCAGACCAGTTTACGTCGCCATTAGTGCATCTAAGAACTCAACATATCTGCCTAGACTTCGTTTCACCGCCTGTATCCGCTCACAACACCGCCTAAACATTAAAAGCACCGAAGCGAAAACACAAAAACAACGAAAGGCTGCGTATGCCCATAAACCGGCCCATTTAGTAAAGAGGGGAGCGCCGAGTGGTGGCGCCACCCGTCGAGCTGCCCGGTCCCTATACGCCACCTTTAGGTATGCGTACTGCATTTGTACTTAGATCGTAATTTTTGATAAGCATATGTTCAAGGAAAGCAGACCACCAGTATGTACGCACTGGTTTCTGTACGATATACTATGTAAGTGCGACTAAAGGTAAGTGTATATATGACAGGAAAGAGCAGTCTCTTGACAGATTGGTAAAAAAATCCGTGCTAAAGGTAGTGTTGTCGACATTTCATGTTCAGTTAACAAGCATTGCGTGAAGTCCTCCTACAGCTCCCTTTCTATTTCAGGCTATAAGAAAAGCACGCGGGTTGGCATGTTCAGTTACATAGTTTGCCGACTATTTATTTCTGCGCGGTAAGCTGGAAAATGGTGTTGAATCCACAATTTAAGTTCCCCGCGTTGGTTTTATAATGTTTACAATGCCTAGCTGCAATATTTAATTTCCTAAAAAAAATGCGTGCGTTCTTCATACTACTAATTTTTCTTCCACTAACCCTAAAGCGATTCTGACACTCAAATTTTTATTCGAACCCGGATTTTTTTACAGCAAAGCTATAGGATCCCAGGTTTAGGTTTTCACGCAAGCGGCACCAATCAACTCAGGGGATTGTTTTGAGTGCCCGAAAAAATTCATAAAGATAAAAAAATGTCTTACGACTTTGATATTTCTATATAAACAGGCATATGCTACCCCTGAAAAAAATTGTCTTCTCAATAATGCGTTTGTGTTTAGAAGGTGAAACCAAATTTAGGCGGGTAATTGTAAGCTTGGTGTTGTAAGCTGGCTTTCAACATTGTGCCTTGCACAGTCAAGATTGCTCATCTACGGAGGGAGCATAGTGACAGACGTATTCTTCTCTTCTCTCCACAGCCACCGGTACCGCCTCGTTCCCTAATCGTGCATACTCCTCTACACGCACGCCGTATGTCTCCCCCGTGCCATTGTGCAATTGTGCGCGCCTTTTGGTGACAACCTGTGCGGCGCACTAGAGCCTGCGCTCTAATAGCGGAGCCGCTCTATAATAAAACATCATTGTGTCTACACACCAATCGTGTGCGTCCTTAGTTTGTGACCTGGAGATGGGTCCACTGTCCCTGTAATTCAATACAGTCGAACATCGTTATAACGAACAGTGATATAGCGAATTACCTAATATAGCGAACCTAATAGGAACTTTGGTTGTCACGCTTTTTTTTTCTTTTTATAACGAAACGCCCTTAGCCGTGCGCGATATCGGATATAGCGAAGAAATAGTTGGTTCGCGCGAGGCTCAGAACTCAAAACCTAGCCCTAAAAAGCAAAAATAAAAATAAATAAACAACCCGAACGATTAGTTTGTATAACTATAAAAGTATAAAAGGCGTGGACACTGTAGAACTTCAGCCTGCAGTGCTGTCAAGTACCGCCAGAAGGAGATCCCATCCTTGTAATAAATAGGAATGCAGGCCTGTTTTGTCAAGGGAACTTTGTTCTGTTCTGATTTGATGTTATGTTCCGGCCCATTTAGTTTCAAATGCCTCAAGGAGACAGGTAAGGATTACCTCGTTTATAGCGGGAACGAAGCCTAGAATAATGCGTTTTAGTATCTAGGATTTTTGCGCGAGTCATTGCCGATATGTTCGAACCGAGTTTTACCTCTGCCGTTACAACGAATATCGGATACAACGAACTAATTTCCTGCCCTGATACTTCTTCGCTATAACGAGGTTCCACTGTATAGGAAATTCCTATTATCGCTAAACCCGACGTAGCGAATCCAACTGTAGTGGAAGGGCTCCGATATTTTGTCCTGTTTTTTTTTGTTTTTTTTTTCAGGGAGGGTGGATGGGCAGAACATTAAAACAAATCCTCACACGTGGAGCTTGCAGTCTGTGGTATACATATACACACCTAAAAATACGTGTTTATGAGCAGAGCTATCGAAACAATTATTTTCCGAAGCTGTACACATGTGGAAAAAACTATAATCTGGACTTAATCTTCAAACTGGCTCTCTGCCGCTACTTTACTTAAAAAAACAGCCCTAGAGATACTAGGCGAATATTTGAAAACCCATTATCTTTCTTTAAAAACGGTGCGCACCTTTTGTCAAATCAACGAATCGTATTGTAGTGTAATTCCAAGCAAACGAATATTGCAATGCACAACGTACCGGAGAACAAAGCGGTGAGGAGATAATATACGTCGGCTTCGACTTCCATCTGTAACCACGAGAAAAAAAAAATCTTAGCCGCGCTGCGAACAAATGTTACAAAGGATTAGCGAACGTAGCCTCATTTTGGGTGATTGATGGTACGCTCCCTTTAGATGCAATCATTCAGACAAATTACAACCCAGAACCTCAAAACTTCTTTCATACATTGTGAGCAATAGACTCAAGTTCAAGTTCAAGCTCAAGTTTTTTATTTACATCGTGAAGATGTGGGTTGGCTCGAGCGAAAAGTGAAAGGAGTTTCACTTGAAGAAGCCCGAGCCCCCCTTGTACAAGGCATCAATGCAACAAGGGCAGATAAAACAGTTCTTCACGCCACAAATTACAGAATCGAAACAATTCTACTTAATGTTCATATAACCGTTAGGTGTGACACCACAAAATACACACGATATTTCTATCAGTTCATTAATTAAAGAAACAACAACAAAATTAGCAATATAACACACAATCTAGGTACACTGTACATGTGTAAAAATATGTGGCGAAACAATGGTCTTGAAATGCGCACTCAGAGCGGAATGTATGTTAATATTTATTGAGGCCTGCAAAACGCCCCCGCGCACGTTGACCGGACCTCGGTCGTCCTTGCGGCGGTTTTGTGGTTCGGTCCCCTCTTCTCCATCACCGTCGCCTCGAGGGCCTCCTGGACGGCCCAGAGCCGCTCCTCTTGATCGTGGCTCCTCAGTACAGCTCCATCGAGTCACGGAGGTAAGGTTCCTGCGTTGGCTTCAGTCGGGTCTTCGCTGCAGTTTATTAGACAGAGTGGCCGTCTCCCTGCAGCACACCTTGCCCCTGTTCTCCGGCTGGGTCTCGGGGTATATCTTGTGCAGTGACGACGGGCTGGGGCGCGTTCCCGTCCGGAGTTGCCGGTAGATGACCGCCTGCGCCCTGCGGTCCAGGCGGAAGGCCTTGGTCGTCTCGTAGTAACCCGTCAGCCTGTCTTTTGTGCTGAACCACAGCGAGCCGGCGTAGCCGGAGCGGTTGGCTAGTTATGGCGCTGTGGCGCGTGGCGTCTCGTTGCGGTTTGTAAACCAAAGCTTTACTACTATTTCGTCCAGCGATTTCGCGGGGGATGCGCACGGTGACCTTTTGACCGGAGACACACCCCCGGCAACACACCCTTCGAAGCGCACCGGCTGATTCGCCGGGACCGCCGACAGCGGTCGCCACCGCCGCTGCCTGCGGCCAAGGCAGCCGACCTCCCCGCAGCCTCCCATACACGCGGTGCTGAGTCGTTTCGAACTACGTCACTCGTCTCGCGCCCGGCGAAGAGGAACGGTGCGTTCGCCCGGCCTCCTGCTGTGAGCGTTGCGCGGAAACGAACGGCTTCGAGGCGTGGCCGGCCATACAGCTAAATCAAAGGTTAACAAATCGAAACCAAGACTCAACCAGACTAAGCCAAGCTTTTGCTTTGCATATCCAAGGTTAGTTGAGCTAAGCCGCAGTCATTTTTTTTGTGCCTTTCGCACGCTTCTGCCGCATGAGCCGGGAATCACTTGATGCGCTCTCGTTCGGTGCGCTCCGTGGCCGTCGGTCTTTTATAGAGGATGCGGACGGCGGTCGGTGTTATCCCTCCCTTGGAGTAGTTTTTCACAGTCTGTTTTGAGTTGCTGAGTGCCGTGCAGCAGCAGGGATCCGTGAGCGAGCGCGATGGCTGCCTCTTCCGCTTCTTCCGCGCTGGTACACTTGACGCTTGCGGCAGTTTGCGTGCTTCCGTCGGCGTTCCCCACCGCGACCGCGAAGCGTTCTCTCCCTTCGCAATCGGCCGCTTGACGAACCGTGCCTTCTGGTCACTTCCGTGGATGTCGGTTAGGGCCTTCGCCCACGCGTTCCGTCCACCCCGATTGTACTCCGGGGTGGACGTTCTGAGGTATCGGGCCGAACTTGATTCCTCGGTGGACATCGTCGGGCACCCTGTTTTTCGGTTCACGCCGAGGCCGTCTGAGACCCATCGTCCCGCCTTCGTGGTTGACACTCACTCTCCCGAGCTGTGCCGTCTGTTGGGCTTCTACAATCTCGTCCATGGTGCTGTGTACCCCTAGTTGTAGGATTCGACTCCTATTGATGGTTTCCAGAAGACCGAGGGCCGTCTTGAAGGGCCTGCGGATGAGCACGTCGACCTTACCCTTCTCGCTCTTGCAGCAGTTGTAGAATGACGCCACGTATCCGATATGACAGATCACGAAGAAGTGTAGGAGTCTCGTGGGGCTCTCTTCTTTCGTGCCTTTTTTTTCTTTTTGACACTAGTTTGAGGAGTCGCGTTACGTCGGCCGCCTTGCAGGTGAGATTGGTATCTGTGTTGCCGTTCCTGCCAGGCGACTTGATTGTCATGCCGAGGATCTTGATCTTGGGCACCTTGGGGGGTTACCGTCCTTGGTCTTGACTTTGATTTTCTCGTGTTCCCCCGATTCTTGTTCTTTCGGTTTCTGAGTGGGTGGATAGAGTGGTAGCTCGGATTTCTAGGGCGGACATCGCAGTCCTGTGTCTCGCAGGTAGCTCTGGGTCGCGTCAATCACTTCTTGCAGCGCTGTCTCCCCATGGCCGTCGCTGCCGCCCTCGACACATAGGGTGATGTCCGCGTAGACAGTCTGTCTCACGTCCTTGATTTCGGAGAGTTTCTCAGCCACCCCGATCATGACCAGGCAGGACAGCATTAGCGACATGACGGGGCCGTGCAAGGCACCGGTGCTGCCCCGTTGTCGCTCCTTCGAGCGTAGGTCCCCCGCTCTCAGTTCCGCGCTTCTGTACGTGAGGAAGTCTCGGATGTAGTTTGTATGATCGCTCACCTAGGTTTCACCTAGACACATGCCTGAGGATCTCAGAGTGCTTGTTTGTCTTTGTCGAAACCATCCCCAGGTCCAAGCCCAGTACGGCTTTGGTGTCTTTCGAGGCGCCGTCCAGGATTTGATGCTTGAGCTGGGTCATGGCGTCCTGGGTGCTGAGGTGCTGTTGAAACCTATGATCATCAGTTGATACAGCTTCTCTTCTCCAGATATTACTGCCACCTGTTGAGCAGGACGGACTCGAGGACCCTGCCGATGTAGAGCGTCAGCGAAAAGGGTCAGAAATTGTGGTTGCCCGGCGCTGGCCTGGTTGGAAAATGGGTATCCTTCTGGCAGTCTTCCACTGGCGTGGTACATTATTTCTCCAGCGCGCGTGGAATACTTGGTTAGTACCTCTATGGAGCGATCGTCAAGTTCTCTGAGAACACTGAGATATGGTCTGGGCCGGCGGTCGACCTGCTGACCTTCTCGACATCTATGTCTCTGTCGAGGCGTTTCTTTGTATTGCCTCGCGTACGGACTGTGTGAGTCGGTTGGTGTCACCGTAAATACTCGTTTTGGATGTGCGCCAGGTCCGCGCCCTCGCCGTTCGCCAGTACCTCCTTGTGAAGCAGCCCCGTGAGGCGGTCTCTTTGGCGCGACTTGGTGTTAGTTCCATTGTGGAGGAGTGAGTAGTTCCATGCTTTGCCGTTGTGCATTTGCCCGCCCACGGTGTTGCATAGGATTCAGATCGTTCGGCAGTGCTCCTCGCAGGCGCGATTGTTTTTGGCGATCTTCGTCCTCAGTGGTCGATTGAAGGCATTGGCCCGTCCACCTGTTCCGGACAGAGCTCTTGGTTTCTATCAGGTGGGCGAGTCGCCTGTCTATTCTGTCGATTTCGACGTCTGTTTCGATTTCCCTCATCGACATGCAGACGCACTGCGCGAGTTTCAGCGTCAATTCTTCGATATTCTCAGTCTCGTGTACCTACTGTCTTTGCTAGTGTTAGAGGTCTCGCAGTTTTCTAAAGTTTGCTAAATCCGTCCAGGTGAGTGTTCTCTTGGAAGGTAGGGGGTCGCCTAGTGTTGGTATGCTGAGTTCGATGATCGCGTGGCCGCTGCCGAACTGCGCCTCCGTGTTTCTCCAAGTGGTCGTGGTCGCCTGGTGTTGGTATGCTGAGTTCGATGATCGCGTGGCCGCTGCCGAACTGCGCCTCCGTGTTTCTCGAAGTAGTCGTGGTCACTTCGGCGCTCTTTACGAAAGTGAGGTCCGCGGTCGTGTCTCTATCTACCGAATTGCCCATCCTCGTTGGGCGAGCTGGGCTTGTGATGAGGACGTAGTCAAGCTCCAGCACGTCCTGCGCTAGATTTCTTTGTCCGCGCCGCGTGTGTGTCCCCAGGCTGGGTACATGGCGCCGAGTCCACGCACGTAATCAGCGTGTGAGGGGCCCGTTGTTTTTCTGGTTTTTGTAGGAACGTTTTCAATCTTTGGTGTGTTTGTGTTTTGTGAGGAGTTGCTGCAGACGTTCAGCGGGACGATGCTGCTTTTTCTGCGCTTGGTGGCGATGAGTTCTGTCAGAGCGTGTTCCATCTCGACGTACTTGAGTTCCTGTTCGACGATTGTCAGTCATTTTCTGACGAGAATGCATAGGCCTGTGCCGCCAGGCGGGGCAGAGTGCACGCTGTAGGCAGGAAGAGACGGTGTGCTCATGAGCATTTCTTTTATTAGTATCACGTCAGCATTGCGCTTGGCGTGTTCACTTTGTTGTCTGATACCACCTTCTTGCGTCGGAAGCCTCGTTAGTTCCACTGCCACACAATATGCCTGGTGCGTCGGTGTCTGTCTGTGCCAAAACGAATTCATTGGCTTGCGCCGATGCCTTGCTGCGATTGGATGTTGCCGTCGATTTGTGGCCTGTTCCGGGCGAAAATGGGGTGGCTCATCATCATCTGCTATTTTCTTTCCAGAACGTTGCACTTGTTTACCAGGTCCGTCATTGTGACTTGTACTGCGTCGATGGCGCTCTTCATGGCGAGCATTGTTTATTCATTATTGACGTCTCCCGAATTCCCATCTCCGTTTTTCCGTCGCCGTTGGTAGCTTCGCGTTTTTCCATCGCTCGCATCTTCGGTGCAGGCCAGCGCCGTCCGCAGCCGCGGGAATGGGTACCGGGTGGGGTTGTTTCATGGAGTTCGTTTTAGATGTCGGTTATTTCTTTGGTGAGGCACTGGACGTTCACTCGTATGGCGGCGTTTTCTCGCTTGAATGTCTCGATCGACTCGCTGTCGTTGCGTTAGGGTAATTGCCACGCGTTTTTGCGCGTCATGTCAGGCTCGTCTTTCACGGCGGCCTTCGGGCTGCGTCAGCCCAGCTTACTCTGTCTACTGACGGAGATTTTCTGGTCCTGGATCCCTGCGTTTCGCGGCTCTGTCTTCTTTATTTGCTCTGTCACGAGAACGAGTGGCTCCTGGAAGGCGTGATCGATTTGCTCGTGACCGGGTGGAGGGGCGGGAAGTCTTGTTCTAGCAACAGCTGACCGTTGACCTTTCGACGCTCCTACTGGCGTCTGCGCACTAGGTACGTGTTCTTGTATCGAGATTTTGTATGCCTTGTCCCCAGTGAGGTTTTCTCTGCCGCAGAGCCTGTATTTTTGGGGTACTCATAATCCTGTTCGGGATTGGCCAGTACGCAGCCCCTGCAAAACGCACTCGGTAAGAGTCGGGCTCAAGTCTTTTCGGTGGCTGAGGCGGCCGAATCGGTGGCAAGTGTCAATCTGTTCTCGGTATAGGTGGCACGGGACGAGGGTGACTGCGTATTTGACGAAATTGGGAACATTAGGCTCGTTGAAGGCGACGACAACCGTCGTCGTGTTGCCGATGCGTCTTTTGGTCACCTCCTGTGGGTTCCCTGGGTTGACGATGCTGGCGTCTACCTCCTGCGGGCTGACTTTGAGGGGAATTCTTCTGGTGACCCCCTTGACGGTGTCGGGGGGTACGATCCGGTACACGTTGACCCCGTATTGCTTGCGCTGGATGCAGAGCGTTCGAGTTCTCTCGTAACGAACCGCGTTTTCCTCTCGGCCGTGCTGATGACCATGATGTTTGTGTGTGTGTGTGTGTGTGTGTGTTTGGATATATCCGGTCCCAATTCCTTTCTTCGGTCGTGACTTCCACAGCCGTGAGTATGGCTTCGGCGAGCGCTGTGGTTCCCGTCTTGATAACGTCGGCGCGTCCAATCGGCCTCACGACGATCTCGGTTTTCTCGTGGCATTACAGGCATGACTGCCGCCTTGATAATCAGGGCATTGATGCTCTTCGTCATCTTCTCGCGCGTGTGCGCTTCTGTCTTGTGATTGACGTTGTCGGTGCGTGACGGGTCCGATCCCCGTCGTTGGGGTCTCGAGCATCGACAGCCGGCTAGCTTCCATCCAGGAATTTCATAAAATTCTTCGGGGGAGACATCTTCTCCCATTACTTGCACGTTCATCTTCAATTCATAAAACGTTCCCGTACGGGCGTCTCTCGAGGAGTTAGATTGTACGGGGCTCACCAGTCCGCGGGCGCGGCCGCTGCGTTGGCTATAGGCCTCCCGTAGACCACGCCTAGTTTTAGCGGCCTGTCGCACAGAGCTGACACGCAAAGCCCCGTAAAGTTCAGTAAATTGTGTTTTGGGGTATTAGTCGATGCCTGTCCACTTGACGGGTGCATTGGTGATGAAGAAACAGTGGCACGAGGTGAAAATCACTGCGAAACACTCATTAAAGGAATTGTGCCACCAAATTTTAAGTCTGTGAAAAGTCTGCTGTAAGCTTTCTCTGTATGCAAGGACCATCAACACGAAGTGCTGGGTACAGCAAGCGCTTAATATATCTTTTAATTCGCTTCTAAAAAGTACCTAAAAGCTCTTCTGGAGATCGGAACCCATCGCTAGCGCCACTAACCAGGACGTCAGTGAATTGCCAGCATAACAAAGTTTCTGACGTCATACCACGTTAGCGACTCGAGCGACGTCAAAGTGAACTCCAGTTACCACCGTTTATTTGGTCACTTGGTCGTATCAGACACACTATAGGCCGACACGACGGCGACGACGACGAGTCGTCAAAACATCGGCCAACTGCCGAATTGCCAGACCGCGTTGTCACACTACGCCGACGGCGACACAAACACGTCGGCCGATGGAAAGTGGCCGTAGTGTGACTGACTCGCCGACCGAAGACGCCAACAAAACCGGTCGCCTGACTGGTCGCCCGACCGACGCGTCGTCGGGAATCGACCGAGAAGCGAAAACTGCGCCCCGACAACATTCGTTCCGCAATGAACGTGGCTCTATTTTGTTAGTTTTTGGAGTGTAATAAACTCAGTAAGGTCCATGAAGCCCATACAACTCAACACTAGCGCTAATGGGATCCG
Source organism: Haemaphysalis longicornis (assembly GCA_013339765.2). NCBI lineage: Eukaryota > Metazoa > Arthropoda > Arachnida > Ixodida > Ixodidae > Haemaphysalis > Haemaphysalis longicornis. The sequence continues at coordinate 128,727,708 of CM023456.1, forward strand.
TATTTTGGTGTTCGACGCTTCGGCCGTGCTCTTCGGCGACGCCGCTACCCCGGCATGCGTGTGCGATCGGCTCGCCTGTAGAAAATATAAGGTTAGTTTCGTGTAGAAGAAGAGTTACGTAGCGTAATTTGGGTAATAAGAGATCAGTATCGGCAAAGGTTTTTAACGTAAAACGTAAAACCAAAGTACGCCAAGCACTATCCCTACAGTGAAAAATCGCAGTCTCAGCCGGGCACACTTATTTTTGCGAGCGCTTTCGAGAAGAAGCAGAGTTGATGGCGATAAGCTATTGCGGGGGCTTCGCGGAACCTTGCTGCGGAAGCGCCATTTAAGAAATTTCAGGTTACCAGCCAGGAATGCTAGTATGCTAGTAGCAATGCTAGCTAGGACTAGCTAGTAAACACCGACGTACGACTCGAAGGAAGGGCCTCCATCTAATTAGTACACCGGCTATTTCACAATGTGAAACCGTTTGTCCTGTGGCACAGTGGTCTCGCGCGTCGCGCCCGCTCGGTCATCGTTGCGGGTTCAACTCGCGGCGGAGGAAGCTTTGCCGTTTTTTGAGCGTTTTTTTAAGGCGCATGGTTTGCATATCCGTGGTTTTCATTTGTCTGCATCGAGGATGCAGAAAAAGAGTCCGCGTCGGAGCTGTCGCGGCTTGACATGAAGAGTCGGCGTGTTTACTTCCGTGGTGAAGCACGTGTGTGCGGGAGCAGACGCCGCAGTAAAGTCGCAGCGCACCGCAGCGCCGCATGGTAGACACACGTGGCAGAGCGTCCTCGCAACACTGTGACGTCACTGCTTGAATCGGCGCCCAGAAACCGAAACCAAATCCTGTTCGCATGAATCGTGCGATAATAAATTTTTTACTCAGAATATGTGCATGTGAGAGCATGTATCATGCTTTCTAACGAAATATAAAACATTTGCAACAAAGAATGCACAAGCAACAAATTTGGTGGCACAACACCTTGAAGGATTGAGCCAATGTGGACACGTCTGTTCGCCACGGCGACCACAGCGGCCTCCTTGATCGAATTGAAATATCACAGCTTTAATAATTTCTCGGGCATTTCGTCGACAGCAAACGGTACATTTATTGCTTAAAATAACGTAGTTACTCGCAATATCTTTTTCACTTGTTTTTCTCTCCCCACCCGCCTCTTTCTAAGGCTTTTTTTTCCTACATCCCCAATCCTCACAAGGAAAAAGCATGTAGGCGATTGTTACGCCGGCAAAAGTCTCTGCCTTTTTAATAACGAGCCTTCTGTCTGTCCGTCCGTCCGCCTGTCTGTATGTCTGCCTGTCCGTCCGACGTCCGTATATAGTAGATAACAGGGTTCTCAGTGGCGAGAGAGCATAAAAAGACACCTCAAAGTAATTTTGCCGTAACAGTAGGCCACTCTCGAGCGCCGCGAGAAAGTTGGCTTGAGACAGCGGTCCCTGTAACTTCATACCAGGAGGTGACCCAATTCTACAGGCTCACCAAACTTATGCTACCCGCTGGCCACCCCTCCCTCAGCAAGGCAGAGGAGCGCTCCTGGCGTCTCCTCCAAACCAACACGTTCCCCCCACCCGACCAAACTCCACTTATTCTGGCCAACAATATACTACTCACAGTGCCAATTCTGCAACGCGCCCTGCACCTTGTATCACATGGTGTGGGAGTGCCAGCTTAACCCCTCACTTTCCCCGATATCTAATCCCTCGATTGAGCAGTGGGAGGAAGTGCTGGCCAGCTCTAGCCTCGAAGAGCAGCTTCGGCTGATCCACCGGGCTGAGGCGGCTGGACGCTCCAGCGGGGTCCTGAACTGAGGAAACCGCCCGCTTGACTCCTCTCATTAAATAAAGTTTATTCTCTCTCTCTCTCAAGCGCTCTGAAAGAACTACGCATGCGCGCAGTTTACTGACGGTGCAGCCAGACGGTGCCGCATGCGTCTGAGGCTGCGTGCTCCGTTGTTCGTGTTTCTTTTAATCCCCCTGTATGTGGTAGCGCCAGCTTCTCTATCTGCTCAGTCTATGCACTACTAGTGCGACGCTGCCCCAATATTTTTTCAGATTTTATTAGTTCCAACAAGGGGGAGTGACAGAGTCGATTTGAGTGTGCCGAAGATGGCGAAGTATATTCTACCAACTTGAGGGCAACGACAATGCAGTGACGCATAGTTGTGACGAAGGTCACTCTCCTAACTCTTGATGCAAAAAAAAGGTCACTACCTGTTGTGACCCTTTTGCTTCACGATTGGCACGGCCTTCAAGAGCATTGGCGGCGGGAGTAAAGCAAGCCCACCGACTGAAGTGTCACGACACCTATTTGCGCGAATGTTTTCCACATACGTTCGGAGTCACTTCTACGTTTAATGCGTGATAAGGGAAACAGCGTGGCACGTATTTCTGAAATGAAGCCCTCGTTCTCCGTCATCAGTACGTGTATGCCCATTGTGGACGAATCCTGCTGTATCGAGGCCAGCATTCCAAAGCCCCTATTCCTCATCCTTCATGACTCGGTAGGTGCCAAACGATTCCCGCTGCAGAAATAGTGAGAGGGGGCACTCAAGAGTAGCCTTGGTAGTACTGGTGGATTTTTGAACAAGGAATTTGAAAGAATAAGACGCTGTTGACGCTCACCTTTTCGGGCCCGGAATGTTATCATGCACTGCTTGCTTGTTCCTCTTCTTCTTCTTCCTCTCCCTGCCTCGCTCGGAATATTCTCTCACTCTTCTGGGGAGGCGCTGCGATCGCCGAAGAGACAGGAAGTGCCTCACATCGGCTCCTGCTTTTATGCGAACTATCGCTAACGCTAATCAACAGTTACCGAGGTACAATGGTACCAATGTGTCCGTGACGTACGAGGCATCTACCGGTACCAGATTCGACCAAGTGGTACGTTGGTTTTTATGATTTACGAGGACTTATTCCCGCGACAAGCGCCGACCCGCCCGCTAAGCCTAATCAGCCGGTCGCGAAGTGCGGCACCTAGGCTAGCCCGGCTTAGGCCTAACGCCGGCGTGGCGATGGAGCAAGACGAGGTGAGCCATCGAGATGGAGATGACTACATCACCACCACAAACGCTACCGCCATCGGCCCCAGCAACAACAGCAGCGGCCGGATGTGCATCGAGGTACAAGGAGAGGAGGTTCCCTCGGAACAAATCAACGAGAGCCACGGTTGGACCCACGTGGGACGACGCATAAAAGCACCGACCGACCAAGACGGCGCTCCAGTCGAGGCGCGCCCAGTCAAGACCTAAAACGAGGGAAGACGCAGCCAGAAAGGCAAGGTCAGCGGCAACAAAAGCAGCGAGGATGCCCGAGATACTCCGTAAGGAGGAAATCAAGGTGATCGTGAGGCCGAGAGGAGGGCCTAAACATCGCCTAAAACGCAGTTTTCGATCGTTGCCTCGGCAATTATGGCGGCGGCGAGAATTTCGAGGGCGGACGGGGCGGTGGACACCTTCTGCCCCAACGTGCGGCAGAACATCATGGTGGTGAGCACCCCTGACGAGGGGAGAGCTCTGTCCTACGCCAAGATCCAGGCCATCCACATCGGAGGCAAGTCGCACGAGGTAGGAGCGTACCAGACCACGCCGGACGGCACGGTCAAAGGCGTGATCAGAGGCATACCGGTAGAGGACACCCCGGCGGAAATCGACCGGAACATCGTGAACTCAAGAAATCCGCTGGCGAGAGGAGCGCAGAGAATCGGCAGCTCGGCAACCGTCATCGTGGTATTCGAAGGCGAAAAGGTACCGAACTACGTATTCTACGGCCCGGTGGTCACGAAGTGCACGCTCTACCGCAAGCACTTCGACGTGTGTAAGCAGTGCGGCAAGGTAGGCCACAGAAGAGACGTTTGCCCGACGCCGAACGCGAGGGTGTGCTTCGACTGTGGCGCCGACAACCCGGCGGAGGCCACGAGCAGATGTGTAAACCCAAGTGCAAACTCTGCGGAGGGCAGCACCCGACCGGCAGGCAGAAGCTGCAAGAACAGGTACAAGACCCGTACGTGGTAACCAAACGGAAATGGAGCGCAAGATGGCGGAGCAGCAGGCGCAGCACCAGCTGGCGCCCGGCGAGTTTCCGCCACTTGACGCGCATCCGGCGGCAGCCGCCTCCATGAGTCGCGCCCGCGAAGCCAGAGCAGGAACCGAAGCCAGAGCGCGAGCCGCCAACGCCGTGCCCGCTCGCAATCCAGAGACCGAGTCAGCTGGGCCGACGCTACGAAGTCGGGAGCCGCCAAGAAAGGCAGCCGCAGCCGCAGCAGCAGCCCCAACGACGACAGCAACAGCAGCAAGTGGTGCCGCCAAAGCAAAGCGGCGGGAAAACCCAGGAAAGAAAGCGATTCGATGAAGGCGCTAAGAGGGGTGGCGAGCAACTCGGGCGGAGAAGAAACACCGAACTGGAGGCGACGGTCGACAGAATCATCAGGGAAGTGGAAGAAATCAAGAAGACGACAGCGGCCATAATGCAGCGGATACAAACGCAGCCACAACAACAGCAAACACCACAACCGGCACAACAAGTAGAGATGGAACTGGAAGCAGAAACGAAGCCGAGGGCGGCGGCAGCGGGCCCTGCGCCCAAGAAAAGGGCAATCGAGAACCTAAAAGAGCGTAAACTCAGCGAGAGGATGGACAACCTCGAAGACAGGCTCGACCGGATGGAGAAGAGGCTCGACAACTTCGAAGAGTACGTTCGAACGACGTTCACCAAGTCGATAGACGACCGGTTCACCTCGCTCGAGAGAACGTGCCAGCAGCTGGCTACGACAGTGCAAAATCTGGTGACGCAGATGGCCAACCTCCAACAAGCATGGACGGGTCACCCACCGCAACAGCAACCACAGCAGTAACGACGAGGTGCCTCCTGGTCTGGCACTGGAATTGCAACGGCTTCGCCGCAAAGAAGGCGGTACTACAGCAGCACCTACAACAAGTACCGAGAAAGCCAGACGTAATCATGCTGCAAGAGACCCGCACCGAAGAGGCCAGACCTCCCGGGATACCGGACCCACGCCAGCCCGCCCAGCTCGCAAACTGCGGCCGGTAGGCCAGGCCGGGGGGTTTGCACTCTGGTCCGAAGGGGCATTACATACGTTGAGCATGAACTACTAAGCAAGAGCACGATAGAGCACACCATGGTAGAGGTAATCACGGGGAAGAAAAAGAAGAGGGAGAGCACATTCCTGACGAACGTCTACAGCAGCCCGTCGCACGGCAGACAGAAATTCAAGGCGCTGCTACACAAGGCGAGCAAAACGGCGGGGCCCGGTAATAGGTTGGTAATCTGCGGGGACTTCAACGCGCAGAACCGGGCCTGGGGCTACCCCAGAACGCTGGCAAAGGGCAGAGACCTAATGCAAGACGCCACGGACTTGGGGCTCAGCCTGATCACCGACCCCGCGTTCCCCACGAGAACGGGCAACTCGGTCGCCCGGGACACCACGCCAGATCTCACGTTCGCCAGGGGCAGGAGGCGGAGACACGGCGGAGTTCGGGTGGCGGAATACAGGACACGAGCTGGGCAGCGACCACTTTATCGTGGAGGTCACCGTACCGCTTGGGGCCAACGAAGAGATCGGCAAAAGTCCGCTGAAACACCAGTTCACGGACTGGGACGCCTTCCGACGACTGCTGCCTGAAGATCAAGGCGAAAATAACGGACATCGAGGAGTGGGCCAACGAGATCGTGCAGAAGACGAGGGAGGCCACCAGGGAAATCGAAACGGACGCGCGCGTCGACAGAGTGGACAGCCGCTTGGCCCACCTAATCGAGGCCAAGCAGTCGATCACGGCGAGATGGAAGACGCAGCGGACGAACAGAAAACTGCGCAAGAAGATCGCGGAACTTAACCGCGTGATCGAGTCGCACAGCAGGGCCCTATGCGCGCAGCAGTGGAACGAAGCCTGCAGCGCGGCGGATGGACAAATGCACTGTGGCAAGACGTGGAACTTGCTAAGACGCCTACTGGACGAGACCAAGACCAAGTCTCACCAGCACGACAACCTGGCCAAGACACTCCACAGGGCGCTGGCCGAGCACGGAGAGGCCGAGGTGAAGAAGCGCCTCGACGACAAGTACCTGCCGGCACCCCCGCGGAGACACACTCGGACTACCAGGGCGAGACCAACGAGCGGCTAGACAGGGACATAGAAGTGTGGGAGGTGAGAGCGGCCCTACACGACCTGAACACCAAGTCCACCGCCGGACCCGACCGCGTGACAAACAGAGCACTGAAGAATCTGAACGAGAGAGCAATCGAGAACCTCACGGCGTACTACAACAGGTGCTGGCGAGCCGGGAAGCTGCCGAAGCAGTGGAAGGCGGCCAAGACGATCCTGATCCCCAAGCCAGGCAAACCACCGAACATCGAGAACCTCCGGCCAATCTCGCTCACGTCTTGCGTGGGCAAGGCGCTAGAGCACGTTCTAATGAACAGATGGCAAAGGTACCTGGAGGAAGCGGAGGTGTACCCGAACACCGTGATAGGGTTTCGGAACAAGCTCGGGACGCAGGATGCCATGATACAGCTGAAGAATGAGATCCTGGACGACGACGCTAACACGAGAGACAACCGGGCGATCCTGGGCCTGGACTTGCAAAGCGCCTTCGACAAAGTGAGGCACTCGGCGATCCTGGCCCAGGTGTCACGACTGAACATGGGGAAGAGAACGTACGAATATATCAGGGACTTCCTGACGGGGGCGGACCACCGAGGTCAACGCCGGTGACCTGAAGCTCCCGGAGAAGAAGCTCGGCAGCGTCGGGACCCCCCAAGGCTCGGTCATCTCGCCGCTGCTCTTTAACCTAGTGATGATCGGGGTGGCCGAACGACTCTCGCGAGTGGCCGGGGTCCGACACACCATCTACGCCGACGATATAACGCTGTGGGTCCCGGGAGGAAGCGACGGACAAATAGAGAGCACGCTGCAAGAAGCAGTGGATGCCATCGAGGAGCAACTGGACGGGTCCGGACTCGTATGCTCCCCGAGCAAGTCCGAACTGCTGGTGATCCCTCCGAAGAGAACGACCAGGAAAAAGAGAGGGGACGAAGAGACGCCGAAAGAACAGAAGATCAAGGTCAGAACGAGCGGCGGCCACACGATCCCAGAGGTCGAGAGGATCCGAGTGCTAGGCATGCTGATAGAGCGCAAGCGCGTGAACGGCGAGACGGTGAACCGCCTCGCGGCTAAAGTCACCGCGGCCACACGGCTCATCAGAAGGGTGTCAAACAGAAAGGCAGGCATGAAGGAGGAGAGCCTCACCCGACTGGTGCAGTCTTTCGCCATAAGCCACATCACGTACGTCGCAGCGTTCCACAACTGGAGGCAGTGCGAGCGAAACAAGATCAACGCGCTCATACGCAAGGCGTACAAGGCGGCACTCGGACTCCTCGACTGCACGAGCACCGAGAAGTTTCTGGCTCTGGGGGTGAACAACACCCTGGAGGAGATCGCGGAGGCGCAGAGGACCGCCCAGATCTCGAGGCTCTCGGAAACGAGAACGGGCAGACAGATACTGCTCGACCTGCGTCTGACACCGATGGAGGAGGGAGCCGAAAACGAACAGGTACCTGTGCCAGAAGCCACAGGCAGACAGTTAAAGGTATGCCCGTTACCGAAGAACATGAACCCCGAGTTCAACAGGAGCGAAGGATGGCGAGGGCCAAGGCGCTCGTGGACCTCCACACCAGAGACGAAGGGGCCATGTACGTGGACGCGGCGGAGTACCAGGAGAGCGAGAGGGCCTACGCCGCGGCGGTCGTCAGGGCGTCGACTGGCGAAACGATAACGGCAGCGAGCGTGAGAACCCAGAAGGCGCACCGGGCAGAGGAGGTGGCCATCGCCCTGGCCATCGCCGACCCTGCGTGCACGACGGTGCTGTGCGACGCAAGAACGGCGGTGCGTAACTACGCCAGAGGGAGAGTGTGCAGGGAGGCCGCACGAGTACTACGCACGGTCGACCTCGCCGGTGAGAGGAGGTGCGTGGCCATCAAGTGGTTCCCGGCACACGTGGGCATCGATGTGTCGGACCGGGGCAACACCAACCATAACGAGACGGCAAACGCGGTGGCGCGAGGACTAACCAACCGCGCCGCTGCGGCAGAAGCCGACCAGTCGTGGTGGTGGAGGGAGACCAAGGACAGCATGACCACCTACACGAGATCGTGAAGTGGTACAGACTGAGCAGACGAAAGGTACCGCCACCCCACCCGGGCTTGACTCGAGAGGAAGCGGTGATATACCGGCAACTGCAGACGGGGTCCCTCCCCACCCCGGTGCTGATGAGGCACGTGTGTCCGAGCGTGTACGAGAGTGACTTGTGCCGAGTGTGCCAGAAGGAGAGAGCCACAGCGGCTCACATCCTCTGGACTGTGCCAAAAACCCGCGCGAAGCGTCGACAGAGACTATGATCCCGCCGCATCTCGAAGCCGCAGCGGGAAGCTACGACCAGGAACAACAGACCAAGGCCGTCCAGCAGATCTCGGCGGCCCTTGAAAGGCAACGACCAAGCGAAACCGACTGAAGGTTACCGCCCCAACAAAGGGGCAGGCGAAGCCAGCCGAAGGGAGTAGCGAGGACCGGAGCCAAAGTAGAGGGACAAGAAGTCGAGAAGACGTCACGGCCGCGTCGCGGAAAAGACCCCCGCGCTGAGGGGATCTAACCGAGCTGCAGGCACTTTAATAAAGTTGCTCTCTCTCTACTCTCTCTCTCTCTCTCTCTCTCACTCTTCTTCATTCATGTAGTGGCTTTTACTCACAGAGGGAAATTGGCCAGGGCTTGAAAACGACTATTTATTAAAGGAATGAAATGATAAACATACGTATTAAAAGAAAAGCAGCAATAGATAGATTTACTACACAAGGGCCGAGGAGACGTGATGAAAAAATGGTTTTAGAAATCAATCTCGAAGTGGTCAAGATAAAAATTATGCACCCCTTGTTGTGCCCGAGCACCCGGCCCAAACCACCCGAGGCAGTCGTGCCCCAACTTGAAGGCGCCGCAGAGTCGCCTCTCATTTTCCCTTCTCAACGGCTGGGCCTAATGATGCCTCGGACGAACGGCCTGCGGCAGACGCGCAACGACATGCCTGGAGACGGTGCCGCTGTGTCACCTTCCCTTTCCCCGTCGTGGCGGCTCGGATGACTGAGGGGCTTCGCCTCCATTCGTCGGATTCAAACAGCGGCCAGCGAGAGTCCTGATTGCAGATTGGAGCGACTCAAACCGCTCGCGGCTGCAACGGGCTTCCGGGGGTATAAAACAGCCCAGAAGCATCAGCGAGCGCGGCACCTTTCGGGGGCACCGAGTAGAGACGTGCTGTCGCCTCTGTTCAAGCCATGTAACGCTTTTGTTACCCTTGTACATACTGTATCTGAATTTTGCTTCAACTCTTCGTCGGCTCGAGACCTTCATCGCTATGCTCTGCACCGCGTCGATAGCGGACGGAGCAAGGCAACGACACAGCACAGCTGACTGCGCTCGGATGGCCAGTCGCAACAGTGGTGGCAGCGGTAGGAACTGGGAAGGCCCATTCCCAACAGCCTCCGTCTAACAATGACGATGGTTGCACGTGAAGATTTCTCGTAATACCAATCCCATCCCACACTGCGAGTATCTGCTGCTCTAGAGGTACGCAGCAATGTTCTAGAATACCCACAGCGACTCTCGGTCATGCACTCCGTAGGTCCTAATATTTGGGTATGGGGTGTACGGCGCGAACCGGTACCTGCTGCTCGGCGTTCAGTGAGCACTTGCTTGAGTTGGGGCTGGTTTGAGGGGTCAAGCCCCAAAATGTGACGTTAGGTCAAACGTCCTAAACCTTAAAATGGGAAGTTAGGCCTAACGTCTTAAAGGGGCACTGACACAAAATTTTGAAGGCGAGATAACTTCGGAGATAGATTGGTGGGAACACATATACATCATCTGCAAAATATCAGCGGTGAATACAGCCTCAAACATATTTAAAATCAATTTTAAAGTGTGCGAAACGCAACCGAGCAGCCAGCAGAGGACCACGCGCAATCGACATCCCGAGGATATTGTGTAAATAAACAACATCCAACCACGGCCGGGCTGGAGGAGCGGCGGGCGCGCACTTTTGTGCGCGCTCGCCGCTCCTCTAGTTCGGCCGTGATCCAACACGTCACGAGTTTGCGTTTGCCGTTTGCCGCTTCTGCACTGCCGGCGTTTTTCGCCGGCTCGCCCGGCTCGCCGCTCCAATCGGAGGGCCGGAGGGCGGAGCTTCTGCTCTCGAGAACGAACGACCCGATCGTTGGCGGCGGAGGCGCCGTGATTTCGTCAGCTAATCGGGCAGCTGGCCGCGACCAAAGTTCTACAGCGATTCCAGGCACTATGTTTCTATTACTGTTTATTACCATTGGATGCTAAAACGCGTCGGAGTCACGAAAAGCCCACTGAGCTATCCGCACGGTCACTGTGCAGGCGGCGGCCACGGCCGCGAAGTGGCCCAGGCCGGCGCAGGTAGCTTGAGTGATAGCTTGTTACCGCTGCACGAAATTGTCCCCAAGTCCCGACCATGGTGGCTTACATGAGAAAGGAGTTAATGATGCGATGGCGGGTTGCATTAAAAATTGTCATCTGCACCGCTTACGAGAGCGGCACTCGAATATCCGCCGCAGTGCTAAGCCGAACACATCTGTAGGCGGACCTGTAGGCAGACCGGCCGGCTGCTCCCAGCGCGCGTCTTGCCACCCACCGTCTCGAGCGTCGCGCGTCGTTCTTTAGCCGCGGTAGCATTTGCACTCGCAGCGCCTGCGTCACATCCACGGTCGCTTTTTAATTAAGCGCCTCACGAGATCAGTACGTGGGGGCATTCGCAGAAACTCCCGTCGATGCGGATTCGACAGTGCTACGGCGGCTCTGCTCTGTGATATCCCTCCGACGGTCACGTGGTCAGCTTTGTTCACACAAAATCCACAAAATCCATCGTTTCGCGGCACTCTCTGAAACCGAAACTGCGACTGGCCGCATTGAAAATGCCTCTAATTAAACAACCGTCGCACGCTGAAGCAAATGAGGTTTCTACAGGTTATAAGTAGGTCACTAGCTACTTATCGCAACAAAAAAAACAAGATGCAAAATTTTTGTGTACAGCCTTACGGCACGCAGAGCAACGGCATTATCATCCTATATCAGCCTGTCGGTAACGCCTATCAATGTTCACCTCGCACGTGACGTTAGGCCTGTTTACGTCGCACGGTCGCACGCCTGCGTCACCTCCCACCTCTGGTGCACATCAACCTTTAGCGGAGGGGGGCGTAACGAAGCTGTCGCCAAGCTTTGCAGGGAAGCTTTCATCATCATAAAGCGCGTTTACATTGATGCAACAGTAGCGTATCGCATTGGATTTGTCGCATTATATACCACATCGCATCGCATGCAACCAGGACAACTCGCTTGGAAGACGCGTCGCATCTCATGCGCTAAACAAGGGTAGATTAAGGACGCAAATGCGACTTCTTGAACGAATGCAGCGGCAGTCGCATCGCATTTGCAAAGCTGATGAAGTGTGGGAATGCACCCGCCGCGTCGCCCGCGAATGCTTTTCGGACTTTCGCGCGCGCGGCATCGAACTACGGACGAAAAAACATTGCATCCACGTCCAGAATATGGGGAACCCGGTATTGGGGGCCCCCAAGAAGTTAGGGGAACCCAAATGCAACGCGCTCGCGCTCGGCGAGTTTTAGAAGAGGGGCGTTTCCAACAGCCCCGCAACCGGCTTGCGTTGGTAGGGTCGGCTCGGGAGCATCGAGGGGGATATTTGATCGTCGCTATCTGTGCAACTTATAACAAACGCTCGTACGAGTCTCAAGGCGGTCTTGTTCTTTCAGGCCGTGCCCTCGGGCAACGATCCTACGGAGCAGGCCAATTATTTGGGTAACATGCGCCGAGAACTTTTTGATTACCTCCGTACTCCTCCGATTACTCTGTAAGGCCTAGAATTTTGAGGTTCGTGACCCGCTCTTCCCTCTGTTCCCCTCAACGACAGCGAAATGAGGAAAGTAGATGGTCTCATCCGCAAAGCATGCCGACCCGCCTTGCAGTTACCACCAAATGTATCCACTGCCAGATTAGAGGCAACAGGGACATACAATACGGCAGCAGAACTAATCGAAGGCCACCGCACTGGCCAAGTCAACCACCTCGGGCGCTGCTCCGCGGAGCAGTCTCCTCTTGCAGAAACTCGGGATCGGCCCAGCTCAAAGCCCTGAGTCTGTGTGCTGCATCAAATCATCAATCAGAAATCATATCACCGTCGACCGATTCCCAAAAACATGCACCCAAAATTTGATATTGAAAGGCGGATTCATCGAGCCACGACGCTAGATAGAAAAATTTCCCCCTTCCCGAGCGACCCTCTATGTCGATGCCGCAGAATATCGGCATAAAGATGCATTCGCCATTGCTGTAATTCACTCCACGTCATCTCCTCCCCTTGCAACCCTCACCATTCACACCCGTCACCCGCATGTCGCAGAAGAGGCGGCCATCGCATTGGCATTAACCCAAAAGCCCACCCCTGAAATTGTATTTTCGGATTCGAAAACCGGCGGACATTCAAAAATTTGCCAAAGGGCTCATTTCCGCCCCGGCACACAAAATTCTTGGTCTAAATTCGCCATCAGACACGGTCGAACTCCATTGGCTCCCGGCTCACACGGGCATTGAGGGATAGAGACGGCCCACGCGGCAAGCCCGAGCACTTGTCACCCGGGCGTACGATGTGGACTCTTCCCTCCATGGAGCCAGATCGACCAGGGACAATCTCCTCACATTCTGAGAGGTCACACAGCATTACCGCCTCTCCCGCCGCAAGCTTCCCCCCGAGCTCAGTCTGTAGGAGGAACGCCTCTGGCGTCAACTTCAAACGGAATCACTACCCTGCAGAGCCGGCCTTCATTATGTCCACCCCTCCCTCTACCCATCCTCGCTCTGCCCCCGCTGCGGTGAAAAAAAGCCACGGTCCAACACCAAATGTGGGCTTGTGCAGAGGACCCATTCCCTCCAATTAATTCTCCTGACCTGAGGCGTTGGGCCGCTCAGACCCCCAGCTCCAGAAGGAGCTTGTGACTCGAGCGGCTGAAGTCGTCGCGACCCATCCGGGTCGTGCCCACCGCGCCCTAACCCTTCATGTAAATAACCGTTATTTTCTCTCTTTCTCTCTCTCTCTGTACAACTGCGAATGACCATAACGAACACAACTTTCACCACACAATCATGCCCTTTTTCGCATGAGGTACTTTATTCTCTCGACAATTGCGATTTGAGCGATCGGTGACCAAGACATCTGGGAGGTTCCCGTTTGAACCCATTCCCATTTCATCCTTCCCGCTTGTTCCCTCCAGTTTCAACCCGGCGCAAAACTACCTTCCCCTTTCGCCCTTTCCCATTTCGCCTGTTCCCATTTGAACCTGTTCCCATTTGAACTTTCTCGTTTGTTCGGTGCCGCTTCAACCCGGTACAAAACGCCCCTCCCGTTTCGTATTTTCCCATTTAGCCCATTTTACTACGCGGCAGCGGTGATATTCCAGCCCCTACGGTTACATATACAAATGCACATGCACTTATATGCAACACACAAACGAAAAGAAAGGACGAGCTTTAACAAAATAGAGGAGGAGGAGGAACAACTTTATTGGAATCACCGGCAGCTAGGACGTGGCCGCTACGTCGCGGAGACCTGCCTGGTGCCCGGGCCTACTCACGCTTCCCAGGTGGGGTTGCGTTTTCAGGCCGCTGGCGTGCCAGGGCAGCCTTCGCCTGCTGGACGGCCTGGATTTGTGCACTGTAGTCTTTAGCGTTCATGGCTTCTGTGATATGAGAGGGCAGAGTTCCTTGCGCTGCCTCGGCAGGCTGTGTCCTGCAGTTCCAGAGTATATGGCTGAGTGTCGCACGCACACTATCACATACACGGCACATTTCACTTTCGTATACACCGGGGCACAGATGTTTTGTAAGCACTGGGGTAAGGAGCGATTCGGTCTGTAATTGTCTGTAGAGAACTGCTTCTTCCCGATTTAGATTTGGGTGAGGTGGCGGACGTCGTCTTCGGGACTGCCGGTACCACTCCAAGACGTCCCCGTATGTGGTGAGGGGGTCGGGCATCTCTACGTCGCCGGACGGGTCCGGTGAGGAGGCCAGACTCGTGGACGCCGCGCGTCTGGTGAGCTCGCGCGCGGCGGAGTCGGCCTCAACCTTTCCGCGGTCGCAGTGCCAGTTTGTAGCGTCCGGACCTCTTGCCCAAAATGAAGTTCGGCGTTTTAACAAATGCAACTATGAATTTATTAGGAGTAGTACAGGGCTCTGTTTTATTTCTACGCAGGAAAAGATCTCGCGAAATATAATTACCAAATCCAGCAAACTACAGAAAAAAATTACGCCCACCTCCCCTCGCGGGAACCCTGGGTGATGCGACGCTGAAGGGGGTTCCGTTGGGTGTTTCCGTTGGGTCGATTAGTCGAATTGCGCGAAACGCGTAGTGAACGTGAATTGCGTTTCAATCACATCGTTGGGTTCCACGCGAGGGGATGCGGGCGTAATTTTGAGCATAATGAGAGACGTTGTTGTTGTTGTCGTTTAGACGGAGCTTTATTAAAGGAACCGTCGCATCAAGCAATCGTCGGTACTGCGAGAGAGAAAGCGCAAACGCAAGCGCGGCGACCGTCGACTGAGAGACCGGCCGGAGCGCGGCACGCACCCGAAGGAGAGGAGACCGCAGAGAGAGAGAGAGAGAGTACTGCACATGCGCACAGCGCGCAGCGCCACCCACCGGCGGTGTGAGAGTGCGCTGCGCCACGCGCCCGGAGATGTTGGGGGAGAGTGTTCGCTATCGGAGAGAGGAGAGGGGGTGAGCGGAGGAGAGACGCAGCTGTGCGGACGCGGACGACGGACGCACGCAGGACAGGGCTGCCGGCAAGAGAAGCTCCTCTCAGCGTCACATCTAAAAACGTATTTTATGAACGCGGTAACTAACTATTATGGACCAAGCCAGCGGTACGGTCCATTTTAATGTATAGGGGCGTACGGCTGGGCCAGGTGGCGCGCCGGAGCGATACTAGCAGCGCTGCGCGCGCCGGAGAACCGCCCTAGATTGCCGTACGCGCACCGAGCTGCCGTGCGGCCGCTGCTGGTTTTCAATGGCGACTAACACGTTGGCATTCTACTGCGGCTTCCTTCCTCTCGAAAACTGTGAGCTATTTTTTAGGAAGGCGACTCTGAAGAAAGGAAAGCTACTCGTGAAACATGTGTTCGCGGTGGAGGAGATAATACAAGCAGACGAGCATCAGCTGAACGCCAAGTGCGTTTCACAAGTGCAAGACAACGTCGTCTACGATGTGCGTCTGAAGGTAAACGCTCTTTCTCTTTTTTGTGTTCTTTCTACCGCTCTTGTCGAATGTATTCGCGCTCAGAGGCTAAGTAAACAAAGGTGGTGATACTGAATTGACTTTTCGCATGCAGATCTGCGCTCACACACGGTCCGTAGCCTCCGGGACGTGCTCTTGCAAGGCGGGAATAACCGGCCGCTGTAAGCATGCCGCGGCTGTGTGCGCCTACGTGAATGAGGCAACTGACGAGACCTGCACAAGCAGACCCCATCAGTGGGGAAAACCATCGAACAAAAACCGAAGCGGGACGTAAACAAGAGCATCGCGGACCTGTTTCCATGTATTTTGATTAGGAATGCATTCGCTCGATTCCTCTTTTCACCGTGGTTTCGTGATTGATTGATTATGAGGTTTAACGCGCCGACGCTACACAGACGACGAGGCGCGCCGTAGTGCAGGGTTCCGGATTAATTTTGACCACCTGAGGATCTTTAACGTGTGCCGAAATCTCGAACACACGGGCGTTTTTGCTTTTCGCCTGCGTCATAAAAGCGGCCGCCGCGGCCGGGAACCGAACCCGCTTTCTTGACATACCCTGGTTTCTTGAACTTGAAAACTTATCCTCCTCATATTTCTACTGTTAAACCGAGTGAAAGCTGATTAGTTTCATGCTAGCAGCGTTGCATTCTTCGTGAAAGTAACACCGCAATCGCAATTCCTATGCAGTTGCAGGGGGCTGAGAAAAAATGCCGTCTCGAAGTCTTTCTTTTTACTCTCCATACAGAGCTATCTGAATGTTTCTAGAGCCTCTCTACACAAAGGAAGTGTGTAAAACTTTGTTCTTCCTCCAAAAGTTACAGGGATAAATCAGTTTAAGTAAAAGTTCCAGTTATTCAACTAGGTGATTCAGAAATTCTCATGCCTGTATAGCCGCTTAAAAGGTAATAAAGCTCGGTCAGTGCGAAGTATATTTAAAAAATCTAGGATGGAGCTAATAGTGTAAGTTTGTCTTTAATGACCACTGTTAACCTGACCGGAATTCTTCCTTCTAGCTGGACCCCTCACGTGTGCCAAGGACACAAGGCGAAGGCACTTCATGCAGCAGGCACCTCACGAAGTGCCTGCTGCATATTCGTGTGTTTTTTTGGGGGAGCCACGGGGAGCCATCAGAGCTATTAGAAAGTAAGGTAATTTAGTGCAGTTCAGCTACTGAATGACAGGAGAAAGGCAGAGAAACGGTCACTCACTTTTTCCGCCGCAGAGCCCTAATCCAGGCTTCTCGGCGGTCTGTCTCGTACCACTTGCCGGTAAACGAATAGAACTTGACGATGCGCTCTTTTCCCTTCGTGTTTGCGACGCTGTTGTGGCACCCAACTACACAACAATATTTAGAGCCCTGTCTTTTCCTCTTAGGCGCGCTAGTTTTCATCACGGCGAAGCAGCAAGCAGCGTACTCCAAGCGAATCTGCGGAAGAGCGCACCCTGTGTGCGGCAATGAAATGGGAGCAAAGGCCGCCAGGGGAGGAAACGGCGCTGCATGCGCGCGGCGAAACTTGAGCCGTACGCCCCTATGGCCAAGGGTCACTTTATATATGCTCGTAAAAGAATGGCCACTGAAGTTTAAAGCTGAAACTTTTGCGTGGAGGAAATGGTTCGCACAAATTTTCCATCCCGGCGTTACGAACACCCCAAGCTGTATTCTTTGCGTGTACCTTTTACGGATAATACATAGGCGGGCACGCAGTACATGGAAAAGCAAAAGCAAGCATTTAGGTAGTTATCCGTCCATAATAGAGAGTTTTAGCATATCGTTACCGTGTTTGCGTCACCATTAACCGTAGTACGGGTTAGCACACCGTTTGCGGTTTGCGTATTCCGGCCGCCGGCGCAGGTAGCGACATCTGATGAATTAATCTCAAAGCAAATCACGCATAATTTTGTTGCTGTAGTATCGCCTGTAGAGCTATAAAAAGAAACCGTTTCAGTGGTGCCATCTACAGAGTGGAGTTAGAGTCAATGTGAAATAGAATTTGCCCCCGCGCTAAATAATTAGGCAAGAAATGAGTAAAACATGTTGTAGTACTCACTCAATAACCTACACTACCTTGCCCAGCGCAATTTTGGAGGCTAAAAGCGCACTGCGAGCTCAGAGAGTTATCCGAACTATTTGAGGCGGGCGTTTTGGGAGCGGGTTGAAACGAGAGGGGTGTTTTGGGAACGGGTTTAAATAGAAGGCTGTCAAACGGGAAGGGCGTTTTGGGAACGGGCGCACACGGGACGGGCCAAACGGAACGGGCGTCTCGGGAATGGGTTCAAGCGGGGCGGGTTCAAACGGGAATGGGTTGTTTCCGGCTACACCCTTCTGCGGCCTGTTCTGATTCTTCCGTGCAGGTAGTGCCATCGTTCGGCCGCTCGCCGCACCGCGCGCCGCGGTGCCGGGTCGAGCCGTCAAACCTCCGCGGCTGGTCAGCGTAAGCTGAGCACGCGGCAGATATGTGATCGCCGCTTTGAAAATCAGCACTGATAACAATCCCTCGGGCAATTTTTCGCCACACTAACGTCTGTTTTCCCGCATGCGGAACTTCTTTTTCTCGATCAGATGATTGGAAGAGTGGCGACAGGCAGTTGGGTCTGCGACGCGCCGGTGCGCCGGCCGCCGAACAGGCACCTCCGAGCCGGGAACGCTGGGTAAATTCGCCGCGCCATCTACAGTGTGCTCTGTGAGAGAAAACCCTCCTCCCTTCCCCCCCCCCCCTTCCTCCCCCCGCCTCCACCAGCTGGGAGTTTATTGTCCCGCACGCCGCGAAAGTAACGCTGGCTGGAAGAGGTAAAATGCTTGAAAAGGTAAAAAAGGTAAAATTGGCCGCGCATGTGCTCACTTCGCTGCACATGCCGTCGAAGGACGATGGTTTCTCTGCCATGTCTGCCACGTAAATGCATGTCTTCCTTTCCCCGTCCACATGTAATCGTCTTCCCTCCATTTTGATACTACCACGATAAACAAGGAGGAGGTCTGCTAAAGTCAATTCTATTTTCCGCGTTTCGCTGCTCCAACCATCTACTCGAACCTTTTGTTACTGTTAAACTTTCACCCCTGCCACAAGGACCTGGATCACGCGAGCGCTTTTATACTATTGGGTGAAACATTTTTTCAAGGCGTATTTATCGCACTGGCAAAAGCCAAGTACCAACGTGTTTTAAAGCAAAGCTTGCTACCTCTACCAGCCAACGGTTCCTTCGCGGTGTGCGGGACAAGAAACTTTTAACGCGGCTGAAGATGGGGAGGGCGGCTTTCACCCACGGAACACAGTGTAGATGGCGCGGCGAACGCGCGCTATTACCCAGTGTTCCCTGCGCGCCGGCGGGCGCGATGGCGGGAACCATTCCGTCGGCTTTGTCGTCTGGTTGAGCGACGGTTGTTTTGGGCCTGTTTTGGCGCAGCTTCGCGTCCATTGCGCGCTTACTTCACACGGCTTGATTAACTTGTTTTGTTTAACTTGGGTAAACAAAATGCAGAGCCCACGTACAGACATTAGGCCGCTGAAGAAACGCTACAAATTTGGTTGTGTTTTAAGAGGTATTGCAAAAGGCGAAAGGAGCAACTGGTCCCGATAAGTAGCGGTCATAAAAGTTTCCTCAGCTATCTCTGAATTTTCAAAGTTGCTAAACTAACTAGTTTAAATCGGTATAAATGAGAATCACTAATCTCGCATGCCGAATAGTTTCGGTGTCTGCGCTTGTGTCGCGCGTGGTGTAGCCCGAGCTAGCACATCAGGATGGCTAGGTTCCGCTGTCTCACCCTTCGAAAGAGAGAGAGAGAGAGAATAAACTTTCTTTGTCAGAAAAAAATAAATAAAATGGAGTCTTCAGGGTGGCTTCCCTAGTCCAGGACGCCTTGAGCTCGGGCCGCATCCACAGTCCTCACGACCACCTGACGCTGATCCTCGAGGGTGGAGCTGGCCAAGCTCTCTCCCAAAGCTCATGGGTAGGATGGGGATTGGGGCGAGGAAGCGGGGCTTGTTCGCAGCCTCCTACA
Source organism: Haemaphysalis longicornis (assembly GCA_013339765.2). Classification (NCBI taxonomy): domain Eukaryota; kingdom Metazoa; phylum Arthropoda; class Arachnida; order Ixodida; family Ixodidae; genus Haemaphysalis; species Haemaphysalis longicornis. The sequence goes on from CM023456.1 coordinate 128,747,090, forward strand.
ATATGATAGAGTGTCCCGGGGGCCTCGCAGAAGCGGCACTGCGGGGGGAAACAGGTAGGAGCCAAAATGTGACTTCTAGTGAGGTGGGGGAAAGTGTTAGTTTGAAGGGCACGGAGGAGCGCTCCAGCTCTCTATGAGTTGTTTGTGCGCTGGGGGTAATGCTGTCGCTCTAGTCGGTGTTGTGTCGCTCCTCTCCGTTTTATTTCTGCCGACCCACGGCTGGGCTACAGCGACGGCGTCCGCCGCTCTATAGCCCGTCCTTGGCCGGCGCTGCTGCGTTAGGGACGCGGCCTCCGTGAATTCCAGGTAAAGGCTGGCCGAATCTCTGGTTCGCTCTTTGTAGAGCCACGTGTGTAATTCAAGTGACGTCGCATGGGCATTGTTGTGGGCAAATGGGCAATTGTTTAAAGCTTTGCTTTCCAGCCACCCACAGCGTGGATTGGGGCCAATTATGTTTTTCGAAAAATAGAGCGCGACTTGGACAACGACAATAAAGGACGACGGGACAAGCGCTTGTCCCATCGTCCTTCTTTACCGTCGTTGTCCAAGTCGCGCTCTATTTTTCGAAACATAATGCACCAACTTGCCCAACAGATTTACTCAATGAAGTCACTTATGTATTTATATTTTGCCTAAAGTATGCCTAATGCTATCTTTTTGCTCAATAATGTTGACATTTATGGACACAGCCCCCAGATTTAGTGTTTTGGGGAGGTTTTGCCTAATAAACCGCTCGTTTCAGTATTCTTTTATTTTGTAACTTTTGGTCGGAACGAACCGACAGAGAAACAGACAGACAGACAAGCGGAAGACAGACAGACAGACAAAAAGACAGACCGACAAGCAGGCAGACAGACAGACAGACACACAGACAGACATTTTCGGGTTTAAAGGGACCCAGAAAAGCCTTCTGTAAAAGTTACAAAAGGCCTGTATTGTCACGTAGCACCAATATAGCGATGTAATGCCGTTGGAATTATTGATCTACATTCAGTATTAGCTGCGCCAGAAGCAATTAAATGCACCTCTCCCCACTTGCCGATCGACTCCTCCTCCCTCTCTGCCTCCTTCAAAGCAGCTAGCTACATTCCTGCGCCTAGGCTCGCGTCAGTCACTGCGGACCCGCCTTTGCCGCCTTTGCCTCGGGATCGCGCAGGAAGGAGGAAGAGCAGCCGGAAGCCAATGGCAGTGACGTCGCCGGCGGCCGACCTTGCCGGCGATTGGGCGAATCAGGGGGCGCCTTCGCCGTTGCGTCAGCAGCGGATCGCCGTTGCGTCACCCGCGGTCGCCGTTGCGTCAGCCGCGGTCGGCTCGCTGCGCGTCGCGCTCATCGGCTGAGAAAGGCGATCTTCAAAAATTGTTTACAAATTATCTGTACAACGTATGGAACTCACACTTGGCTAAAAAATCCCCCATTATGTGTTCTACCACCTGAATGCATTTGATTGCCACCTTCACAAAGCTTTTCGGGGTCCCTTAAAGTACTCCAAGGAAGACTATTGCCTTTAAAGTAAGTAAAGTCCTTTATGGGGAAAGGAAAGGCCAGCTAGTCAGAGTTGTCATTGGGAATAGCAAGGGGGAGGAATAAACATTTGTTGCATTTTCAAGGGTCATGTAGGCATCTTCGAATGGAGAAAATAATGGTCCTGATTAACTAGCAGAGCGGATTAATTGTGCACACCGGCTCACACAACTCCTGCCGAACGGCTCTCAAGGGAAACAGTGCCTAGCGCGGCGAGGAATTGAGTGTTTTTTAACGGGGGATTATCTGGTGAAGAGCCACGCGAGGGAGTGCACTTGGAATAACATGGCGATGGTATGCGAATGCAGCGCAGTACGAAATTTAAATAGTTTATGTCTGTGACAGAGGCCGCTGAACAGAGGGGTGGTGACTTCCCGTGGTGAATCCAATTCGCTAAGATGTGGGGGATGAGAATAGCATTGGCAAGAGCATAGCTAGTGAAAATTTCGGCTGGGCGTGGTTGAAAAGGGACGCCCTTGAGATAGCTAAACGGGGTGCTTGATGCGAGCTGACGCGGTTCGAACGACAGCACTTCCCTCCTCCACGTCCTAAACTCTCAAAGAAGAAGAATTTCTACTTCGCCGACTGCAGAGCAATACTTTCCCTCGCCCAGTTCGCCTTCATTGCTTGTTGCCAAAGCAATTTCCGGCCGAATGTAATTAAGTTCTGCTTACAGCCCGGTACTCTTCCTGACATATCATATTAGAGTGCAAAAACAACCCCAACCTCCTCCCTCTTCCATCCCCCTTCCCACCCCTGAGCTGTGGGAGAACCTGGTGACCAGCAGCGATCTGGATGTCCAGACACTTTTGGCCTCCAAAGCGAAGGCTGCCCGCTCATCACATGGCTTCCTGGAATAGGGAACCACTCCCACTTCACTGGCTCAATAAAATGTTTTTCACTCACTTACTCACTCGTCGCACGTTGCGAGTGTTTAAAAAAAAAAAAAAACTAGTGCGTATCTGCATAGTTCGCTGCAAATGTCTTCGAAAGAGGATATTCCTGTGCCGCCGCTGCCACGGATGTGCTTCTCTTGCCTCCTTGGCCCACCTATCACGCTTTTACCCTCCCGTTTCGCTCCGCCCATGTAAAGCACTGTGGAGGTTTGCTCCAATCAATTCAATTTTAGCACGTTCCTCTGCATGCGCGCCGTCTACCGGAACCATTCGCTGCCGTGGGACTTTTTGGAATGCCACCACGAGGCGCGAGCAATGACCGCAGTCGCTTTTCATATTTTTGGCCAAACCATTGTTTTGAGCGCGAAATTTTATATTTTGTACTGCGATAATAAAGAGTTTTAGCTGACCGTTTTCGACGGTCGGCTCCGGTATCGGCGGCCCGCTCAGCGCCACAGGAGCCAATGCCGTTCGCGGTCAAGCGCGCCACGCATGCGCAATGGCGCTCCCGCTCGCTATCAGACAGGGGGGTAAAGCGAGCTCCGACCGAGACCATAGAGTTAATACTACTGACTCCAGAGCAAAAGCTGCCCGGCCAGCCCGTGCATTCAACCGTGCTACACCCGGGCGCTGACATGATGCCACCCTCACAGCGTTGCCCGCTGCCTTTTTGCCTACTAGAGTTGGCGGCAGTAGTCGGTATTCACCTAGTAACCAACGCATTCCATCATGGCAGCCACCGTTGCTGTGAGTGCGCCGTGAAACACTTTGCTGTGCAGAAACGTTGTGTGAAGTTTTTCCTGTGGTAGGTAGCGAACTTTTGTGCCATACTGCCGCGTTAGATGCAGTTTTGCATTCTCCGCAACTGAGAAGGGTCGCGCGTAGATTAGCGGGTA